>CAJGYO010000003.1:79243174-79762233 GCA_904845875.1 Miscanthus lutarioriparius | reverse complement strand
TTCTTTACCAAGTTAATTATAACTATTCATTTCTAGGTTAGCAAGTATCCTATGCCAAACATGTGGTATATCCTTTAGAAGCATACAATAGTAACCATAGCAAAGTATTGTAATTCCATTTTCGCACGAACCATCATGTTCCATAACACGCTTACTACGATGTTGGGACTAACCAAGTTTCTCACTATCCGGAGAGACGGGCGATTCAATCGATTTCAACCAGGTGAATTTATTCCTAACACAAACCCGATCTACCAAATTTATAGTCTTAGGTCACCTTTTGGTACAACTCGGTACACATTTCATGAGTTCAGACCACACAACATTAACTGGAACACCAGATGCCGGATGTTCAGCCAAACCTGCCCTTGGCTCACCGATCGTTCCCGGAAGGCGACAATGTAACGATTCCGGCCCGAGTTGAATTACTCTCTTCATGGTCGGAACGAATTATCCGGCCGACTAAGTGAGAGGCATGCGTTCAATCTTGTCGGAAGCGCCAACAACTAAGATGCGGTCCTTAATCGACACAGACGGGATAAGTCCACACCCAAGACCTCCATGCCTTGTTGCTTCCCTATCGATCTCCCGTCCGGTCTCAATTTACTTTTACCTCATGGTTCTGTTCCACGATAGCGAGATATAGCCAACCGTGCTTCGGTATCCACCTATATCTCGCAGTGACAGGACATCACCCGACTTCTACCGGTCTAAGCATGGCTAAGCATATATATATTCGATCCTCGACCTATACCGGTTAAAGGTGTAATATCTCGGACAAGGAATGTACATGCATCAAGTGGTTTCATTCAACTCTTATAACCTAATGCATCAATCATAAATACGTAAGTAAACATTTGTAAATTCTTCGAGAGACTTATAATGCTCCGAGGCTTGCCTCGCAGAAAGGAAAGTAGGACGGTGGTCGTGGCACTCGGAAGCTCTTCAGAGTTTCGCTCCACGCCTTGGAGCTACGGCTTGCGGATCCTCCTGCGGGTTCCCTTCCTCCCGCTTCTTGAATTCCAGCAATGTGATCTCTTCCTCCGATCCTAGATGCATGAGTATGGTATAAGTATTACGAATGCATATATGTTAACAAGTGCATCACGTTGTTTGAGTAGGTGCATATCTCTTCTCGCTACTACTTAACTACTTCTACAAAGCATCGACTATGCCATAAACATCTTCACTTGTTTCGCTCATAACTGAGTTCTACAAATCCAAATCCAAGTGATCCTAGACTTTCTGGAAAGCTTATCAAATTTTCTACAACTTTGTTATTAACCATTTTTACAGTACACATCAGTTTCAACATGCAAATCCTCACACTCTAGAATCAGTCCGAAATGACTTAACATGCAACATAAAGTAAGAATACTTCTACTTCAGGTAATCATTCAAAATTTGACAACCTAGAACTTACCAATAGTTTAAACATACCAAATACAGTTAAGATGATATAATGGTAAAGCCCAAACTATTTATTAAATTGCCTTTATTATTTTATTTAGATACCTAGGTTAAATAATAAATATATATCAGATATGCTTAATAAATTCTCAAAAATTTACAGAGCTTTACTAATGCTATCAAGAGACTACTGTAAAAATTTCATGTCATTTTACCAAGTAGAACATTCTATACGAAAATGACAAGGCAGCAAGGCTTGAAATAGCATAAATGGAAAACCCTATTGAAAAGTGTCAAGCAACAGATTTCATATTTTTCTTAGCATCCATATGGTACTAGGATTACCTCCAATAAATTTCATGAATTTTGGACTCATACTTAATTTATGAAAATTCATGCAAGGATTAACTAGTCATAAAAGAAAAATCTCTAACTTTAAATCTACCCATGCATTGGTCCTCAAATTTTTACCAGAGTTCACACATGCTAAGATTAGTCCACCACAAAAATTTCATAATTTTTGGAGCACAGGAACTCTAGATATAAAATAAACAAATTTGAATGCATTCAAAAGCACATTTGAAATCCCTATTTAAATCTCCAGAAATTTCTACTGTTGAAACCAAGAACATATTTTTCCAAATACTACACTTCCTAAGCAACACAATCATATTTATTTCACCATTTTAGGAGCTACCAAACTAAAGATACAAAATAACAAAACAAATCAAAAACTGGATTCAAAATGAGTTAGCCTACACTACTTCACATCATTTGATGTGGGACCACCGTCGGGGACCCCACGCGTCAAGGACACGGAGCAGGGCAGCTGCGTCAAGCGCGGTCTTGGCCAGAGCTCGCCAACGGCGAACTTCGCCAAGCAGTGACATCATCACACGATGATCTACTCGACTTCACGCGATCGATTGAGCTACTTGGGTGGCTTTCTCATCGGAGCTAGCGGCTACGGGCGGGCGCCATGGCGGGGTGGAGGTGCGGTCGACGGTGAAACGCCGGTGTGGGCTACGGTGGTTCAAATCAACGCGTGGACAAGCATCTATGAACGCTGAGGGACCTAGCGCGCTAGCTACCGGAGCGGGAGGAGTACTGTGGCGGCGTGGCCACGACGACGGGTTTCACGGCGGGAACTCGGCGAGCCCTACACGCTGCCGCGTGGCTTACCGGGCTTTGTCGGGACGCAGGGAGAAACAATGGGGTGCTTTGGGAGACGGTGGAGCTATCACGGTGGCGAAGGAGCAGCGAGGACGAGCTGGTGACGGCTATGGCGACGGCGGAGGTGCGGGGTTGAGCTTCTACTGTCATGCGGCGAGGAAGACGGAGTAGAAAATGGGAAATGAAGCGGGGCGACTCGGTGAAGCGAACGGCGGCGGGTTAAGCGCTCGCATGCTGCGCGCGGCTAAGCAAGGGGTCGTGGTTGGCGACGCTGCGTCGCCGTCGCCGGGACACGCGCGCCAAGAACTCGTTCTGGCCGACCCCATCAAGAACGGGCGTTTGGTTCGTCACTCGTTCGATGGCACGCCGACAAACAGCGTTTTCTCGTTGATTTACCGGCTAAACGGTGGCTCCTTCGTGCAAACTTCTCAATAGAAGTTGTAGAACCATGTACCATCTCCAACTCTTGTTAAGGCAGCATACTCTAATTCGCAACCTAAAACCGAGTAAAATCATGCTCAAAGTAGGCTTGTCAGTCGATGGGTTTCACGACTTAGCAAATTTCGTTAAGTGTTGAAATCAGATTTTGATGATTCTTGTGATCCAATTTCAAACATGTTAGGAGCTGAATCATGTGATGACCCAAAATAAAAGTTGTTCCTTATGTCAAACACTACAACATTGCTTTAGTGAACTCCTCCATGCAAGGTCTCTAACACCTAGTTCAACTTTAGTCAAACATGTCACTTTGAAATCATGATACATACACAAACCAGGGCTAAATGACCAAACTAGCCTTAGCACTAAATACCAAAGTTGTTCCTAATGATATCCTAAGCATGTTTAAACAATTTGCAAGGTCATTTAAGCATTTCATGTAGTAGTCACTCATATAGCTATTCAGGTCAACACATGAAATATCACTTAAGTGCTTGATCATGAAATGTGGCCTTCATGAACAATGTTTCTTTTGTTAACCTAAGTGTAGCTAAAGTGTTATAGTGACCAACATTACACACTAGCATTTATTTGCACATGATCATATGCATATGTTCCAAGAAATACGAGATAACAAGCAATGTTTCATATGTTTCGATCGAATGTTTCAATTGTAAATGATGATTTATGAATGCTTGATGCTCATGCTTATGTTATGCAAGTCAAGTTATGCAAGGCTAACACCCGAGGTGTTACATATAATCAACACTAAACTCTTCAAATAATCTACTTTTCAGAAGCATTTCATTGTACTCATCTACTCTCTGAAAAAATTATCACGTTGGTTCAAATTTTGACAGATATTTGCATCTAAAAATTATAAAACAAAAACTTTTGTTTACTATTGAAAGCTTTAGTTTGGTTTTGGTAAATTGATGAAACCCTAAGTGCTAACCTAGTTTATCAAGTGATCATGAGATAGGTAGCATACTCCAAGTGGCGAAGTAAATGAAGATCATGACAAGATGATGGTGATGCCATGGTGATGATCAAGTGCTTGGACTTGAAAAGAAGAAAGAGAAAAACAAAAGGCTCAAGGCAAAGGTATAAATGGTAGGAGCCATTTTGTTTTAGTGATCGAGACACTTAGCGAGTGTGATCACATTTAGGATCGATAGCCGTACTATTAAGATGGGTGAAACTCATATCGGAATGCGGTTATCAAAGTGCCACTAGATGCTCTAAATCATTGCATATACATTTAGGATCTAGTGGAGTGCTAACACCCTTGAACATGTTTGTGAAAATATGCTAACACATGTGCACAAGGTGATACACTTGGTGGTTGGCACATTTGAGCAAGGGTGAAGAAGATAGAGTTGAAAAGGAGTTGATCACGTAGTGACCGGACGCTGGCCTCGGTTGGACCGGCGCGTCCGGTCAGTAGAAGCTGCAGAGACGCTGGCATCGGTCTCTGACCGGACACTGGGTCACTTAGTGAACGGACGCTGGAGGGCTGCGTCCGGTCCTGCTGACATGGCAGCGCACAGAAGAGTCACCGTGTGACCGGACGCTGGGTGAGTCTGGTCGTGAAAAGTCGTCTCTGGATGCTTACTGGAAACGACCGGATGCTGGGGTTCAGCGTCCGGTCACTTTGAGCTGCTGTGTCCGGTCATCACTTGACCGTTGAGATCGAACGATCGACATTTGAAGAGAGGGGACACGTGGCACGCATCGCGTGATCAGACGCTGAGGTCCAGCGTCTGGTCAATCTGACCAGAGCGTCCGGTCACCCCGTGTTGTGCCCAGTGAAGGGGTACAACGGCTCTATTTCATGGGGGCTTCTATTTAAGCCCCATGGCCGGCTCAAGCTCACTCTCTTGGCCATTTGTAGTGACATAGCAACCTTGTGAGCTTAGCCAAAGCCCTCCCACTCATCTCCATCATAGATTCATCATCTTTGTGAGATTGGGAGAGAATCCAAGTGCATTGCTTGAGTGTTTGCATCTAGAGGCACTTGGTGTTCGTGTTTCGCTGCGGGATTCGCTTGTTACTCTTGGTGGTTGCCGCCACCTAGACGGCTTGGAGCAGCGAGGATCGTCAAACGGAGGTTGGTGATTGTCTCCGGCTCCGATCGTGGTGATTGTGAGGGGTTCTTGACCTTTTCTCGATGGAGAGACAAAAGGTACTCTAGTGGATTGCTCGTGGCTTGTGTGATCCTCATCTTGTGTTGGTTGTGCGGCACCCTATTGAGGGTTTTGCGTGTGATGCCAATTAGCGCGTGAACCTCCAAGTGAGTGAATCGCCACAACAAGAAGTAGCTTGTCGGCAAGCAAGTGAACCTTAGTAAAAAATCATTGTGTTCATTATTTGATTCCGAGGTGATTGGTCTTCATTGTTATTCATTCTTGTGATTGATTGGCTCCTTCCTCGACACGGCGGTATAATCTTCTTGCTCACTCTCTTTACATTACCGCAAACTTGTTGTCAAGCTCTTTAGTATAGCTAGTTGTGAGAGCTTGTTAGTTTGGTTAGTGTGGCTCTTTAGTTAGCCTTTGAGAGCACACTAACTTAGTGTAGTGACATAGCTATTGTGTGGATAGAAACTATATCAACTAAAATTGTGGTAGGTGGCTTGCAATTTTAGTAGGCTAACGCAACACTTGCTTCGCCTCATAATTGTCTAACCGGTTTGTTAAGTGTTGTTGTAGATTCACCCCCGCCTCTAGCCATTAGGACCTTTCAACTATTCATTTGGCTCAGCCCGATGAAACAGTCACGGCCCATCTCTGTTGCGCGTCCGCGCGCGTGGCCTAGCGGTGGCCCAGCACGGAGCGCGCGCCCTCTCCCCCGCGCCCAGGTCGTAAGCTAGGCTTGGGCCGGGAAACTCCTAACACACCTAGGCTGATTTCGGTCCGAGTGTCCAGAGCCGTTCATCTTGATCAACGGCCAGGCGGTGATTTCGGGCGGAATAAAACTCGCCCCTGTGGCTCAGCCCTGAACCCTAGCATCATTTCTTTTGGCCTCTTCTCTCTCTTCGCCGCGACGATTGGCTCTCGCCCCCTTCTCTCTCTAGAACCTCGGCCCGAGGTTAAGCACGCCATTGTCGAGCGGCCTTGTGTCGCTCCCCGAAACCCTAACCATTTCTTCATCCGCCTTCTCTCTCTTCGCCGCATGCGCAGCCGAGCAAAAGAAGAAGAACAGCGGTAGCGGCGCCGCCGCCGATCCCCTCGCCGGCGCGCGCGCTCACCCTAGGCAGAGTGCGCCGTCGTCGAGCGGTCTAGGCGATGGTGCCCTTGCTCGCCCTAAACCCTAGCTTTCCCTCTCTTCGCCGCACACCACAGCCGCCGTACCTGAGGTCGACGTAGGAGGTGGCGGCGCCACCGTGGTGCCCTTTGCCGATGCACACGTGCGGCCGGAGCCGCGCTCGGCGCCGTGGAACGGCACTGCGGTGATGCTCTTTGGGCCCTGCGCTCTTGTACGCGACGCCACGGAGTGCCAGCGAGTCGGTGGCTCTCTTCCAGTGCGCGTAGTCTTCCCGCACGATGGTGGTATCGTCGACGGTCAGGAAGATCCCGGGTAGGTCCCTCCCCTCGCCGACATCTCTGTTAGGGTTAGGGTTAGGGTTAGGGTTGAGGTTTCTGATCCGATTTGGATCACTTCTTTCTTGATTTCTTTTCTGTTTTCTACCCTAAACTGGATCTACCCACTAGCAACCATGGCTTTGATACCGTTGATAGATTTTACTGGACCTCAAGGCGTAGATCAGTGGGTAAATACTGAGCTTAGGTAGAATGACTTGCTGATGTACCTCATTAAACCGTGTCGCGGCCAAGGCGCCGATGACGTAGTAGCCACAGTGGGTCGGAGTAGAGGTAGCCGTGATGCGCCCGCTAGGTCGTCGTAGGTAGCAGCAGTGCAGGCGCAATGCTGTGGCGGCGGTGAAGGTGATGGAGCTTCCCATCGCGCATAGCTCCCCTCTCGATCGGTCTAGTGATAGGACATCGATGAGGGGCTGACGGCTGCGGTGAACCTTGTATCTTGTGCCCCATCCCCCACCGTCCTTTTATGGCGCTGCGCGACATGGGCCCATCAGCCAAGAGAACCGATTGAGCGCCTCCGATCAAGGCGTGGATCAAGGGCCCAATTGGTCGTTGGGCCAACTGGTGGAGATCATCCTAACATCTACCTCAATGTTTATACGCATGATCCCCAGCCTGGTTGCCGCTTGCAGCCTTGCCATGTATCCAAGTGCCTCCGCGTGGAAGGCGTCCAGGAGATGTTCTTCACGGCCAGACCCTGACTCCACCGCCCGGCCATGTTCATCACGGATTACGAACCCCCAGCCACCCTCTTTTGTTTCAGGGTTGAAATCACCGTCTGAATTCGGTTTGAGGACTCCTGGTTCAGGTTTGTGCCACCGGCTAGCCTGATAGAAATCCGACAATGCGCCTTTTCTTTCGGAAAGCTGAGTCCCGTCCGCTTGGGCTGCTATTATGTATGCAATTTCAGCGACAGTCGTTCTCCTACCTTCTTCCCTCCATCTATTTCGCTCCCCCCCCCCCACATCCAAAGAAGCATAATCATTGTGTGCTGCTCCTTTCCCTTCATTTTCAGGACCAAGCCCATCATTTTTTTGGTTGTTGTGCAGGCTGCAAGTTTCAGTCGAGAGCCCTCCATATTCAACTCTCTCCACACTTTCTTGACCTCTTTACAATTCAGGAACAGATGACCCCCGTCCTCATCCAATCTTCCACACATGCAGCACCGGGTATCTATTTTCATTCCTCTTCGCCGAAGAATTCTTCTGGCAGCTAGAGTATTATGGCTCAATCTCCAGATGAATTGTTTTATTTTCAGAGCAAAGTCAGTGTTCCATAGCTTGTTCCAGAATTCTCTGTCTGCACCACCATCTCCAGAACTCGACCCAGAGCTTCTGTGTTGCCCGCGTAGTTCGGCAGCACGATGAACCTTATACGCCGATTTAATTGAGAAGCACCCTCTACTGTCAAAGTGCCAACCGACAACATCCTCCATATCCATGTGGACTGGGATGACTATGATAATATGGACGTCTTCTTCCTAGAAAGTTTGCCGGCTTTGTATGTATCCAGGGGCTAAAGTTTAGTCGTGTCATATCGGACGTTCGGATGCTAACTAAGAGGACTAAACATGAGCTAATTATAAAACTAATTGCACATGAGTAGACTAATTAGCGAGACGAATCTATTAAGCCTAGTTAATTCATAATTAGCAAATGTTACTGTAGCACCACATTATCAAATCATGAATTAATTAGACAATAGATTCGTCTCGTAAATTAGCCTCAATCTGTATAATTAGTTTTATAACTAGCCTATGTTTAATACTCCGGTATAAAGATTCGATGCAAACAAACACAGCGGCGCCACTGGGCCGTCATCGGATCAATCAATTCATCCACTGTTGTAAGCATGTGTCTCCCTCTCGGTGTTATTGGTCGTCTAGTTATATCCCTGGGTAACCACGGGTTGGGCCAAATATTTATGCGCTGTCCATTTCCCACCCGCCAAATAACTCCCTCATTTAGTGTTTCAATGCCCAGGCTTACGCTTCACCAAGTGTACGAACAACCTAGCTTTGCTTTTGCTTCCAACACACCAGAATTTGGATAGTACTTTGCTTTCAGGATTCGTGCACACAAGGAATGAAGGTCCCTAAATCCCAGCCCACCTTCTGCTTTTGGACTGACCAGCTTCTCCCATCCAATATCCTGACTATTCCACCAAAACCGTGCAATCATAGAACTGATTTGGTTGCACATTTCTTTAGTAATATCAAAGCATGCCATTGCAAAGATAGGGATCGCCTGGGCCACGGCCTTAATCAAAACTTCTTTACCAGCTTTGGATAGCAGTTTTTCTTTCCACCCTTATATTCTTTGCCATAAGTAATCAAACACCGAAGATCTTGATTTACCCACGAAAACCGGGAGTCCGAGATACCTTTCATTCATTGCCCTTTGTTTAGTTCCTCCCAAACTTCCAACTTTGACCCTATGCAAAAAGAAAATTTCCCGTCACATCAAACTTACGGTACATGCATGGAATACTAAAAATAGACAAAATTAAAAACTAATTGCACAGTTTGGTTGTACTTTACGAGACGAACATTTTGAGCCTAATTAGTTAACGATTGGACAATTATTACCAAATACAAACGAAATGCTACCGTAGAGAATCTGGCACTATACAAACTTTGCACATCCAAATTACGGCCAACTAAACGCGCCCATTGTTTGAGAGCGTATACCCAGAGCTGTCATAACTTCCCTCCGATCATTCTCCTTAGTATTGGGGCTGAACATGACCGCAGATTTATCTGCGTTGATCATCTGTCCTGAATCCTCCTCATAAATGGCGAGCAATTGCTTCAGGTGGTGTGCCTCTGCCGGATCAGCTTTGCAGAGAATTAGAGAGTCGTCTGCAAATGAAGTGCGTTACTACTGTCAAATATCGGATCCGGGTGAATGGGATTCTATCTGAGGAATTCATCAGGCCAGAAAGAGGCCTCAGGCAGGGAGACCCGATCTCCCCATACTCTTTCCGTTGCGTGCGGAGGGATTCTCAGCATTCACCTGTTCGCTCGATCGTATCAGCCATGATACGGTGTTTTTTTCTCACGATAAAACAACATCAGCTGACTTATAAGCCACGTAAACGATCAACTGTAGAACAGCACCCTCGGTCTCCCATTTACTATTTTCAGACATGTGGTGTTCTTTGGACGCAATGGATCACTTGAACAAACACGTTTTGATTAAGGCCGTGTCCGTGAACCTGTTTCTGAATAAATGAGGTCCGTGTCCGTGACCGTGAGCCTGTTTCTCGCGCATTTTGGGCCAGCCCTCGTCCCGTGGAGGCCCAAGGTCGCCCCATCACTGATTTTGCTTAGGCCCACTACTAATCTCTGTCCTGCCGTCGTGCTCTGCCTCAGCATGATTGAACACCCTGTGTCTGTGTCAGTCAGTCCTCGCTGAACCAAACAGCAGATCGAGGCCTCGTTCACTTTGAAAAAAAAGTGAACCCGATGAATAGTATCACTTTCGTCTTATTTGATAAATATTATCCAATCATGAACCAACTTAAAGTGAATCCGATGAATAGTATCACTTTCGTCTTATTTGATAAATACTATCCAATAATGAACTAACTTAAAAAATTTATCTCGTGATTTTCAATTAAACTGTGTAATTAGTGCACCAGCGTTGAAGCCTGCAGTTGCAGCCTTTGACCTCTCTCTCTCTGTCTCGACAGTTGACAGTGTGTGTTTTATGCCTGTGTGTTGCAGCCTTCTGCCGTAGTAAGGGCCCGTTCAGTTGCCAAAAATTTTTGCACAGTAACTGTCACATCGAATCTTGCGGCACATGCATGCAGTACTAAATGTAGACGAAAAAAAAAACTAATTACACAGTTGATCGAGAAATTGCGAGACGAAACTTTTGAACCTAATTAGTCCATAATTAGACACTAATTACCAAATACAAATGAAATGCTACAGTGAGCTAAAATCCAAAAATTTTTGATCTAAACGCACCCTAAATTTTCTGTTGGTGCCATTTGCTCGGGTACAGTACAGGTGAGAGGACACGGGCAAACGACAAGGCACATTGAATTGACCCGCACCAACTGTTGCATCCATCCAGGTAGTAGTACCACAGGAGTACGTGGCGTTGGCAACGTATTATTGATCCATTCCAATGGATCGTGTTTAGTTCTAAAAATTTTTGGCTTTTAATTATTATAGCATTTTCGTTTGTATTTAGTAAAAATTGTCCAATTATGAACTATTTAGGCTTAAAAGATTCGTCTCACGATTTCTCGGCTAACTGTGTAATTTTTTTTTTTCGTCTACATTTAGTACTCCATGCATATACCGTAAGATTCGATGTGACGGGTACTGCACAAAATTTTTTGGATTTTGGGGAAACTAAATAGGACCTAAGTTATCTTTAGCAACGGTAGTGGCAGGCTGGTAGCCGTGCCCTGCTGTATCTGCGCGGAAGCAAAGCAGAGAACAGAACTGCGGCAGAGGCGCAGAGCAGGTAGGTTGCCCTGCACCACCACATGGCAATGGGCAGTGGCATCAGCTTTGCTTGAGCAAGGCACATGCATCCATCCATGGCCATGGCCGAATAGGAATAGGAATAGGAAGCAGGCCAGGCCACCGGGGTCCGGGGACGGTCAAACTGAGACGCTAGCGCGGCGTGCCCTCGTCAGTGTTTACAAGCAGTAGCAGCAGCAACGGCGGCCAGCAGCCACCATTGCTGTGTTTGTCACTGATTTGGTCTCGTTGCGTCTGCGCTCCGTCCCTCTAGAGTTGAATTGGAATCTCACTGGCGCGTCACGGAGCCGTACCACGAATCTCCTTTTTTCTCTGCTCTGCCACGTTTTCGATAGAGCACGATGACGCCGCGCAGGGTACCGTTTCTTTCCATAACGTCCTGCTACTGTGGTCGCCTCATGGAAACAGGAAAGCACAGTACACTCAGGCCTGGTTTAGTTGGCGAATTTTTTTTTGAAAATAGTACTGCAGCATTTTCGTTGTTATTTGGTAATTAGTGTTCAATCATAGTCTAATTAGGCTTAAAAGATTCGTCTCGTGAATTTCGTCTAAACTATGTAATTAGTTTTATTTTTTATTTATATTTAATACTTCATGCATGCGTCCAAAGATTCGATGTAACGAGAAATCTTAAAAAATTTTGCAAAATTTTGAAAACTAAACAGCACCTCACAGAGAAAAGGCCCGCCCGCGTCACCAAAACCTGTCAGTAGGGGTGGTATTCCATTTCCAAATTCATCTGAGCCCTTGTTTAGGCCCTGTTTAGATCCCACCTAAAATTCAAAAAAATTCAAGATTCTCCATCACATCAAATCTTGCGGCACATGCATGGAGTATTAAATGTAGATAAAAAGAATAACTAATTGCACAGTTTGCCCATAATTGACGAGACGAATCTTTTAAGCCTAAATAGTCTATAATTGGACAATTTTTACCAAATACAAACGAAAGTGCTACAGTAGCCAAAAGCCAAAAATTTTTGCATCTAAACAGGACCTTAGTTTGCGAAAAGTTTTCTCAAAAAGTGCCACAGTATCCATCACATCGAATCTTGCGATACGTGCATAGAGTATTAAATATAGACGAAAAAAAAACTAATTGCACAGTTTGGTTGAAAATTACGATATAAACATTTTGAGTCTAATTAGTCCATGATTGAACATTAATTACTAAATAAAAATGAAAGTGCTACAGTAGCCAAATTTCTAACTTTTCGCGAACTAAACGAGGCTGAACTTAGTAGGAGTGAGTATACACTGGAACTACTAGTACTAGTATATAAATAAATAAACTTGAGGCGAAAAATACCCAAACAAACCCGGACGTCGGCTCGGAAAGCGTGAGTAGCAGCACTGGTGCTCTCCCGCTCAAATCTTTCCGCTTTCGGATACGCGAAGTTACAAGCACGCCTCCATGATTTGGCAACAGGGGCAAGCAACTTTTTTTTTTAATCATGATTCCCATTTCCAGGCAGCAGAAGCGACCCGGTGAAGATTCATGAAATCCGCGCAGCATGCTCCTAGCCTCCTACCCGAAACTGCTAAAGCGGCACGGCAGCCCCACGTAGCAGTACCTAGCGCTAGGCGGTGGGAGAGCTGAGAAGGGGACAACAACGACCAGGCAGCTCAGGCAACTGGGTGGGAGAGCGGAGAAGGGGACAACAACGGCCAGGCAGCGGACAGCTGGAGACGCTACATGCCACGCGCGCGCTCTGTCGCTGAGATCACAGGCCACCAGCAAGCAGAGAAAGCACCCCAATGCCGAATTTTTTACAATTTAACCTTTTTTTTTTTAAGTTTCTCACAAATAGACCCCTGACGGAAAAAATTCTCGAAATGGATCCTTAGCTCGGCGTCATCATGTCGCCATTCATGATGGCGCCGAGCTCGTGGCCACGGCTCGGGACATGCCAGGTGGCTCGGCGTCAGAGTGACTGGCGCCGAGCTTGGCACCCAGCCACCTGCATTTAACCCCGGCCCATCTTTTCTGCCCGTGCGTTCTTCCTCTTCATTCTCCTCCCTCTCGGGTTTTTTCTCTCCCCACTTCACCCTACCTCACGAATCGGCATATTGGACCTTGAAAACCTTAATTTGATCCGTAGATCTTCGAGAGCAAGGTATCATAGTTCCCCTCCTAGTTTTTTCGCATCGATTCGGTATATATTAGTCGGATTTTTTAACGTAATAATCGTCATCACTTAGGGTTTCATTCTATCCCTCAATATATGTATTATACAACCGTAGTATAATGTCAAGGCGTGAAAAAGCTAGCAAATGTAGGCGCATGTAGTTATTTTATGGGTTCATTTTAGTGCATCAAATGGGAAACCCCAGGTTTATGGTTTAATGTTAACTGCTTTCGGTTCTTAGAACGAAATTGGTTGTATTGTAGTTATGGTTCTCATTTATATTTATTTTTGAAGTTTTGATTTATGTTTGTTTAATTACATCCATTTTGTTAGATGGAAGAAATGTTTCGGGAGGAGTTTTGGTGAAAACGGGGTCGTCCTCAAGAATTATACCCCGACGCGTCTAGCAAAGATGCCCCGTCCCCCCTGACCTCACTGTCCCTAACTGTGACTGTGGTCGTCCGGCCGACGTGTTTCAATCGAGACATCCAGACACAGCGGCTCGTTGCTTCTACACATGCAGTTGTTTTAATGTAAGTAATTGTTTGTACTATCCTTTTTCTTTATTTGTGTAAGTATGCTACTAATATTTTGTTCGAATCTCGTTGTGTAGGACCATGAGAGGTGCCTTTTCTTTCAGTGGATCGACGGTGCAGACAAGTTTGATCCTAGGTACCTCCTTTTCGACGATTGGTTTAGAGGGAGTTGCGGAAGCAACATTTCACAAGTATGACCAGTTCTACTACTTTTCTTGTCGCAAGTATTGTCTTCTCCTACCGGGATGAAGACTAGACCGTTAGGCGCTGGTCTCTACTAGTTCTCGTACCTAATGATGCTTTTGTGGGACATGGCTAAGATCTTGCAATGTATTTGGAACTATGAAGTTATGTACTAAACTATGTTGCTTCCGCATCGCGTTGAACTTGGTTTGTAATATTTTATATTTGAACTCTGATAGATGTAATCCGAATGCTACTTATGAAATGTTGTAACGGATGATGTGTTGTGTTGAATCACTACGGTCTTGGTTTGTATGTCGAGAGTTGGTTGAAATCCTTCGTGATTTCGGACTACCGTGATTATGGGAGCTTAAGTACGAGAATTTGATCGCTTGGTGATTGTTTTTGTACTTATGTTCTTATGATTTGGTCGGTTCATTACACACTAGGCGATCCTCATCATGCATGCATTTTGGCCACTCTTCTTTCCTTTCATCGTATCCTCTAAGTGGTGCCTCTTTGGTAAAATTATTTTTGCTCTCAACTGGGAACCTCTCATAAAGAGCTTCCTCAAAAAAATCAGGACCAAGAGGACCCTCCCACCCTCAGGTAGTTCCCTTCCTCTTTCCTCTCCCTCTAGACGACCCTCCAGACATTGCTACTGCAACAAAAGAAAATGCTAAGGAGTGTTCTTCTTCCTTGTTGGGTGTGTGAATGAGAGGGAGTGAGTGGTTATTTATAGGTTGAGAGAAGGAAACAGCAGGCCTCTTAATTTGCCATGTCAGCGATCCGTGTGCCTCTTCACCTCAGCCCTTGGATGAAACAATCATAAGATGGATGGTGGAGATAGAGTGGAGTTGTGCTTCCTTGCATGCCAGTACTATGTTAGTGATGTGATAAATCGTTGTTGTCCCTGTATCTGAAATGTCTATTTTTATTATCTGAAAAGCATAGAACCCTTCACTATTGCTTGGATGATTCTGTGTCAAAGGAATCTCATAAGGAGGATCTGCCACAGAAAAATAAGTCTGACAAGCATCTCCAAATACCGTATTGGGGGCAGATTGGGCATCGGGAACCATAGGTGCAATCTGCACATGCAGGTAAGGTTCCGGAACGGGAGGGTCGATGTATGTCTGATGATCCATTGCTGGGGTAAACCCATGAGGGATGGGATCAACTAACACCCGACGCACAACCACATCCAAACATTACAGCTGGCTCTTCATAGCCGATCTTACATAGTTCTCCCACTGATCCACACAACCAATTGAGATCATTCGCCTGAAGATGTTTGGAGGACAACCTAGGTGCAGTACACCATCAACTGCAATGCCATCCTCTCCAAGGCAATGCAGCTCCTCCCGAGGCCTTGCAACCATGTCACTAAATGAAGGTCTATCATTGAATAGCACAGGCACGCTTTACATGTCAAGAAACTCAACATATCCATAACGATTGCTTTCAACGGTGCCTCCATGATATATGGTCACTAGGTTGTCCATCTAATTTAAACACGTAACGAAACACATGTCATTTAGTCCAAATAGACGATAGATAGTACCTAACAAGTACTTTCTAACTACAAACTAAGTAATCAAGATAATAACTACGTATATATTTACAGTGTACTCACTAAATAGCTAGATCATATGTACATAACTAAAAATGTAACTACATATCTAAGTACCTATCTAACTATATCTCTGTGCCTATGTGTCTATATTTCTATCTATCTACATATATATCTCACTAGATCACTAACTAAATCAACTACCTCAGTCATGACAATAACTAATAAATAACAGATGGCAACTAAGTAGGTACATTGCATATTCATAATTTTTACCTTTCTAGGCCGGTGGAGGATGGGCGTGGGTCAGGCCGGAGTTCCGGGCCGGCGGCCAACGACAGTGGTGGAGCGCGGCGGGCGTGGGAGGCACGCCGATGGTGGAGGGCAAGGCGAGGACCGCGGTGGAGGTGGCGCGGCGGCCAACCACGGCAACAAAAGGCCTTGGCCATGAGGTGGCGCGGGCGCGTGGCGTCCAAAGCCGTGGCCTTGCGCGTGGTGAAGCGCGGCCTGGCGGGTTGGGCGCGCTTGGTGCGGTGGTGGGCCATGGCAGCGGGAGAGCAGGCGTGGCGGCGTGAGCTCTGCTGGCGCTGTGGGGGGCCTCGACCTCGGGGCGTGGAGCGGGGGCGCGCTGGTCATGGCGCGTGGCTGGGTGAGGCAGGGAGCGGCCTGTGGCCGCGCTGAGGCGGGCACGGCCTGTGGGCAAGGGCGCGGGCAAGGGCGGCGGCGGCGGCGGCACTGCTTGGCTAGGGTGAGAGAGGGAGAAGAAGAAAGGAAAGTCGCGGCCCGGCAGATATTTCCGAGCTCGGCGCCAAGTCATTCTGGCGCCGAACCCCCTGGCATGTCCCGAGCCGAGGCCAGGAGCTCGGCGCCATAGTAACTGGCACCGAGCTCGGCGTCAGCATGAATGGCGCCGAGCTAAAGGTCTATTTCCGGAATTCTTTCCGCTAGGGGTCTATTTGTGAGAAACTTTTTTAAAAAAAGACCAAATTATAAAAAATTCGGACCCCAGTGGCGCCAATGCCCCGTGATACTCCCACTGCAATAGTGACAAGTGACAGCAAGGTAGTAGGGGGGATCACAAGGATTGATTGAGAGGGCAAGTGACAAGTGCATGCATTGCAGCCGAAAGATCCACGGATGAGTGACTGCTTCGCTGATGTGTCTCCTCGCCATGGCATCATGGGTGACCAGTCACCTGATAGGTTCGGTTTTCTTGAATGTTGGAGCAGGCCAAAAGCAAAGGGCAGGAGTAGCATCTACGAGTACTAGCATGCAATGCAATGCACAGACAGGTACGGTATGCACCTACGGAGTACCGTAGCACTCTAGCAGCTAAGCTCGTGATACGATTAGGATGAAATGACCAAATCCACAAAACAAGACAGCTGAACGAGCAAGAGCACACACATATGATCAATCCATCCACTCCACATGTCGGTTGATTTAGACAGAAGCAAGAGGTTCTCACTGATGATGAGCTGTCGCTACATAACAATAATAATTAAATAGAAAATAGAGGCTAGAAGAGCAGAGAAGCAACAGGAAACGGAATCCCTCGACAGCAGATTACGACACAATGATGATGATTGATGATTACTGGGAACGAAGCCAAATTTCACGCACACGCAGCTGCTGAAACAGAAGCGACCTAACCACCGGCACAAGTTGATTGATGATGCCAAATTATTCTCCTCGCTCACACGCCTGCATCTCCAGTCTCCCCCTAAGATTGCCATTGCTCCAGCAGAAGAAGCCCTTTGGAAATTAAAAGCTCAGGCGTTGCTCCTGAAGGAGCCGAGGGCCTTGATGGCGCCCGCCCGGAGGATGTACTGGTGGTAGAACGCCGCGATGGCAGCGCCCGCGAGAGGGCCCACCCAGAAGATCCACTGCAGAAGGTTTAACCAGATCACGTCAGTAAATATGCAGCGCAAGGACAAGTGTCAAATAAACCACAGAAATTAACATTACACATACGTGGTCATCCCAGGGCTTGTCCTTGTTGTAGATGACGGCGGCGCCCAGGCTCCTGGCCGGGTTGATGCCGGTGCCGGTGACGGGGATGGTGGCCAGGTGGACCATGAACACGGCGAACCCGATGGGGAGGGGAGCCAGAACCTGCCAAAAAAATAATAATTCACGGGCCGGTCAGCTAATATAAGCAAAGCCGATATATATGCAGTATCATACCATACTTGTATTGTACAACATCGAATGCGACGGGCGCCGAATGGTTGCCGAACTGAACTAAACAAAACACAACACGCTACTGCCTGCCCCGTCACCCCTCCTTCGAGTGGCCAGGCCATTTTCCGTGCCGCGGTCTGTCAGCATCAGGGGGACTATTTGCGACGGCACCGCCGGAAGCGATTAGTGGTGGCTAGAAAGGCCGTGTCGTCATGCATTGCATGCCCCTCTGTCAAGGGAAAGGACGAAACCGGAACAAGTGATCGACGCTCTCTCTTTTCCGCCCCATATGCCAATGACCACACACCAAACACCGTTAGTGGCCTTGGCTTTTTAGTTAGTGTGCATCTCGCCGATCCACCAAAGTCACCACGGCCACGGCATCGTGCTCTATCCTTTTATTGACACGACTCGACCGGCCCCCAGGTCGCGACAAGGCGTCACCTCGTCGCCACTGTCCCAGATCCTCCTCACGCACGAAAGGGGAGGATGCCCACTAGTGCCGTGTCGTGCAGTGCAGTGCCCTAGCTAAAAAGAGGGACTGCTGCGTGGATTTCACCTAGCCACACACACTAGTGCCTGCGTGTTGCCTTTGGATGCACGAATGCTGAATATATGTTGTACTATTACTGTACAGGAATTCTCTCTTTGTGTGTTTTTCATGTGCGGTTAGGTTGGATATATAGTACGTACGCACCATACGGTGGCCCTGTCCTGTGAGGCCTTAAGTTAGTTCAACCGTACCATACCATACGGTCAATAAAAGATTTTTCAAAAATCACATGCGATATCGTTTGAAAATGGACGAGGAGGCCTGTAGAAGCAGAGGGTACGGTGCGAGGGAGGCGCCAATAATTCAACGTGGTGATGCAGGGAGAGGCTCACATGGCATGGGACACAAGGGCGGGGAGGGAGGACTGGATGGACCCGACCCGTCGGACCATGTACCGCTACAGGGGACGGACCAGACCCAGCTCAGCTTTTTACACGGTGGGGGTGGGGGCCCACCACCCTGACCCGTACCACTACCCCGGTCCGAATGTTTACTGTGCCCGTCAATGGGAGTCAGCCGGGGATGGGGGCGGTAAAAATCTTCTTTCTCCTCTGGAGATGGCATGCATGCACAGAAAAGATAAGGTCGGAGCTCTTTAAGTATGTCCGGGGGGCTGCCGTGGCCGGGCCCTGACGATGACCTGCCGGAACTCCTACTCCTCGAATGTTCTAGCAAGTGTGCGTTAATAACGGTCATTATCACGACTATGAAAGCCTTAATGAGGCACGGTGCTTGTGTACTGCTATTTTGGTGCCGTTCGGCTGACTTAAGTAGGCTTGTTTGGTTTTTTTTAACCGAAATAGTGTTTTTCTCTCACGTCAATTCAGCCAGAGCCGTATTTTTCAGCCAAACGAACGGGCTAGAAGATTTGGAGGTCACGCATCCAGACACACACACCTGATTCACCTTTCACACGTTTTAACTCAATCAACTTCAAGCTTTTAAGTTTTAATTCTCACCCCACCAACGAACAACCTTAGCTAATATATAGTGTAAAATTTGGAGCTAGAAGCATGGAAGAACAAAACAGACAGCAGGAGAATCTTTCAAAAATTTAAACACTTTAGTTAGTCTACGGCGAAGAAATTCCTCCTGCGTGCTCTGGAGCAATGATGATATTCATATTCTGCCCTGGACTTTCCAAAGAGAAGATAAACTGGATATTCCCTGCCTTTTTGTATGTGTTGTGCTACTCCTTTCCCTCTCTGCCCCGGAACGGATTTTTCTTTTTGTTCACTCACTCACATGCGCCATGTACGTTGCCAAGATTTGAGCATGTGATTAGCTAGCATGACTTGAGCTCTAATTAAGCTCGCCTAGGACTCAACTTACGAGTGATGCCAAGTATTAAAACAAGCCAACTTTTAAGCTACAAAATATACTCTCAACTAAGCAGGTAGCAGCAGATCGAGACACAAAGCGGAAAGAAAAAAGGAAGAGGCGGTGGCGTTGGTCGGGTGCTCACCGGGACGTGGGAGTCGCGGGCGTTGCGCTTGGGGTCGGTGGCGGAGAAGACGGTGTACACCAGCACGAAGGTTCCGATGATCTCGGCGCCGAGCCCCGTCCCGCGGGAGTACCCGGAGGCGAGCGAGTTGGCGCCGCCGCCGTACCTGTCGAAGTATGCGCTCTGGAACGCCTTGACGAGCCCCACGCCGCAGATGGCGCCGAGGCACTGCGCCACGATGTAGAGCAGCGCGCGCACCAGGGAGACCTTGCGGGCCAGGAAGAGGCCGAAGGTGACGGCGGGGTTGATGTGGCCGCCCGAGATTCCGGCCGTGCAGTAGACGAGCACGAAGATCATGCCGCCGAACGCCCAGGCGATGCCCAGCACGCCCACGCCGCCGCAGGCGGCGTCGGCGCCCGACGCCGTCGTGTCCGTCTGGTGCTTGTACCCGATGACCGTGGCGACGGTGATGTACAGGAACAGCAGCGTCGCGATGAACTCGGCGATCACGGCGCGGTACAGCGACCAGGAACCCAGCTCCGCCGCGTCGATCAGCGGCGCCGGGGGCGGGTCCGTGTAGTCCTTTGCTGCGAACTCGCCGCCGCCAGCGCCGCTCTCGATCACGTCGTCCTTGCCCATGGCGGACTGTCTCCTCTAGAGACTAGGTTCGCTTAGCTTAGCAGCTGCGAAAGAGTTTGTGAGAGAGCTGGCTCCGCTTGCAAAGAATGGGAATGGAATGGATGAGTGCGTGAGGTGGAGGGTGGTGCTATTTATGGAGGGAGTGGAGAGTAGGTATAAGTGACAACACAGCACAGTAGTGCTGCAAGGCTGGGGCGGGCCATGCCTCCCCCTCCTTGATTATTGCTGGAATGGAACAGAAAATTCAGCAGCTTCTGTACCAATTTCTGTTTTTTTTATTTTTAGTGGTGTGTCATGTAAGTACGTCAACTTTTAAATTATATTTTTGGATCCATTAACTTTTGGTGATGTGTTATCCAGATTCATCAACTTTTAAACTGTATTTTGGGTCTATTAACTTTTGATGGTGTGTCATCCAGGTTCATCAACTTTTAAATTGCATCTTTGAGTCCCTAAACTTTTTAACTGGTTCACCGTAGGTCCATGCCCCTTCGTTTAGCGAATAGATCTGATATGGCACGCCAAAAAAGCAACCACCGTGAAGTACAGGACGAGATCACCGTTCAGAGATAATTTTCAATACGAAGAACCTTATGGGATCACCATCTAGGGTTTCTCAAGCGGTGGCTCGACTGGAATAAACTCCACAATAAAATCCAATTTAATCTACCCTGTATAAGGCGGAAGGTCACAGGTATAGGCACGTAGGTCACCGAACCCAAACAAAACTCGGACTCCAACAGCCAAACTAGGACCGATTGACTCTGAATCCCTGATTCGGCTAACATGCATGGCACGTCCAAACGCAGTCACCAATTTGATTCACGTACACAGGTGCACGCAGGCACTAAAAGCTAGATGCTAGTTAAAAGATCGTGTATCACATCTGGATAGGAAACTAATATATGAAAATAATAAAAATACTAAGGCAAGGATGCTAATCACGTTGGGGAAATTCCATTGATGATCTTCACCTCTTTAGAATTAGTACTGATGTATTTTGTTGGCTTCATTTTCTCCTTCTTTCCACGCAATAATAAGGTACCTCTATAAAATATCTTTGATGATAGTCCAGCAGTTGTAAATTTCTTCATGTTCATAATATATTTATCCCAAATTTAAGACCAGAGGATATTAACGAATTACCGGCTACTACATTTGAATTATTGCTAGATAAGTCTCCATGAACATCTCGAGGAGCTATGGACTCATCACCTACTCCACGGTGGCTGCTTATTTGGCTTGCCATGTCAGATCTATTCACTAAATGAAGGGTTATGGACTTATGGTTTACCTGTTAAAAAGTTTAGGGACAAAAAAAATACAATTTGAAAGTTGATGGACCTGGATAACACACCACCAAAAGTTAATAAACCTAAAAAAACAGTTTGAAAGTTGATGGACCTGTATGACACACCACCAAAAGTTAATAAACCAAAAAATACAGTTTGAAAATCAATAAACCTAGATGACACATCACCAAAAAATTAATAAACCTAGGGTACATTTAACTCTTACTTTACCTTTGTGTTGATAAGATTGAATGGCTTTTTCTTTTGTCTCTGTTTTTTTTCCTCAGGTACAGGAGTAGTATGCCCTTGGTTAGTTTCTCCGTTAAAACTTTACACCCTATCACATCGAATGTTTGACATATATATAGAGTGTTAAATATAGACTAAAAAATAATTAATTGGACAGATCGCGACTACTTTGCGAGACGAATCTTTTAAGCCTAATTAGTCCATGATTTGACAATAAAATTCTATAGTAGCACATGTGCTAATGATGAATTAATTAGACTTAATAGATTCATTTCACGGTTTAGCAACGGATTATGTAATTTGTTTTTTTATTAGTATCTGAACACCCCATACGACACCGACACTTTACACCCTCATCTAAACAATACCTATATTTCCTGACGCGCTCTGTCTCTCGGGATCTGCCTTTTGTTTTTGTTTGCGTGCTCCAATCCAATGATGCTGGCTGGATAACCTATCGAGGTTTGTGCTGTAAAGGCAAGGATCCCGACAAATCCATGGGCTGGTGGGGTTTTTGTTTTCAGAGGGGGGGGTTAGAGAAGTTTCCAGGGATGGAATCGTGGGAAACGAAAACGTGACAAGATAAACTTTAACAAATGTTACAGGATATGTGGATTATTGGTCTCCCTTCGCTGTCAGATAAATCAAACGGCTAAAAATATTGACCCCCCTCTCTAGTCTCTACCCATCATGAAGCAAACTAGAAGCACCGAGAAAACTAGCTTCGACCACAACTGGAGGCAACGAGTGTAAGGGGTTGGGCGGCAATTTGCTTACATCTTTAGTCTCCTGTTTAACATGGGACGTCTAAACCTTGAATTAATTACGGTTGAGCTTTCTACGAGTTCACTCGGTATGAAACAATGTAACCTTTTTTTTGAGGAAAAATGTAACCTTAGATATGACGTGGTAAAGAGTTAGTAACCGGAAGAACTAACCAATAACTCCTAGACAGTGTTTGGATGGCGCTTCGGTAAGGTAAATGGATAACGGAGGGGAAGTGAGTACGTTCGATTTGTTTGTTTTAGCTTAGCCTGTTATCTGTACCATTCCATTAAAAATAGATACCGGTGCTCCTTGGCTGTGTAACCCCATCACAGAGACAGCGAGTCATTTCCCCACCGACCATCAGCCATTCAGCCTGTTCGGTTGGCTGGTTCGTTTCGTTGCTGGTTTGTGAAGAAGTACTGTTGGCTTGTTTGTGTGAGAGAAAAATACTGTTCCGGCTGGAAATTTACGATCATTTATGATAAGCCACAGCCAAACGAACAGGCTGGCCATTGGCCATTTGTGTTTACAGTGTTAAAGCAATCAAAATCAGGGATCTGCCTCATCTGTTACCAACGTTGTTTTTCATTCCCTTTGCATTCGCTTTTACAGTGCGCAACCAAAGAGCACTCTAAATCGTTCCACGGTAACTTAACTATCCTTGCAACCTGGAATAGAAGAAAGCAAAGAGGTTTCTGCACCCGATCGAAGCGGAGCCCAAAACACTGTTGCCAACTACTCAGACGTACGTGCTGTTGTCAGCCTTGGTTCGCTCATGTATGTAACTAACATTGCTTCGTTTTTTCGTCTTCCCTACATACTCCGTGGTAGGAGTACGTCACTAGGAGGCGCCTTGCGTATTCAAAATCCTGGTACACCACCGGTTTTCATCGGCAACGGCATGGAGCGAAGGAGCGCGCAACCGACCGACGACGAAACGGGCATGCAGTTTTAATTTTGGTTTTCAACAGCTCGACATTACTACTACGTATTGATTGGTTGATTGATTATTGCTAGGCAGAGAGTGTAGTATGTGTGTGTCTATATATATATATATATATATATATATATATATATATATATATATAAGAAGTTAGTATGTACGGAGTAGTATATATATGTTATCTTGCAACGACCATAACCGGCGAGGATACTGGAAAATCTCCTGACCATGTGGCGGACCATTCCAGAGCGGAAGAACGAGATAAGAACAAAAACCCGCACTAGCCGTCGTCCATGGTAGCAGCAGGCAATGACTCGTCATCGCATCGGAATATCGGATCGCATCGCAATCAGTGAGCCGCCCCGCCCCCATTCGCGTTGGCCTGGCCACCGGCCTAGGAGCCGTGCGTTGGACTTGCGCAGAGCATGCATGCCGCACGAGGAATAAAATTCGGGCCGATTAGGCGGGGGATGATCGACGCATCCCGGCACCAGTACCGCCCTCGCTGCGTAGGCTCTGTACTGCGTCCAACGACGACAGAAGCTTATCGGTCGACTAACAGTGTTTTACTCTCCCAACAAACCAGTATCAGCCGGGCTTATCAGCTTAAAAATCAACCAGCGAATAGACTGTTTATCTTCATCTCTGCCCGGCCGGCCCCTCCCGTCGCGTAATCTCATCTCAATCAATCATGGCGCCCGCAGGCCGGCTGCGCTGCTGCGGCGCGCGAGGGCGAGCGCGGCCGACTAGCCAGCCTGGTTGAGGTGGGCGAAGGCCGTGCGTGTCCGCGATTGCATGCATGCAGATGCATGTGCCTGTGCGGCTGGCCGCTGGGTGGCCTGGGTGGAGGACATATCAGCAGCAGGCCCCGATGGAGCGAGCCGTCGTTGGCGGGAGGAGCTGGCTCGGTGGGCAGGGCAGGCCAGGGTGCCCACTGCCCAGCCAGCCCCCCAGTCGGACCGGCCGGAGGTCGCGGCAACTTGCCAGGGGAGCGGAGCGAAGCATGGAGAACGAAGGAGGATGAGATGAGATCATGGCTACGGCGACGGTGATGCGGCTTGCGCACTCAATCCATCAGCCGGTCCGGGCGTGGCGCAAGTGGACGGACGCCGGCCCGGGGGGCCGCGCGGTCCCGCCCGTGCCATCATCTCGTCTCGTCCAGTCTCCCTGCCCCAGTAGCGAGTGCCAGGGGACCGGACCTGGTGTGCTCGGCTACCTAGCTGCACGGTAAAAGGTCTGGCGCTCTCAGGGTCGGGGAAGCAAGGCCGAATCTACCACGCTGACACGTACCGTTCGACACGTTGGAGCAGGACGACGGCGCAAGGGACAAGCGTCGTACGTCTCCCCTGGAAGAAGGCAGGCACGAGAAGAAGCAGCGTCACCGCCTGGAAGCGTCGTACGTCTCGCCTGGAGTGTTTGGGAGTAATCGCGACGACGACGTGTCGACGTGTGCGTGTAAATGTGTAAATCTGCAGACACATGCGGGTACGCGTCACGGCGATCGGCGACGGATGCATCATATGTTCCTGGTCCTAGCCAGGCTAGCGAGGTGTCGCGGGCGGCCGGCCTTGCGAACGAACGAAACGCGAACCCAATCAGCGCCGCGGATCGGCCAGAGGCTAGCGGGGTGACGCTCCCGGCGCTCCAGCGTGGCGGGTCACACTCACACGCTCCCCGGCCGGACCGCTCCAACGTTCACCTAAGCTACTACTCCGATCCTAGGCGGTCTGGCCTCGCTGGGATGCGGCCGTTGGCGCCAGCGCTGCGGCGTGGTCTCGCCTTGCCTTGGACTCTTCATGGGTCGGTCGGGCCCTCCCCGTCCCTTCCGTTCTGCCACCGCCCGCCAGCAGGTCCGAATTCCCCGTCCCTATCCCTATCCGCGGCCAGCCAACGCCAGGGCCAGGGTAGTCGCCCGTGCTCGCTGTTCCAACGGCGACGCCGACAGCCGCTGGGGTCTCGGCATCGGCAGCCGGGCCGCCACGCCGCGCGCAGCCACACATCCCACCCATCCGTGGGCCACAACGGCTACGTGTCGCGCCTCGGCTCGCGCGCCGCAATTCCTTACCGTGGCATTGTTTAGATTGGGTTTAGGAATCAATATTTGGCACTGTAGCATTTTCGTTTGTATTTGATAATTATTGTCCAATCATGGTCTAACTAGGCTCAAAAGATTCGTCTCGTAATTTACAATCAAACTGTGTAATTAGTTATTTTTTTATCTACATTTAATACTCCATGTATGTGTCCAAAGATTTAATGTGACGGAAAGAAAGTGAAAAAACTTGCAATCTAAACAAGGCCGTGTCATGTCTGGCTCTCCCTATCCGTTCTCGTTGCTCAATCATAGTCAGACAGGTTCGGCCGTCGGCAGCATGTAATATGCTGGTCTGGATTGCCTATTACATGATATTACGTGTGTTTCGAGGGGGTCTACTCGTTTTATATAGTCTGAGAGGCAGGATTACAAGTCGGTTAAATCTAGAAAATAACCGGAAAGTAATAACAGATTACATGAATCATGTGATCGAACGTATCCTAACAGATCTTATAGTATCTTCAGGATATCGCCCTTGATGTCTTGCGGTACACGTCGAGTAGTGTCGTACACGTAGATCTTCGTCTTGTGGGCTGGATCGCCCTTGGGAACGCAACCCATGTAGTCTGCCGTGGGTATCCGGGGTCGTACCCCTAAAGCTGGCAAACGACAAAAACCAGATGGAAGGTGGACGAAATTGCTTGGATGGCAAAAAAAAATAAATTGTCATGGCATCAGGATGCGTTTGAACTTTTTAGTGACCTATAGGCTTAGAACATCTTTCATAATGGCACACAGAGAAAATACTCAATTTGCTACTACTACAGTAATAATTTCGGACGGTACATCGCCCTGTTCGTTTGGGCTGGTTTGGCTTATAAGCCATGACTAAAAGTACTGTTAGTTGGTTTGGTGTAAGAGAAAAATACTGTTTGTCACTGATAAGCCCTAACTTATAAATTAAATACGACCAAGCGAATAGGCTCCAGGTTAAAGCGCCACGTCGCGTGCAGCCTGTGCTGGACTGGATGCTCACTCCACTCCAGGACGTGGACGCTCTCCGGCTCTCCTGTGCGTGTGAGTGTGATACTGTGTTGTTAGCTTAGGATCATCTAGGTGTAGATTAGAGAGAGAATCTGATACTAGTTAAATCAAAACGATCTCAACTTGAGTTGAGAGAGGGAGACAGAGAGAGGCCATACCTTCGGGACTGATCAGTGATGCTGATGCCATTACGGCAGTGTGTGCGGACACCTCTTTGAAATACGAGTACTATACGGGTAGGATTCTCCTGATTTTGAGAATCCTTTATTCTCATCTACTAAACGGGATAGATTTTATAAGAATTTTCACCTGATTGTTTCTGTGCCTTATAAATCGGCTGATGCTATTTTGTTACGAGAGAAAAACACTGTATCATAGCTGATAAGCATAACTGATACGGTCAAGCGAACATGATGTTTATCTCATAGATTTTTAAATCCCGAAATCTAATAGAAGTGTTGGGATTCATTTTATTTGGATTTTTAGAATCCCGTAGGATCCAAACGGCACCGTGGAGTAGGCTCTTTGTTCCGAAAGCCTCACTGGTTCGTTCTTCCCGTTCGCTATTCCCGTATCTACTTGCCGTTGGATCTCGCCTTTCTCACGTCCCGCCGTTTTTGGTGGAACCATGGTAGAAAATCTGTGGGGTGATGATGCGGCCTCCAGGGCTTGGGCTTCAGTCAAGTGCACAGGCACCATCCATGATCAGCCATCGATCGCACTCTTCTCTTCGGATCGAACAAGCTCATGACCGTGCACAGGGAGAAAGCCACAAAACAATTTAGAAGGGGCTGAATAAAAGAATAGAGGTTTTTTTTATCTTCTTTTAATCTTAGCTCCTCTCACTTAAGGGGCTGAATAAAAAAATATAGATTTTTTTATATTCTCTTAACCTTAACTCACCCTACTTAATACATATATATATAAAATTTTAAGATAGTGCTAAGGGGCTCCAAGTGCCTAGGATCGATAAAGGGGCTCCAAGTGCCCAGGATCAGTACGGGGGCTTGAGCCCCCCCTGTTCCCACCGCTGGCTCCGTCGCTGCATGCACACATTTTCACACGTGTTCCATTCAAACACGTAGGAGTTCATTTGTACCAAGAATGGCTTAAGTACGACATTATTTGCGTTGACTTACACCTACATACTCTCTCTCTCCCCCGTTCTTAAGTATCGTTTAGATTTTCGTGCTAGTCAAATGTTTTAAATTTATCTAGATTTATTGAAAATATTAGTAAACATTTATATTCATATTCAATGATTAATCCAACAATACTTATTATACATCATAAGTATTAATAATTTATATATATATTTGGTTAAAATTGAGTACTTTAACTTCTCGATAAGTGAGAACATGGCTTAAAGAGATGGGATATATAATGGCAAATAAATGTATGGACAACAAGCACTAAGGTACAGTAAAACATCGGCCATTTTTTTGAACCCATGATTTAGAGAAAAATAAAACTCAACCAGCTGGTATGACCTCCCCGGAGGATTAGCTTAAAGGTGGAAGAACTCAATTGTATTGGTCAAGAAAATTCTCGAACTCTGATTTTGCCGCCAAGACGAGGTTTTTTTAAAGCAAGCAGCCTACTCCCTCGGTCCTAAAATAAATATACATCTCGCCTCGCAATGCATGGAGAATTTTTTAAAGTTTAATCAAATATATAAAAAATGCACTAATATTTATGATGTATAATAATGATCATTACATTAAATATGTAGTATACTTTCATAATTTTCATAAAAATATAATTTCATAATAAACTTATTGGGGATACAAATGTTGATACTATTTTTCTATATTTTTAGTCAAACTTAAAGTTTAACTCCTTGAAAAGCGAGATGTATTACGGAGGGAGTAAATCTGTTCTCACTATGGAAGGAAGTCAATCCTGTAACTTAGGTGCTGTTGGTCTAATAAAATGGAGGGTTTTGTCTATGTGCCATTAAAAAAATTTATAATTACCTACAATCCATTAAAAAGTTTGAGCTCTCACAGGTGCCACTGGTCCGAACTTATTTGTCATCAACACCATTCCGTCCACTTGGGCTATTAACGGTGTTAAACAGGTGGATGAAATGACCATTTTGCCCTCAATTCAATTGAATTTCTAGTTTTGTTCAGTTTCCTCCTATGCCACTCGCTCGTCCTGCAACACTAGCCTCTTGTGCTCTAGCCGCTCGACGTCGCCGAGCTCCACCTCGCTAGGGGCCTCCATGCCCCTGCGTTATCTTGCGAGATGAACGCCGTTTTGGCGACGCCCACCGTGACAATGATAGGAGGATGTCGACGGGGAGCACGACCACCCCAACAATAAGAACCTCCCTCCACACCAGCTATAGTAGCAGTGGGCGCCGCCAAGGAACCCGCAACGATGTCGTTGACGGCCTCGGCGATGGTCCTCGTGACCTCAGCCTCTGCAGGCATGCCGCGCGCGCCTACCTAGCGCCCTCGTGCGCCACGGCAGCGGCGAGCTGCTCGAGCCCCCTCCCTCCTATGTCTGCGCGCGCGACGGAGGCCAGTTTGGCGATGTCGCGCCTGCGGCGCGGAGCTCCGCGAGTGCTGCCGGGGCATGACCAGCGCCGTGAGGAACGTGCCAAAAGGCTCGCTGGATCAGTACATTTTCGAGGACGCCCAAGGCAGGCGGCGGCTCGCGTTGTCGTGGGCGCAGTGTAGGACCATCCTCAGGGACGTGGCCAGGGGCCTCGAGTACCTGCACTATGGCGTCAAGCCGGGGATCTACTACCACGACATGATCAAGGCCACGAACATCCTCCCAGATGCGGACATGCGCGCGTGTGTGGCGGACTTCGGCCACGCCCCACGGAGCTGTGAGGGCCAGTCGCACCTCACGACACGCGTCGCCGGCACACACGGCTACCTCTCACCGGAGTACGCACTCTACGGGCAGCTCACCGAGAAGAGCGACGTGTACAGCTTCGGCGTGCTGGTGCTCGAGGTGATGAGCGGTCGCCGCGCGCTCGACCTGTCCGACCCATCCGGGGTCGTGCTGATCACCGACTGGGCGTGGACGCGTCACGCACACGAAGGCTGGCTGGCGGGGAGATGTCCTCGCCCAGGCGCTGCGGAAGGAGCCGAGCACCAGCGTGGAGGCCATGGAGAGGTACGCCATGTCGGGATCCTGTGTGCCCACGTCAAGGTGGCGTTCCGCCCGAGCATGTCGGAGCCACTGAGGATGCCGGAGGCACTGAGCATGCCGGAGCACTGAGGATCCTGAGTGATGAGATGATTCGATGGGGAGAATAACATAACAATGGAGGAAAAGCAAGAAGATTTGCTTGGCACGCAATGAGTGATCTCTCGTCGCTGAGACGCTGACCTTCTTCCGTAGCCGTGCTCTTCCGAGCTGCCTCTCTGTTCTGCGCGAGTTGTTTCTGAATCTAGGCAAAGCAGAGTGACGGCCGAAATCAGCGAGCGAGGAATTCTCGTGCCTGCGGATAATTCAGCTGAGTCATCTTCAGTCGGATCGTCTCACCTTGTCCCTTGGCCTGGCGTCGTCGTCGTGGCCGAAGCTATCCGACGACGGCAGTGCTTCTTCTTCCACCGAACGTCCCGTTGTGCCTGCAACTGGAACCAAGGCACTCGGGGAGGGCGGTGGCACTAGCGGGCTTGGGCTAAAGCGGTACGGGTTCAAGTCGAAGGCATCGCGCGACAGCTCCGTCAGTGGGAGCAGCCGACTTCCTGCGCCAGCGCGGCCACGCCGGCGGAGTCGAGCAACGCGGGCGGAGGCTGCGGCGCCGTCGGAGAGAGTAGGGAGCGGCAACGGGTCGGCGTCGGGGCAGGTCCGTGGCGCGAGGGCGTGCACGGAGGCGGCGGCGAGTGCGCCCAGGTCGGGCAGCGAGTGGAGACAGGGGTATTTTGGACATCTTCGCTGACTGGACCCACATGTCAGGGCTGGCAAACGGTGAAAAACAAACGGAAGGTCGACGGAATGGCGTGATGAACAAAAGATTTCAGAGCAGTGACACCTGTGAGAACTCAAAATTTTTAATGACTTGTAAGTAATTACAAACTTTTATAATGGCATACAGGTAAAAGCCGCGATAAACTGGAATTACTCCTAAGAGTGTCCGTGACGTGGTAACCGTTTCCCTTCGCAAGAAAAGCTCAATCTTCCATTGCATCTCCCTCTCTCGTCTCTACTAGTCCTACTTTCTTACACGGTTCCTCTGATGTAGTTGGCTATATAATCAGAGTTGGCTATATATGATTTGCTTGAAGCTAGCTGTCATGAAGCACCATACCAGATTACAAGTGGTACACACTACACACGATCATCTGCGCTAATAGGCACACTTGCGCAGACGAATCAGGATGGGACGGGTCATTGAGTCCTGATTGCTAATGCAGCTGGCGCAGTCAGCATCCATTCCAGCTGATCTGCTCCTCTACCTGCGCTGCTAAGGTAAGAATGCAGTAGCCTTTCCGGCGCGCGCCCTGCTTTCACGGCCACGGCATCCACGGCGGACATTGGCAAAATGGAGTGCCCACCACCAGGCCACCCCCACTACCACTAGCGATCCAATCGAAAAGGAAAGGGCGGTAAAAGTTGGTAAAACCAGCGGCGTGCGAGATCGTTTGCAAGGCAATGCAACAACCAGCGGGGGATCGGATGGATGGACTCCAGCACTAGTGTGCACGCACCGAAAGCCCCCGCGGGCCGGCGGTGGTCGTGCAAGTGAAGTGAGCCGGTCATGGTCGTGGCCGGGTGATTCACCCTGTCTGCCGGTGCCGTCCTTTTGAACGGAGCACTTGCGTTGCCGCGCCGGTTGTGGCTGCTACTGCTGGGTCCGGATCGGACAAACAGTGCAGGCTACTAGTGGCACGGAGGCTTGGCGTAGCTCCAACAGGCAGACAGATGGAACCTTGCGAAAGCAAAAGTTATTGCATGCAGATGCAGCAGTAATCTCCCTTCCTAATCCATCACGTGGATTCTTGCGTGATCCTTGGCTACCAAGGTACGGAGCACTACTAGTACTCCTGTTCTCGATCTCCGGGGACTGTTCAAAACATGTTTTTATTTTCTGCAGAATTTCAGAAACGTAACCTCTTGCGAGATCAGAGTATCAGATCGACTTGTTTGTATGATGACTGAGGTACTTAGTTCATTCAGACGCAGTCCAATTCCAATCGGTCCTGGATAGACGATGCTTCCGGAGACTGCTCGAAGCAGATGGAATTCGAGGGCCCTACCCTAGCTACAACCAGAACAAAGAAAGGAGGGGAGCACGGATATCATCATCTGCAGAATGTAATCTGTTAACAAGTACACGCACGCATGCTTAGGGGGTCCTAATCGTGGCACACAGAGCACACAGGACGAGATGACTCGTTCGCTAAGCTTCTGTGGGTAGGAGACGCGCGGCGGTGCAGCTTTGTTTCCCCGTCACCCACGACCACGAGATCGGCACATGTCCACGTCGTCGGCGGTCGCTGTCCGTGGCCGGCTGCCCGCCAGACGTACTTACGTATTTTACGCTTCATTCTCGATCGCGTCCTCCGTGCGACCGTGTCCCGTCGGATCATCCTTTTCTTTGCGTAGACAAGTACTGTACTTGTTATGCCAAATTGCCAATGTGATTCTCACGGCGGCTCCGTTTCTCAAACCATGGAAAGGGATGCCTGCAGAGAGAGAGAGAGAGGCGGCTGATGATTGCAGAGTTTTTTTTTTTGGGGAGTGGGTGGGTTTGTTTTAGGTAGATGCATGATTTGTCGTCGAATAATATAAAATCTCGATCCACTGGGCGGGATTGAATAATGCAATTAGCTTGATTGTTTTCTATTAAAAGAACTTGATGTACAGAAGAGATTAGATTTTTTTGTTTGGCGAATCACAATTCAAACGCAGTGCATACGCATGAAGTTGGGATTCCATATGGGCGAAATAAAAAGCATGTGCCTCGTTCAAAATAATATACTTACATGACACATTTTCCTTCAAGTTTGGACACCGGACCTTGTCCCACACTTGACTTAAACCCTGCAGGTGTTACTACAATATAATATATGGCTCGTTGGACTAGTTCTAATGCACTGCAGGGTAAGATACTAGCGAAATGGTCACCGTGTTCCTATATCAGTTAGTACGTACAACATTGTTCAGCATAAATCTCAATTCCCAAATGTAAAACCAAGTAGTGATCTGAGTGAGAGCCTTCGAGGCCAACGTTATAAGCTGTCACTGTCAGCAATTGTTAAACTACGCACTAGCGCCATCCGAAGCTCATCATGCATGGGCATAATTAGCGTACAAGCCTGCAGGGCATGCCGATACTGTGCTCCACCGTGGTGAAAAAAGGCAGATCTTGTGTACACCCAAAGTCCGCAACTGCTGCTGCATCTCCATATCTCATATCGTTCGGCAGTCATTTCTGGTGGCCACTCAGGCACTCACTCAGCTAAGATGACGGACGGGATTTGATTCCGGTTTCCACTGGAAGCAAGTGGCCATCTATCTACTCCGAGCGACCCTGTGTGCTAAAAGAAAAGTAACATTTCACCGTGGTGAAAAAGGCTTGCAGTTGCTGTGTTTGCGTTTGGAATGTGCAGTGCGATCCCAGGACGAGAGCTCCCCCAAGGCGTCAGGACAAGATCGGTTTCAGAGTGGCCACCACGATGGCACCGTGCTTTGAATTTATTCACGCCTCTAGTACAGATTACTGAGAGGAGCAGCAGGGCGTCGCTGTCCTCCTCGTTTTCAATTCTGAGAACAGACCAATTTGCCGGAAAGGAGACCGTGCTGACGCTCAGGTTGCTGCAGGTGCTCCTGGAGCTGCATATTAGGAGTACAGAGTACTACTGTGTCTGTGTATAACAACCGAGTTTCTGTTAGAACAAAAAACCACAGGAACTGAACTTTCCTAAACAAACCCTCTATTATCTGTCGCCAAGCCTCTTGAATCATCATGATGATGGAATCGATCAGTTGATCAGGACTCAGGAGTACATGATATCCGTTGATGCTTGGCCAAAAAAATTGCTCGGCCTCATCTCAACAGCCACTCATTGCTGTGGCCCGCGCGCGCCTCCTCCTCCAGCTACCGGCTAGGAATCGAGCGGGTTGGACTTGGACAGACATGCATGCATGCTTTCAGTTTCAGATAACATGGCCATGACATGGAGCTGAATAAGCCTGCTCAACCCAATCAGCTGATAGATGCATTAAACTAACTACTCCATTTCTTCCCTCCTCTCCAAGAATCGCATTAAATAAAGGAGAACTGCTACAGATTAGTGTTTCTAGTACTCCTGCTACTGCTAGCTAGCATCATCCTCTCAGAGCACTGCTAGTCGATCGTCCTAGCAGTACCCAACGACATCCCAACCATAAGATAAACGAACGAACGCTGCTGCAGCCTGCTGCCTGCAATGCCCTGGTCTGGTGTTGGTGTACTCCTACGTGTAGTACTACTACTTCACTTTCCATCCAGGCTCTGGATTGGAACAACACAGCCAATTTGATGATCTGAACAACATGTGAACGGCCAAAACATATCCAGCCGCGCGCGGCCTGACGAGCTCGATTAGTCCTCTGGTCGGCAGATCTCGGCGTCGACGCGATGTGACCATGACCATGCAGGCACGCATTGAATTGGAGCGAGCTCGTGAGAGATACTCTACCAACAACAGTTACAGTACGTGGTCCGGCGCCCGCAAGGCCCTGTTGGAGAGCGACGTCGCGGGAGGAACTCCCCTGTCTTCCGCTCAATAAGGGCCCGTTCGTTTCTTAGGGATTCATGACCTGGATTTATTCCTACCGAGATTGCCTTATTAATTTATATAGCATATTATCAAATGGAACAATTCCGGAAGGATTTCACCCTAACCGAACGAGCCCTAACTGTGCGCAAAAAAAAGGCGAAACACGGCACCGCCTTCGGCCTGTAGTAGTATCGTCGATCGGGAACGAACGTACTGGAGGACGCTGGAATCTTCCAGCCTTTTCGTTTCGGCAGCACGTTGGACGAACAGTTTCAGAAAGACGTACGCGCGCGGCGCTCCACTGTGTCGGTCAGTTCTCTTGGCTACAAGCAGCAAGCAGGCCATGAGAGGAACGATGATCTCGACGTCCACGTACTACTACTACTACGCATGAACGAACCATTTCCCTCCTGCTGGAATCTCTCTTTACAGATCTGCATCACAGCATGAGGACAGAGGAGGGAAGGTCAAGTTGCTGTTGCCCCCCGGAGCATAATGATCACATGATCCCAAAAAATCAGTTTGCGTGTGTTTAGGGCGACGAGGGGTGGACAAACAAGGACTGTACTTATTGAATACAGTAACATTTTATATAAGGATACTACTACAGGTGAAGGACGAAGACGGCGATCGATCTCTTCTTTTTCTCAGCTCGTGGCTGATGTCTTGGACTGGAGGAGGAGAGGAGATGACAGGGACCTGCGAGCTAACGGCAGCCACGAACAGAGCACCATACGTGGTCGGGGACGGTGCGGTGGTGGAAATAGAGAAATGGCTTTGGTGGTGGCTGGACTCGCCGGGGCGGTTGCGTTGCGTTGCTGCCCTTTGCATTGCATGCGCTGGACGGATGCACGTAATAATGGAAGCATTAGGTGAACGCACGTGCTGTTCATTCTTCCCAATCCCCAACTAATAAAGATCATCACCGGGATTAAACTTATCTCTCATTCTGGTACTAGCCACGTCACATGCCGCGACCTTTATTCATGCCTGCCTTTTTGTTTGTTTGCTTGCTCTCCTGGATTATTCTGCATGCAGTTGGTATTATTATTATAACTATATACATCAAGCCTAGGATAGATGATGTATCAAATCATCCTCTGTATGTGTAGTAGCTGGGTACTGTACTGAATATTTCAGTGGTATGCATGACGATGATGCAATAGACTTCCCGGGACTTTTTCATGTGTGTTCCGTTGGTGAAATACCAAGAGGAACCTTATATCTTCCACTAATATCAAGGGATGATCCATCACTTCTCAAGTCAGTAGCTAAAAGCATCTGAATAAGAAAAAACAAAATTACCCACAGATTATTGCTGCAAGAGCTGTTTCATCTGGAGAATGATGTGATGTATCCCATAGACGCATTACTACATTTTTACTGCTTAATTAATGGTTCGAATTTATACTCAAATCCAAACATTTTGTTTCTATACCGTACCTTTGGACCTCAAATTTTGATTGCTAGGATTTGTGGCAGGAGGAGAGCGTTGTTTATTTGCCTGCTCCAAATGGAATCATGAGGTAATCCACTTTCTGGTTCCAACTAATAAAGATCACCCTAGGATTTGCCATGACATAAAAAAAGAATAGCCTTCAATCAAGTAATAACAAATCTAAATATAAATCTAGTACTAGCCACAACGTGCCGTGACCTTTTACCGATCCGCTCTCCTCTTTGTGCACAACCGTCAATCCTATCAAATCTGATCAAATATTCCTCGCAAGACCAAAGTCTTGTAGCATATGCTTTTCATGATCTGATGTGTGAAATAATTTGACTAGATCTCTAGTAGTTCTTTTTACCGCTTTCATGCATGTATCAACCTTTTTCTAAAGGAAATGCGTGTTTTAACTAGAAAAGAGAGGGAAATAGGGGACCTCCTATGAATCTTGTATTGCTCACACATCACGTAACCCAATAACCTACTTGGCTTTGCGGAGGACCGAGGGCCGGTCACAACGCATAGGAGCAAACTTAATTATTTATTCTTTTGACTTGTTTTTTGGTTTTTATTTTTTCATTCTAATGTCGATAACTAATCATGCTTACTGGACTGAACATTTACATATATTTCAATGTTTTTTTGGATTGTTAATCTAACATAGCCTAATTCCACATTTCAGATAAACTAGTTCAACATCTTATCTGCAAATGTTGAAACAATATATCCAAAGTGTTAAAATAACACATCCAAATTATTCAAATGGAGCATTTCAAATGTTGATTTTTTATTAAAAAAGCGAAATAGAAGGAAAAAAAAACTCATATGGGATGCAATTTGTTGCATTTATTATAAAAACACTCTAGCTCAAACGGATTTGAAATTATTCACGGATTGAGAAAAACACATTTCAAGTTTAAGATTGAAACTAGTTAATTACCTATAGGCCCACCCATTACTCTCTATCAAGTTGTACAAGATATCATACATCATACATTTGGCTGAAAGGTCCTAAATGGCTAGAGGGGGTGAATATAGCCTATAAGAATTTTCTACAAACTCACTAGAATAAATGGTTTGTACACTAAATGGTGTAATGCAATTTTGCTCTATCTCTATAAGGGTTGCAAGCCACCTATATCAATAATTCTAGTTGCTATGATCTCTAGGTTCACACAAAGGCTAAGTCACTACTCTCTAAGCTAGTGAGCTCTCAAAGACTAACTAAAGAGCCTCACTAACCAAACTAACCAGCTCTCAAAGACTAATGACACTAAAGAGCTTTACTAGGCAAGAATGTAAACAATGTAAATACAAGATAGTGTGTTGGAAGATTGAAAGGTCCTAATGGTTAGAGGGGGTGAATAGCCTATTAAAAATTTCTACAACACTTAGCAAACTGGTTAGATAAATATAAGGCGAAGCGAGTGTTGCACTAGCCTACTAAAAAGCAAGCCATCTACCACAATTCTAGTTTCTATAGTCTCTATCCATACAATGGCTATGTTACTATACTAAGTTAGTGTGCTCTCAAAGGCTAACTAAAGATCCACACTAACCAAACCAACAAGCTCTCACGACTAGCTACACTAAAGAGTTTGACAACTAGTTTGCGGTAATATAAATAGAGAGAGCAAGATGGTTATACCGCCGAGTCAAGGAATGAACCAATCAATCACAAGAATAAATACCAATGAAGACCAATCACCTCGGAATCAAATAATGACACAATGATTTTTACCGAGGTTCACTTGCTTGCCGGCAAGCTAGTCCTCGTTGTGGTGATTCACTCACTTGGAGGTTCACGCGCTAATTGGCATCACACACCAAACCCTCAATAGGGTGTCGCACAACCAACACAAGATGATGATCATACAAGCCACGAGCAATTTACTAGAGTACCTTTTGACTCTCCGTCGGAAAAAGGTCAAGAACCTCTTACAATCACCACGATCGGAGCCGGAGACAATCACCAACCTCCGCTCGACGATCCTCGTTGCTCCAAGCCATCTAGGTGGCGGCAACCACCAAGAGTAACAAGCGAATCCCACAGAGAAACACGAACACCAAGTGCCTCTAGATGCAATTACTCAAGCAATGCACTTGGATTCTCTCCCGATCTCACAAAGATGATGAATCAATGATGGAGATGAGTGGAAGGGCTTTGGCTAAGCTCACAAGGTTGCTATGTCAATACAAATGGCCAATAGAGTGAGCTAGAGACGACAATGGGGCTTAAATAGAGAGCCCCCACGAATAGAGCTGTTGGCTCTCTGTTCCCTGAAAAGTTGGGGCGACCGAACGCACCGGTCGGATTGACCGGACGCAGGACCCTAGCGTCCGGTCCTCTGATGATCGCCACGTGTCATCAGCTTCAAATGCCGAGCGCCCGATCTTAACGGCTAGTCCACTTCATGCCACGTGTTAAGTTGCGATCGGACGCGCTGCTCAAAGTGACCGGACGCTCCACCACTGGAGTCTAGTCATTTTCAGTAAGGTTCCAGAGACGTTTTTTTGCGACCGGACATGTCCGGTGGCTCATGATCGAACCTAGGCCAGCGTCCGATCAACTCAGCCTCTCTCTGTTGCTTACGTCAGCGTACGTCACTAGGTGACCGGACGCACCCCCTACGTGTCTGGTCCCTCTTTCTCTTCAGCGTCCGGTCAAGGGACCGAGGGTGGCCTTCACTGCGCGCCACTGACCAAACGCGGGGTCAGAGTCCGGTCACTGCCCAAAGCAGAGTCCGGTCAATACGAAACTTCTCCTTTTTACCCTGAACTTCATCACCCTTGATCAAATGTGCCAACCACCAAGTGTATCACCTTGTGCACATGTGTTAGCATATTTTCATAAATGTTTTTAAGGGTGTTAGCACTCCACTAGATCCTAAATGCATATGCAATGAGTTAGAGCATCTAGTGGCACTTTGATAACCGCATTTCGATACGAGTTTCACCCCTCTTAATAGTACGACTATCGATCCTAAATGTGATCACATTCGCTAAGTGTCTCAATCACTAAACCGAAAAGCTCCTATCAATTTCACCTTTGCCTTGAGCTTTTTATTTTTCTCTTTCTTCTTTTCTAAGTCCAAGTATTTGATCATCACCATCATCATGATCTTTACCATTGCTTCATCACTTGGAGTAGTACTACCTATCTCATAATCACTTTGATAAACTAGGTTAGCACTTATGGTTTTATTAATTCACCAAAACCAAACTAGAGCTTTCAATCTCCCCCTTTTTGATAATTGATGACAACCCTTTCACAAAGATATGAATTGAAATTCATTTGAATCCATGTTGCTTGCCCAAGCATATTTACCATGTGTAAAAGGATATGGACAAGTTTCTTGAATCCCATATGGTAGAATTGCTCCCCCTACATATGTGCTAAGAGTTTGGATAGTAGCTTGCACATATGTTTAGATAGGAAATGTAGGAGTCAATGTCTACCAAATGATGCCAAGGTATAAGAGATAGACCTTTGAAGCGTGATACCAATCGGAGTGCACCAATAAAGCATCCTTAGCACCATGAGTAACTAGACATACACAAAAAACTAGAATACCCTATGAGATCAACATTAGAAGTAAGGGTCTAGTTTTCATAATATGATCATGAGTCTAGTTACTTAACCTATGCATGCTAGTTTTTCATTTTATCATTCAAACCTACAACTAGCATACACCACACAAGCATGGATATTGAAATTTAAGACTTGTGCCATGCAAGCAAACATACGAAATGCTCATTCAAATGCATCCACCAAGTTTATGAGCTTGCTCCCCCTACTTGTGTGCTCAAAATTTTAATTGATCCTTTACTTTGTCATATCTCTCCCCCTATATCAATTTCTCCTCCATTGTTATCTTTTCACTATCTTTGAATTTCTCTCCCTTTGTCATCAATGACCACAAAGGTTTAATTTTAAATAGGTTGAGATTATCAATGTCAATCAATGGGGTGATGATCATTTTCCCAAATTTGATCCAATCTAGATCATCTGCCAAAGATATTTAACTTGGTTTGATCCAAGGATAAGCTTCTTCACATCTCCAAATAAGGGTTATCTTGTACCATGTTGATTTAAACACATATAGCTCATTTTCTAGATCAAACACTAGGTTTACAAGCCCACAAACATGTCATATGCTACCACCAGACCAAATTAAGCATAGAAGCAATAGTGGTACCATACAAACATCAAAATTATTTTATTTTCATGAATGAGCCTATTAAATGTGAAAGATGACTTGATGCACTAAATATGTCCTTAGCAAGGATGTATGCCATGCCAATCAACTTTTACCTTGGATTGCTCGAAGGAGAGGCAAGTCATGTAAGTGGGTGGTGCATCAACACATATTTGAGAAATCCAATATGTTCAACTCATTCCTTAGCTTGCAAAACCTTTTCTCATCCAATGGCTTGGTGAATATATCGGCAAGTTGATCTTCGGTGCCTATATTCTCAATGCAAATGTTCCCTTTTTATTGGTGATCTCTTATGAAATGGTGGCGGACATCAATGTGCTTTGTTCTTGCATGTTGAACCGGATTGTTGGTTAACTTGATTGCACTCTCATTGACACATAGCAATGGCACTTTCTTGAACTTGATTCCAAAGTCACTCAAGGTGGCCTTCCTCTAAAGTATTTGTGTACAACAACTACCGACGGATATGTATTCGGCTTCGGCGGTTGATAATGCAACACTATTTTGCTTCTTTGATGACCATGAAACAAGTGATTTTTCCAACAATTGACATGTGTGCCGTGGTGCTCTTCCTTTCAATATTGCATCCCACATAATCCGAGTTGGAGTAACCAACTAGCTCAAACTTTGCTCATTTGGGATACCACAAACCAACACTTTGTGTATGCTTTAAGTACCTCAATATTCTCTTTGTAGCCTTCAAATGACTTTCTCTTGGTGAGGCTTGAAATCTTGCACACATGCATACACTAAACATGACATCCGTCCTTGATGTGGTCACATAGAGTAGGCTTCCAATCATAGACCGATACAATTTTTGATCCACCATATTTCCACTTGCTTCCAATCTAGCAACCGGGGCATATATTTCTCTAAAGTCAAGACCTTCAACTTGTGTATATCCTTATGCTACCAATCTTACTTTGTTCCTTACTACTATCCCACCTTGATCTTGCTTGTTTCTAAAAATCTATTTGGTTCCAATCACATTGTGTCCCATTGGTCTCTCTACTAATTCCCATACTTGATTTCTTATGAAGTTATTCAATTCTTCATGCATAGCATTCACCCAGTCAACATCCTTCAATGCTTCATCTATCTTCTTTGGTTCAATGGATGACACAAATGAGAAATATTCACAAAATAAAGCTAATCTTGATCTAGTTTGCACACCTCTTGAAATATCACCAATGATAGTGTCCAATGGATGATCCTTTGCAATATTGGTTGGTTGGAGTATTGAAACTTGATCGCTTGCACTTGCTTGATCATTGGGTTGAGATGATGTACTAGCCACTTGATTTTGTTCATTGTTATGAGAGCCATTTGTGCTAGCTTGATTTGTATCATCTTGCATATTTGTGTTAGAGAGCACTTGCACTTGTTCATCTTCATCATCATCCACTTGTCTAGGCCTTAATTTACCAATATCCATGTTCTTCATGACATTTGAAAGTTGAATGCCTCTAACATCTTCCAAGTTCTCATTCTCATTTTGGGAACCCTTGGTTTCATCAAATTCAACATCATGAACTTCCTCAAGAGTACCACTATCCAAATTCCTAACTCTATATGCTTTGCTAGTAGTTGAGTATCCAAGTAGGAATCTTTCATCACATTTCTTGTCAAATTTACCCAATCTAGTGCCTTTCTTCATGATATAACATTTGCAACCAAAGACCCAAAAATATATAATGTTGGGCTTTCTACCATTCAAGAGCTCATATGGTGTCATCTCTTTCAATGGGTGACAATAGAGGTGGTTGCTACAATAGCAAGCCATGTTGATAGCTTTGGCCCAAAAAGATTGACTCACATTGTAGTCACTAAGCATAGAACTTGCCATATCAATAAGTGTTCTATTCTTCCTCTCAACAAGGCCATTTGATTGTGGAGTGTACTTGGTCGAGAATTGATGTCTAATTCCAAATTCATCACATAACTCATCAATTCTAGTGTTCTTGAACTCACTACCATTGTCACTTCTAACTCTCTTGATGGTTGTTTCAAACTCATTGTGAATGCCCTTGACAAATGATTTGAATGTTGCAAACATATCACTTTTGTCCACTAGGAAGAATACCCATGTGTATCTAGTATAATCATCCACTATCACAAAGCCATATTTGTTTCCACCGATGCTAGTGTATTGTGTTGGCCCAAACAAATCCATATGCAATAACTCAAATTCTTTACTAGTGCTCATCATGCTTTTCTTAGGATGGGTGTTTCCAACTTGTTTGCCAGCTTGACAAGAGCTACAAAGCTTATCCTTCTCAAACACAACATTTTTCAAGCCTCTAACCAAGTCATGCTTAACCAATCTATTTAATTATTTCATTCCAACATGACCAAGCCTTCTATGCTATAACCAACCCATGCTAGACTTAGTGAACAAACATGTAGATAGTTGAGCTTCACTAGCATTGAAATCAACCAAGTATAGATTCTCATATCTAAAGCCTTTGAAGATCAAGTTAGAGCCATCTACACTTATGACCCACTATCAAGAACCCAATGCCTTCCTCCGGCTTTGTAATTGACCTACAAAAGAAGATTAGTTCTTTTTAGGTACCCAAACTTGTTTGGGTCCTTGAAGGTTAGTGACCAAGCTCTTTGGCACCCAAATAGCTTTCTTCTTTGCGCCCATTCATGGTGTACCAATGAACTTAACTTTCACACCATTTATACCCTTAGTAAGCACATAGAAAAAATTAATCTTAATTGAGGATACATTAGCATTTTTGCTCTTGTTCTTGCACTCATGCTCTTTATGACCAACTTGCTTGCAACTAGTACAAAACCAACCATTGTTCTTTACAAACTAGTCTTGTGAGGAGCAAAGGCCGCCTTGCCTTTCTTAGGGGTATAGCCCAATCTCTCTTTGTAGAGAGAAGCTCTTTGGCTACCCAAGCACGTAAGCAAGCGGTCCTCACACTACTACACAAACTTTACTGGAGGCGGGCATTTTCGGTAAATCATGGCTTAACCGTGGCGGGCGGCCTTGCCCGCCGCGGTTAATCAATTTACCGCGGCGGGTGGTGTAACGTGCCCGCCGCGGTAAATATACTTTTACCATGGCGGGCACGTTAGGATGCCCGCTGCGGTTAATCATTTAAAAAAAAACAAAAAAAACCAGGAGCCCGCCGGCCAGCCCGTTCTCGAGCCCACTAGCGAGCCCACCGGCAATGGATCCGGGCTTCCCACGGCCGCAGATCCGTGCCGCTCGGGGAGGGAGAAGAGGAGCAGCCGGCCGGGCCCCAACGTCTCTGGAGAAGCCGGCTAGACACGCCGACGCCACTGCAGGGCCGCCACCACCTCGCCAGTCGCTCGCAGGGGACCAGGCCGACGCCTCCTCATGGATCCCCGTGCCTCCTCGCGGATCCCGCCGTGCCGTGGTGGAGGGAGGCCGCCGCGCCGACGCATCCTCGCCCGCCGTGGTGGAGGTCCCAGCATCGTGTTCATGGTGGATCCCGGTGTCGCTCCACCGCCAGATCCATGGAGGAGGAGGGTGCATCCGTCAGATCTGTGGGGGAGGAGGTCACGGCCACCGGATCCGTGGAGGAAGAGGTCATCGTCGCCGGATCTGGAGAGAGGAAGAGGGAGGAGTGAGGGAGATGGAGAGAGGAAGAGGGAGATGGAGAGGAAGAGGGAGATGAACTCATTGGATTTGAAACCCTAGCCCCGCGCCGTCGTTGTTCATGGAGGATCCATGGGGGAGGAGGAGGGCGCAACCATCGCCGTCATCCCGCGCGCGCCGTCACCCCGTGCGCCCTCGATCCACCGTCTGGAGGCCTCATGCGCCCTTGGAGGAGGCCGCTGCCTGCATCGAGGGAGAGTAGAGGGAGAGTGGGGGAGGCGGAGAGCTGAGAGAGAGAGTGGGTGAGGCGGGGAGCTGACAGAGAGAGAGTGGGGGAGGCGACGACGATGGTGCGAGGGATGTGGGTGATGTGTTTCAGTGAATCGATTTACCGTGGCGGACATTTTAGGATGCCCACCACGGTAAATCGATTTACCATGGCGGACGTCTTAAGATGTCCGCCGTGGAAAATAGGGTATTTATCGTGGTGGACATTTTAGGATGCCCGCCACGGTAAATCAATTTACCGTGGCGGGCAAAAATGCCCGCCGTGGTAAATAAAAAATGCCCGCCTAGGTAAACCGTGGCATTTACCGTGACGGGCAAAAATAGGTGCCCGCCTCGGTGGCCTCCGGGGGGGGGTGTCACGCAAAATCATTTGTGTAGTAGTGTCACCACCATAGACCTTAGCCAAGGTGTGAGTGGGCTCATTGACCTCTTTCTTGAGGGTCTCATTCTCAACCATTAGTGAGGCATCACATGTGAAACTGTCACTACTAGATGAGGTGGAATTAGAAGTTCTATAAGAAGGGTTAGTGGGAGCAATAATGATAGGCTTATAGAATGATTCATCAATTAAGTCACAAGTTAAGTCTACATTACATGTGTCAACATGCTTCTTCTTATTTTGCTCATCAAGCAAAGAGGAATGAGCTTTTTCAAGCTTCTTGTGAGCCTTGCCAAGCTTCTCATGGGCTTCCTCTAGCCCTCATGAGATGCATTGAGCTCATCAAAGGCTTGCTTAAGGGCTTTTAGTTCCTTACGCAAGCTTTTGCATCCCCTTCTCTTAATGTCAAAGTGTTCTTTAGCATCATCTAGCATGTCAAGTAGTTCATCCTTAGTTGGTTCATCATCATCACTATCACTTTCATTTTTATTTTCATTTTCATTTTCATTTTCATTATCATGTTCCTCATAACTTCCATCATCACAAGTTTGTACCTTTGTGGCCTTAGCCATGAAGCATGATGGAGTATCGAAGAGAGAAGGCTTCTCATTGATTGTAATGCTTGCAAGTGCCTTCTTCTTGGTGGTCTTGTCATCTTCACTATCATCGTCATCACTTGAGGAAGCATCACTATCCCAAGTGACTATATATGAACCACCCTTCTTCTTCAAGGTCATCTTGTCCTTCTTCTCTTTCTTTTCCTTCTTGTCCTTCTTGTTCTTCTTGTAGTCATCACTATTGTCGCTATTGTATGGGCATTGAGCAACAAGATGATCTTTACTTCCATAATTGAAGCACCTTCTTGATTCTTCCTTGTTCTTGGATGAAGACTTCTTTCTTCTAGCACGGTAGCCCTTCTTCATCATGAACTTGCCAAATCTCTTGATGAAGAGAGCCATCTTCTCATCATCCATCTCATCAAAGCTCAAGTCTTCATCTTCACTTGATGATTCTTGCTTTGCCTTGCTCTTGGATGATGTGGCCTTGAATGCCACACTCTTCTTCTTCTCATCCTTCTTCTCCTTCTTTTCTTCCTTCTCATCATCATCTCTATATGTATCATCGGTCATTATATCTCCCAACACTTGGTTTGGTGTCATGGTGTCAAAACCACTCCTCACTAGAATAGTGACCAATGTGCCAAATCTTGAAGGTAAGCATCTCAAGAACTTGTGGGAGAAGTCCTTGTCCTTCACCTCTTCTCCAAGTGCTTTGAGATCATTGACAAGCACTTGAAGCCTATGGAACATCTCCGGCATACTCTCATCCTCCTTCATTTTGAAACTAGCAAACTTCTCCTTGAGGATATATGCCTTGGCACCCTTCACCGCTTGAGTGCCCTCAAATATGTAACACCTCTGGTGTTACAGCTCGCTTAGCACAGAGATTACGGCCTGAGAAATAGGTCTATAAGTATAGTGTGTTAGTTTAATCAAATGTGATAATGAAAAACCTAATCCCTAGTTATATGGATAAGTTAATAGTTTGACTTAAAAAGTGATTTTTATAAAGCAATAATTATATAGAATGTGTGTTTGGGGTTTTAATAAAAATTAAAGTACAAGTCAAGTAGATGAAAACACAACTTGGGTTTTAGAAAACAAATGTTGTTGACTAGGGTTTTTGCTAGCTCAAAAATCAAATCAAAAATTCAAATTAGTCATTTTCGTTGAATCGGCAGAAATTTGCAGTTGTGTTAGAGGTACACTTTTTGGCAATTTTTAAAATGCAAAATAGTTAAATAATGCCCTGATGTTTTGGTTCTATTGTTTGGTATAAAGTGTGTGCTATGTCGTGAAATGGTTGTTGGTGAAGTTTAGACCATTTATAAATTCAACAAAATTCAACTCAAGGTCAATTTTCAAGTTTGAAAATAGCGTGACAATGCTAAATTGGAATTTAAATTTTGATTAAAATTCTTAAACACTAGCATCATGTTTTGGCACTATTAATTGCACCTTTGCAGGTACCATAGCATGGTATAGTTCGTGGGGTGGTTTGGCATTGCGTTGTTGCTCCAAAAATTGCCCCCAAACTCCTTAGAACACACGAAGAACCACGTTCGGTGCTCTGTTCGTGAACCGGCGCGCTGCGCGATGAACTCATCTTGGTCTTCTTGTATCTTTTCCCTAGTCACTCTTTGGTCATGCCGAGCGCTTCCCTAACTAGCTGGTGGCATGGAAATTGGGTTTGTGAGGTTCGTCAAACCTTAACCACACTGTTTGGCAGCGTTGGCATCGCTTTAAAAATTGTGTGCATTGCCGTTTCGACCGTTGGGTTTCCGTGGCCGTGGTCACCACACAATGTCTGGTGCTACAGTTGCCCGTCTGCTCCTGGCCATGGCTGCTACCCGCTGGCCAGCCCCGCTGGTACCAGCCGCTCCTCGAGCCGGGGTAGGCAACGCTCGTTTCCTCGAGGTCGAGTTGGGGTCACCACCGACGTGTCTGTGCGCGGGCCGTGCCGTTGTCATGGTGGCCACCATCTGGCCAATGTGGCTCATTCCCCCACCATGCAAACTACCTACCCATCGAGTAGTCGCACATCTCTGCTATCCCATACACAGCCGCCTTGTCGCTCTCACGCCACAACAAGTCAAATCACGCCCTGTGTCGCGCACTGCTGCCCGCTATGCCCTGCCGCGCCCTCATGCCATTGTCTACGTGCGTCGTTCAAATTCACGATGCATGGGCCATCTCGGGTTAATTCTTCACGTCAGTAGTTAGGTCACAGAGCTGGCCAACCGCCTGACCCACATTTAGCCACAGTCGTGCTTTAGCGATGGCCAGTTTCTGAGTTCCATCGCCGCCGGTCAGCTCATCGCTGGAGCAGAGCGTGATTGGGGGCAAGGCCCTAACCGTCGGTAATGGTACGATTGATGGCACCAGTAGTCGTGATTTGATCCCCTCTATCGGGTGCTCACCCTCCTTCGGCCAGGGTTCTCGCCGGTGATGCGGTGACGCGACCATGTCCGCCTTGTAGTGCCGCTGCCCTGGCCGCTCGCACATGGCCGGGCCGACTCTACCGTCCTTCGCTCTAACTGTCTCTGTAGCGGGAGCCGTGGTGAGCCCCGATGTTATCCCGCCACCTCTACCTTTCCAAGAGCGTGTAGGTCCACCGGAACGTCCGCGCCCCACCTTGAACCGGACGGCCATGGCCGCTATCGTGGCTAACCATGTCGCGACATGTCGTGCCCCGTGTCCCTGCCCCTGTGCGTGTGCCGTAGGTGGTATATGCTGCCAGTCCTTGCGCGGCCACTGGCGGGCCCTCCCCGGCTGGGAGAAGCCGCAGCGGTAGCGCCGTCCGTCGTTCACGCATCGTGCCCTACACCCGCCGCCCTAGGGCTGGGTCTTTACGAACATGAGGAACTTTAGGTTCTAAACGTGAATCACTGCTTAATTGAAATAGTGTTCACGGGCGCTGCGTAATAACCTGCTAGGCTGAGGGCTCTTTTGCAAAAAAAAAATGCAAGTGCGCGCGCGAGCTCCTCATTTGGGCCGTGGCTGGGCCGGCCTGCTACACAGGTTCACACCCCCGCGTGGGCTGTGCTGGGCCGTTGGGCTGAGGTCGTTGCTGCCTTTCCTTTTTGATTTCTAGAGCAATTTCTAATTTAGCTTATAAGGTAAATTTGTAAATTCAAAATAAAATTGTGTAGATGTCCAAAAATAGTGAAACGAATTTTGTTAGGCTCCTAAAATCATGATCTATCTATTAGCGTATTTGGTTCATCTAGTTTTAAAATGTTTCTAGGGTTGCTCTAATTATTTAAAAATATTTAATATTGTTAATATGTGAACTTGTGGGAATTTTTGTGAGAAAATGGTGATAGTGTTGACTCTGAAAATTTTACAGTAAATTTCTAATATTATTAGCTTCTCACTGTAATTTTTGTAGCTCCAGAATAATTAGTTTGCTAGATAGATAATGATGCCCTATTTCGAATAAAAATTAAATAGATAGAGTGGAATAAAGAAACAACTTGGGTTTGTATAACTAAAACATTTGTTGGGAAATAACTTCTTATTCGACACTATGGATACATAGATTAGTATGTTAGTCATTAGAGCTAGTTTGTTAGTTCATAGTATGTACTTTATTTTAAGAGTTGTTGTTGCCTTGTTAATTAAGTGTTGCATCATCTCTGTATCGCATTGCATACCATAATAGGGACGTCGATGGATCGCGGAGTCATTGGGAGTTGCTGGGAGATGGCACTTTCGGAGATCTTGTCACCAAGATGGAATACTAACTTTTGGTTATGTGTTACTCAGGCAAGCCCCGGTGCATAACCCTTACTTTTCTGCACTTTATATTATGTTTGTGCATTAAGTTTAAGGAGTTGAATGAAACCCACTTGCATATATATATATATATATCTTTATCCTATGAGTGTTACTAGCATGACAGGATCGTGTAGATTGCTATGCTATAGGAATCCGATAGAAGTCGAGTGATTGCCTGCCACTCATGAGAGATAGGAAATATATTATTTTTGTTACTATATTATTATCACCTGGAATATATATATTTGAATGATAATTGGAGACCGGGCGGAATGGTACTTTGGATCTGGACTTGGTTTGGCATTCAAGCGAGGCTCAGATATCATTTGTTCCACCTGTGTCGGTTAAGGACCGGCCGTTGCATTGGGTTCTAGGCAGGTCACAGACTTATTATTCTGAACACATACTTGTGTATGGGTGTGGGAAGACTCATTGTTCTCTTATCATGGGTTCTGGCTCTTTCTAGACCAACTGATTGGAGGCGGGGATGGTGGAGGTCTAAGCATCGCACTGAGTCCGGGACTCAGGAGCGGGGCCTTGGAGTCCAAGTTTAGACGGGGACCTGGACCCCATGACAGGAGGGTGGTGGGTTGGTCCTACTTGTGCCTGGGGTACAAGCGGGGTGTGTGTTTCAGGGTACCCAGCTGGGCACATTGATTCATGAATCGCCGGACAATCTGGTACGACTTGTCTATAGTCTAGCAATGTAGTAAGAACTAGAAGATGAAAGATGGTAAAACGATTCTGATTGCTTACCACCTGTTTGAAAGTAGCACATATGCTTACATAGAATGGTTAGTTAATGAACTAATGTTGACTGCTAATAAAATTGAATGTAAGGACGCACGTTTAGTAATGCTCCTGCAGATGCAATAAACCACAAGCCAGATAGCCTTGCATATCCTTGGAGTCTTTTCTTTACTCCTGTCGGGTAAGTCTTGCTGAGTACATTTGAGTACTCAGGGTTTTATTTTCCCCTGTTACAGGTGATAGGCGGATGCTAGAGCTGACTCTTGTATGTGGATCCCTTCTGGTGGGCTCAGAGAGGATTTCTTTACGCTGCGATTATAGTTTTATTTATAACTCTCACTAAATGTTTTTATAAATAGAAATTTTATGATCTGTTGTCATAGTTTATATATCAATGCTTCATCATGTCATGAATAGATATTTATTTCTGCTGTAACTCTGATCACATGTTTATATTCCGCTATTAAATTAAATTGTTCTTAACTCTAATAACATGGGTATATTTCGCTATAATAATCCATAAATATTATAGTCTAATGCTGCATGGAAAGTGATGTAAGAAATGATTTAAGAATATTGTAAGCTTTATTCTCCCATTTGTGATCCTGATGGAAAATATGGATTTTTGGGTTCTTCCTTGGGGTGTACCCAACGGAACCGTGTAATTTAGTGTCCTCCCTTGAGTACCTAGTGTCTAATGGAAGACGAGTACTCCTGTGAGACATTAGATTAGGCGGTTTTACCACAAAATGACTCCTCCAACTTCTTCCAAGCTTCATGAGCTATCTCAATGTTCTTGATTTGCACAAATGTTCTCTCATCAATTGCATCATGAATGGCACTTAGAGCAATGCTATTATTTTGGAGAAGCACTTCTTCGGCCACGGTGGGATTCTCCGGATCGGCAATCTTAATCTTGGTTTCTACCACCTTACACACCCTTCTATTGATTGACTTGATATGTGTGGTCATCTTTGACTTCCAATAAGGATAATTTGTGCCATCAAATTGGGGTGGCTTCTTGGTGTTGTTGATTTGAGCCATTTTTTACACCAAAGGTTGTTAAGCCTCAAATCACGGTGACCTCGCTCCGATACCACTTGATAGGTCCTAATGGCTAGAGGGGGGGGGTGAATAGTCTATTAAATTTTTTTACAACAACACTTAGCAAACCGGTTAGACAAATATAAGACGAAGCGAGTGTTGCACTAGCCTACTAAAAAGCAAGCCACCTACCACAATTCTAGTTTTTATAGTCTCTATCCACACAATGGCTATGTTACTATACTAAGTTAGTGTGCTCTCAAAGGCTAACTAAAGATCCACACTAACCAAACTAATAAGCTCTCATGACTAGCTACACTAAAGAGCTTGGCAACTAGTTTACGGTAATGTAAATAGAGAGAGCAAGATGGTTATACCGCCGAGTCGAGGAATGAACCAATCAATCACAAGAATGAATACCAATGAAGACCAATCACCTCGGAATAAAATGATAACATAATGATTTTTACCGAGGTTTACTTGCTTACTAGCAAGCTAGTCCTCATTGTGGCGATTCACTCACTTGGTGGTTCACGAGCGAATTGGCATCACACACCAAACCCTCAATAGGGTGCCGCACAACCAACACAAGATGAGGATCACAGAAGTGTAACACCCTCGGTGTTACACTATAAATTATTTACTAAAACATGTCATGAGCATCATGTTTATGTGTTAATGTATGTAATAAAGAGTGTAGATCAATTTCCGTAACTCAAAACGATCAATGGAAATGCAAAATGAAAGTTAATTCCATAGTCATGTTATATCATTTTGGGTTTAAAACCAATTTTTATTAAGCAAAAATGCTATAGAACATGTATGTGATACTTGAATAAAGTTTGAAGTACAAACTTTGTAGATGACAATGAAATACCTACGGTCAAAAAATGATATTACTAGCTAAGATTTGCAATATCTTAGAAATGCAATTTGAAATAGAGTTCAACTCAGAACTTAGAAAATTTCTTGAACTTTGGAAAGGGTAGACATTGCTTTGTTCATCAATTTTTATAGAAAAATTTAGTTAAGAAGCAGAGTAGTGTCATGGCCTGTTTTAGTAGCCTAATGTACCCTCTAAAGTATGGTAAAGATGGTTTGGGTGTTTGGCCAACCGATTAGTTGTTTTGGATGCTTTAAAAAGCGTGCATGGCCTGTCCTCGGTCGGTTTCCTCGCGTAGGCACGGTCACTGCGCCCCTGAGCCACAACGTCGATGCGCCAGCTACTCACGCACGCGCCTGGCCATGCTTGGCTGGCCGCTATGGCCGACAGCCCTAGCGTGCGGCTGCCCCACCTCACTGCCGCGCTAATACCCTGCCGCTAGCTCCCAGCCATGTGCCATCATGCTATCGTTACCCTGTCCTATCCCACACTGTGCTGCCGTCATGTCCGCCACTGTTGCCACACGTCACGACGCTACCGCTACTATCGTGTCGCTCCAGTACGCGTGCTGCATCGCGCTCCCCCTCACTGGCCCGGTTGGATGCCGTCCGCATGTGGCCGTGCGCGCCGTCATCGCTTTGCCATTTATGGCACTGCGGTCGTGCGTGGGCCTCTCGGTCCCACTGCTCGTGTCCCACCAAGGCGTGGACGAGCTGAACCCACTGCCACGCCCATCTCTCCCTACCTCTGCTTTTTGCCATCATCGTGTCGCGTCGCGGTGAAGCCAGAGAGCAAGCACCTCTCTTCAATTCCTCGTGCTCGTGTCTCCGCCTTCACACCCCCTCTCAAGCCGACCCCACCCCGCCTTGACTCGCATCACGCTGAGCTCCAATTTTGGGATCTTGCCTCCGCCGTGCCGTTAAGGCCCATCGCCTCCCTCGTCGTGGCCAGTCTCCACCACTTTACCCCACGCCAATTCCTTTGCACCGTTAGCTTGCCTTGGCTTCCTTTTCATCGTGCGCACGCTAGTCGTAGCTTTTGTGCCGCCTCCTTGCCACTGACTCGGCCGTGCCTTAGCGGTCCGCCGTTCGCCTCACCGCGCGCACGCGGCCAGCCTCGCTCGGGTCGTCTCCGGCCGAGCCGACTTCTTAGTAAGTTCACCGGTGAGTTGTCGTTGCTCACCCATTGCCCTGCTACCTTGATTGTTGCTGTGGCTCACCTAAACACCATCACCATTGCCGCAAGGTCCTTCTACGGTGTCCCGGCTCGCGTAACCGCCACCCATCATCTTGTGTCGAACCCTAGGTGAGCGTTGGCCTCGTAGCTAGGTTAGCGAGGGTCCCGCGTGGCCGGCGTAGGCGCCTGTGCCACTGCTCGTCACGCTGGAGCGCGTGGGTAGGGCTGAGGCCTCACCGTTGTAAAGAGGAGAAAGGTCTGAGGGTTCTTTTGCATAAGTGTTGTCTCTAGGAATAGTAACGTGGACTGCGGGTTGTTTTGCTCATAGTCCAGCGGCATTTTTGCATATGTGCCAGCGCGCGTAGGCCTCCTCACCGCGGGCCGCCTCCGCTCGTGGGCCGTGCCTCGCCTGTGGGCTGCCGCGCGCTCACACACGCCCATGTTGTGCTTTGTGTGGGCCGAGTTGGGCGCGGAGTGTAATTCGTTTTTCCTTTTGTTACGGAATTAGAAATAACTTTATATTTTAATTTCTAAGCTAAACTTTGAAAATTAATATCAATTCGCTTAAATGTCCAAAAATAGTGAAACAAAATTTGTTAGGTTCATAAAAATTTGATCTATCTGTTGGTGTAGTTAGTTTACATTTATCTTTGAGAATGTTAGGTTCATTAATTCATTTAGGAAAACTTAGCATTATTTAGATTAATATTTGTTGGAATTTTTGTGGCAAATTGGTAATAACTTTGACCATGAAATTTTTACAATAGATTCATTGTATTATTATGTGCTCACTGTAATTTTGTAGCCTTAGAATAGGTTGAGAAATATGGTAGCTAAGTACTCCTTGTTGTAGTATATAAGAAATCATTAATAAGAGTAAGAATATATTTTAGTTGCTAAGTATCACTTGTAGGTGAAACCCTGTGGATTTGATGGGAGTGATGATTAGCTTGGTATCTTAGTCATTAGAGCTAGCTTAGTGACTTAGTAGATGTATTCTTATTTTAAGAACTACTGTTGCCTTAATATTGAGTGTTGCATCGTCATTGCATGCATGTAGAGAATGAGTTGGTGGAGTTCATGACCGAGGGCGAGCAGGAGTACGAAGAGGTGATTGAAGAGTACGAGGAGGAGGTCCTCATGCTGGAGGAGGTCCTGGAGCCGCCACGGACTAACTGAGCTAACAACCCGCCTGTCCAAGGCAAGCCCCAGTGCATAACCCTTATTTTGAATGATCACTGGATATATATATGTGATGTGCATTTATGTTATAGGCATTTTATGGAAACTATATGCATAGATGACCTACCTATGAGTCCTACTAGCATAGGTAGAGTAGCTGCTATGCTTAGGCTATCGATAGCGTGGGTAACCTATCGTTAATCACAATAGGTGATTATTATTGTCACTCCTGATAAAATGGTGAAAGGAAAAATGGAGACCAGGCAGGGATATGGTATGGGTATTGGTGGGTGCAAGAGGTTGTGTCCCATGGCCAACGGGGCATAGCTTGGTTACATTGTTTTCCCTGTCCGTGTCGGTTAAGGACCGGCCGTTGCATTGGATTCTAGTCAGGTCACAGACTTATTATCCTGAGCACATACTTGTTTATGGGAGCATGGAAGGCTCGTTGCTCTCTTATCGTGGGTTCTGGCTCTTTCCAGACCAACTGATTGGAGGCGGGGATGGTGGAGGTCTAAGCACCACACTGAGTCTGGGACTCAGGTGTGGAGGCTTAGAGTCCAAGTTTGGACGGGGACCTAGACCCTTAATAGGAGAGTGATAGGTTGGTTCTGCTTGTGCCTAGGGTACAAGCGGGGCGTGTGTTTTGGGGTACCCAGCTGGGCACATTGATTCATGAATCTTCGGGTAATCCGGTACGACTTGTCTACAGTCTAGCACCGTAGTAAGAACTAGAAGATGAAAGATGGTGAAATGGATCTGTTTGCTCACTCTTGCTTGAAAGTAGAACATGTGCTTACCTAGAATGGTTAGATAATGAACTAATCGTGACTGCTAATAAGGAACACACATAAGGATTCACTACTAGTATTGCTTTTCGCAAAAAGGAAACCCAGCAACCCAAAAAACTTATCATATCCTTTGGAGTCAGGAAAGTATCCCCACCAGTCGAGTAAGTCTTGCGAGTATATTGTGTACTCAGGGTCTATTTACCCTATTGCAGGTGCAGCTTGAAGAATAGCTGTTGTGTGGATGATTCTTCTGGTGGGCACAGATGGATCATTGTATTCTACCGTTAGATGTCTATTGTAATTCCGCTGTTTAAATTCCGCACTTTGAACTTGGTACTGTAATAATGTATTTCTAAGAACTCTAGTTGTATGAAATAGACTAAGTATTATAAACTCGTTCTCATTATTGGATCCTAGAGAAAAAATGTGGATTATTCGAGTTCTCCCTTAGGGTATGCTCGACAGAATCCATCTGATGTAGCCTACTTTTGGGGTGCTTAGTGTCTAGTGGAAGACGAGCGCCTGGGTCAGCTGCAACTCAATGAAGAGAATGTGGCTCCGCCATACATCTTGACGCCTGATCATGGACTGGCCTGAGCCAGTCCCACGATTGTCGATTCTGATGCGCTAGTATGTAGAATTGACACGTATCTCGGGGCAAATCCCAAGCCAGAGCTAAGGCGACGTGTTTTCTACGTGTTGGCGAATGCTTTCGCCCAACTCTATGGAAGTGGGCCCCTATGGCCAGAGGCTGAATTCTGCAACCCCAGCACCGCACTGCCCTCCGAAATGAGGGATGCGATCGCACTCTTCGAGTAGGAGCTCATCGGGTGCGATGGCCGTTCAATGATGCCAGAGGCTTCTGGGTTTGTGGGGATGATGGAGTGGGACCCGAAGTCCATCTATGACCTCCTATTGGCGACCCCTGAGAACACGGACACTGAGTCCAATTCTGAGGCGACCTGCCATCCGCTAAGAGAATGCAACATGTTGCATCTCTCGGAGGATGGAGTGGCACCTGCGGAGGACCCAAAGGATGACTCCTATCCAATTCGACGCACCCCAGAGAACAGGCCGAGTATGACTAGGAGCACCTAGAATGAGTCAGGGCCCATGAAGCCGATTAGGCCAATGAATGTCATGACAACGGATGCCTTAGCCCACAACACCTCAACATAGAGGGCGCGCGGGCGCGGGCACGCCGAGTATACGATCAAATCCATCAGGGCAAGAGGGAGACGCCTGTCTTCCCTCGTGCTAGCTAGAATGTCATGGCGGCCATGATCATGCGGATGGCCACCGAACCCTTGACCGATGAAGCAAAGCGCGTCCACCAGGAGCTATGAAATTTGCTTGAAACTACGGTGGTGCAGCAGGCTCAAAGCTTCGCAGAGAGGTGGCACTCCGAGGCCAGCTTCGTTCACATCTCCTCAGCGCATGGCGCCCCCGAGGGGCATCACGTGTCAAGCGAGTTCTGGCCAGGTGAGGCGGCACGACGCATAGGTGGGAACCCGCCCCAGCGCATTGCTGCTACGTCAGAAACCTCAATGCCCGACTAGCCTAGAGCGCTAGGCACCCTAGTCCAGATTGGGTAGGCAAAGATCAACTACACTATGGTGATAGCGACCCGGACAACCATGGTCGACATCCCTGGGTTCGGGAAGCTTGACGCAACCTGAGCTCGGATGCCTGTGGACTGCAGGCGTTCGCAAAAAGGATCTGGCAGACACCATTCCCTACGAGCTTCCGTACGCCGCCAAATGTCATCAAGTACTTCGGGGACACCAACCCCGCCATATGGTTGGAAGACTTCTGCCTTGCCTGTTGAGTAGGCGGGGCGGACAATGATCTCTTCATCATTCAATACTTGCTGCTCAACCTTGTCGAAAGTGCCCAAGCATGGCTCGAGCATCTCCCCGCGGACAGCATCCACTCGTGGGTAGACTTCAAATGCATCTTCGTAGGGAACTTTCAGGGCCCATATGTGCGCCCTAGAAATTCCTAGGAACTCAAAGCCTGCAAGCAAAAAGCAGGAGAGACTCTGTCTGAGTACATCCACCGCTTTTCCATGCAATGCAATGAGCTTCCCGATATCATGGATGCGGACATGATCGGAGCTTTCATCTTTGGCATGACCAACAAAGTGCTCGTCCATGAGCTCAGATGCTACAAACCGTGAACGATGTGGGAATTGCTCGACCTCACGACAAGCCACACCTTCGGTGAGGAGGCTGTCCATGCAATCTTCTAGAAGTACAAGGGTAAGGCTCAAGCTGAACCCATGAATGAGGCTAAAGACCGCAATCGACGGGTAAAGGGCAAGAAGGACAGCTGGAGGCACCGTGATAACGAGTTCATCACAGCAGTCGACAGGGTCCGTAAGCAGAAGACTGGCAAGCTCAACCATGTCAGCTTCGACAAGATAGTCAAGATGCCGTGCCACAATCACGGCTATCCAGTTAAGCACACCCTCGAGGAATGCGACCTCATCAAGTTGAAGGCTCTAGTTTGGTTTTGGTGAATTGATGAAAACCCTAAGTGCTAACCTAGTTTATCTAAGTGATTATGAGATAGGTGGCACATTCCAAGTGGTGAAGCAAATGGTTATGATCTTGATGATGGTGTGACCATGGTGATGATCAAGTGCCTGGACTTAGAAAAGAAGAAAGAGAAAAACAAAAAGCTCAAGGCAAAGGTGATATTCCATAGGAGCTTTTTGGTTTGGTGATCGAGACACTTAGTGAGTGTGATCACATTTAGGATCGATAGCCATACTATTAAGAGGGGTGAAACTCGTATTGAAATGCGGTTATCAAAGTGCCACTAGATGCTCTAACTCATTGCATATGCATTTAGGATCTAGTGGAGTGCTAACACCCTTGAAAATGTTTGTGAAAATATGCTAACACACGTGCACAAGGTGATACACTTGGTGGTTGGCACATTTGAGCAAGGGTGGAGAAGTTGGTGAAGTGAAGGAGGTGATTATCACTATGAAACAGTGACTGGATGCAGCATAGTAAATGTGACCGGACGCAGGCGCGTCTGGTCACATCTGACCTATGGTGACGCAAGCTCGGGCTGTGTTGAAAACTTTTGGACAGTGAATAGTCAAAGGACCGGACGCTGGGTTGAGTCCGGTCATGCCACCTCGAACGCATCAGGTCATGGAAATGGCACTCGAGGAGCTATCTGTAAACGACCTGACGCCATGTCATCGTGGACATCGGCGCGTTCGGTCGTAGTGTTAGGCATGCGACTTGCTTGTGAGCGGACGCAGCATCGAGCGCATCTGGTCGTTGATCAGCACGTCCAATCAGATCTTAACCATGAGCAGGAACCCAACCGTTGGGATTGGGCGGTCAGCATTTGAAGCGGGGACACGTGGATGGTGATCCACGACTGGACGCTAGGGTGCCACGTGTCCGGTCGATCTGATTGGCGCATCCGGTCACCCCGAAACCAGTGAGGGGTTGAGCCCAATGGCTCTTTTTCGTGTGTGCTTCTATTTAAGCCCCATGGCGGGCTCAAGATCACTCTCTTGGCCATTTGCATTGACATAGGAATCTTGTGAGGTTAGCCAAAGTCCTTCCACTCATCTCCATCATTGATTCATCATCTTTATGAGATTGGGAGAGAATCCAAGTGCATTGCTTGAGTGATTGCATCTAGAGGCACTTGGTGTTTGTGTTTCGCTACGGGATTTGCTTGTTACTCTTGGTGGTGCCGCCACCTAGATGGCTTGGAGCAGCGAGGATCGTCGAGCGGAGGAAGGTGCTTGTCTTCGGCTTTGATCGTGGTGATTGTGAGGGGTTCTTGACCTTTCCCCGGTGGAGAGCCAAAAGGTACTCTAGTGGATTGCTCGTGGCTTGTGTGATCCTCATCATGTGTTGTTTGTGTGGCACCCTATTGAGGGTTTGGCGTGTGATGCCAATTAGCGCATGAACCTCCAAGTGAGTGAATCGCCACAACGAGGACTAGCTTGCCGGCAAGCAAGTGAACCTCGGTAAAAAATCATTGTGTCATCATTTGATTCTGAGGTGATTGATCTTCATTGGTATTCATTCTTGTGATTGATTGGTTCATTCCTCGACTCAGCGGTATAACCATCTTGCTCTCTCTCTCTACATTACCGTAAACTAGTTGTCAAGCTCTTTAGTGTAGCTAGTCATGAGAGCTTGTTAGTTTGGTTAGTGTGGCTCTTTATTTAGTCTTTGGGAGCACACTAACTTAGTGTAGTGACATAGCCATTGTGTGGATAGAGACTATAGAAACTAGAATTGTGGTAGGTGGCTTGCTTTTTTAGTAGGCTAGCACAAGACTTGCTTTACCTCATATTTGTCTAACCGGTTTGCTAAGTGTTGTTGTAGAAATTTTTAATAGGCTATTCACCCCCCTCTTGCCATTAGGACCTTTCACAAGTGCTACTTCAGTGGCGACTACAAGACAACTAGCATAGACGTGCTGTTTGGGTCCACCGGCAATGAAGAGAAGGGGGATGCGTATCCCGACCCGAAAGGGTGCCTCATGATCTTCGGCAGACCGGTGGCGTATGAGTCCAAACGCCGGTAGAAGCTCACGGCTAGGGAGATCAATGCGGCCGTCTTGGGCAAAGCCATCCTAGTTTTCCTAAAATGCTCAGAAACCGCGATCACTTTCGACAGAAAGGATCACCCTGACCACATTCCGCAACCAGGGCACTTCCCCCTCGTCGTGGACCTAATCATCAGCAAGACCTGCCTATCTCGTGTCCTCATGGATGGCGGGAGTGGCCTCAACCTCCTCTATGCCAAAACATATGACGCCATGGGATTGTCACGAGCGGCGATACGACCATCCGGTGCTCCATTTCATGGAGTCATACCCGGGCTTCATGCCGTTCCCCTCGGGCAAGTTGACTTACCCATGACGTTCGGAGGTCGATCCTATTTCCGCACGAAAATGCTCACCTTCGAAATAGCAGATTACCCCGGCACCTATCACACCATCCTAGGCCGACCATGCTATGCTAAGTTCATGGCCGTCCCCAACTACACCTACCTAAAGCTCAAGATGCCCGGTCCTCACGAAATCATCACTATAGGAGGTGACCTCCAGCAGGCCCACCTCTGCGAATGGGAAAATTTTGACATCACGATAAACACATGCCAACCCCGGGGAGCTAAACCTGAACATGACTTCCCTACGCGGTAGCGGAGCACATGGAGGTCATGCTCTGTGACCTCGGCCATGGCACGTGATGAGGCAGGCGAGGACATGGCGCGAGGATGACATGATTGATGAGCGCTAGAGGGCTCACGACACAGCGCATTCCTTGATTCGACGAGCCACACACTCTAGGCCCCACCATGTCGAGCACCGCGAATGACAAAGGCCACGACCGGTGGCACAGACACTTAGCGTTCACATCAAAGCCACTCTTAGCCAACCGTGATTTTATACATAACGATCAATGAAACATCCTTTTGCCCAAAGATCGTGACACGCCTCAACGAGCGCATGTCAAAGTGACACTCTGACGATGTGTGTGGCCCCAAGTGGCCCATGTCGATCGGCGCATGCCAGTCGATACGGTTCACCCGCGGGGCTACACCATGTCATACCACACACCGATGTTCACCAGAGGAGAGATCATCATGACCCAAAGGAAAGAGGACGACGATAGGCATGCTGTCGCTAGATCTATCATACGACACCTCAGTCACGAAAAATAGAGTCACACTAAATTGAGCTCTGCGGGTCGATCCCCAGGCAAGGTCGCGCGACTACGAAATTCAAGCAATTGGTTCATCGATGAGCACACAAAATAAAAAGAAGCATGGAATTTTATTCATTGAAAGACCCTAGGTACAACCTAAGGTCCCTGGCCACCACCATGAAGGATATCCTCCATGCTTACAGCGGCCACGGCAGCGACAAAGCCACCAACCAGTTCCTCCCGCTCTGCCTACCTGGCATGGTCCGAGAACCCGGACATCGCCTGACAAAAGTCCTGGCCGGTGCGGAGCTATAGGGCGACGAGGGTGACACTGGCTCCCTGCCAGATCCTAGCCACCACCGCAGATTCACGGTCGTCCATCAGTAGAACCTTCTAAAGGCTAGCCTCCTCCGTCTCGTGGCCGGAGGCCTCCAGTTGCTCGTCAAACGCTGACAACAAAAAGACAGGAGGATCAGGAATGGCAAGCAATGAATGGGACAACAAGATGAAGAAACAACCTTACCCATGATGCGGGCCTGGGCATCGGCGGCTACTGTCGGCGTGGCAGCGGTCTCCCTCTCCGAGGCATCGAGGACCACCCTAACGGCGTCAAGACAGCGCTCTTGCCGGCTCACCTTGCGGGTGGCGTCGGAGTAGCATTGTGGGCCTCGTCTGCCCCGCGAACAAGCTCGTGAAACTCACACCCATCATTCGAGGAGGACAATGACAAGCTCGACCCCCCAGTGGGCGGGGCCACGGCACGAGCAGCGCTAGCGGCCCCTCTGGACGCAGCGTGGGAGGTGGCCCAAGAAACACTCATAGTCAATACAGGTTGAACCCTCAAAGTTGAACATCATCCAAATGCACTTACCTCTGATCGCACAGGAAAGGACAAAGAGGCGGCGGTGCCCCGCCAGCACCTGGTGACTCCTCCAACGGCCATTTGCCGTGGTCCATTCCAGCCGGTGAAGAAGGAACTCCAGACACGCGAGAGCAAGAACAGGGAAACGACAGAGTAGGTGACCCAGAACGAATGCCTCCCGCCATACCACTCCGAGTGTATTTATAGCCGCTGAGGATACTCAAGGCACACGCATGTTCATTCACATTTACTAACCGTGTGGAAAACCCCGCAAAGCAGGTGAAGCGATCGGAGGGAAGGTGGAGTGACGGATGCCCACTCTTTCCATATCATCTTGATTTATGCGCTCGAGTTCTATGGCGCACGACTGCTTGTGAGTGGGCGCCATTATGCCATGATGTGACTGGGAAGGCCAACCGCCCCCAAGATCGCACGCAGAATGACCCACCACGACCATGACCCCGCGTCGTGCTTAGGAAACCCACTCTTTGGCCGGTCCTTAGAAGGGCTCGAGGCCACAAAAGGGATAGGGGCTGATAGGAGATGGGCCCTGGTGGCTCTAATCAGTGGTGCGGAGCCACATGACCATCTCTCTCTATGTTAGAGTCATTCGCTTCGAAGTCGCTCAGGTTGACCCCCTTTAGGGGGAGGCATCATGCCCTCTAGCCACTGTGGAAGCAGTCAGGGACCAATGGGCTTGACAGCTAACGATTTATGGAACATCTCTCGATGAGGCATAACCAAACTCCACATTGATTGGGGAGGATATCGGGTCCCGCTTGAATTACCCATCAACCCCAACGAGGTGCACCGCTCCGACCACGTGGTTACAGTGGACATGCCTCTCCCGCGTGGGGTGAAACCAAACCTGCCTGTGACAGGGCGTCACGACCTCTCAAGGTCTCCGGGGATGCCGGGAAAAATAAGAGTCGGGTCCCCACGACCCACTAAAAGGGTCGAGGCCAAGCCATGACCGAAACTCCTCCTGGTATCTCCAGGTCTAAAGACCAAAGGCTAGCTTCGAAGACTCACAAACCGACAGAGGTCTATGACCTCTTCGGGAGAGATCGATGAAGCAGATGGCCTGGGTAGCACAGTAGAGTCTTCCTCGTGAAGTGATGTGGGGCCCAAAGCATGATCACGGCTCGGTCACGCGGAAGAAATAAAAGGTCCAAGACCTACGAGCCAACACGCGATCGTAGAAACCCTCGCGACCGCGCAAAAAGAGGTCGGGGAAAATTCCTCATAATGTCATGACATAACAACCCTTGCAACAACCCAAACCAGAAGTATGACCCCAAACCCATGGCTCGGGGGCCTATTGCAACCATAAGGGAAACCCTAAAAATTTATGGATACAAGAGCGGCCAAGCCGCTAAAACACCAAAGGCAGGCGTCACCTCGATGGTGATGCCAACTGACAACCCGAGGGCAAATGACATGGAGGAAGCACGGGCGACACATGCCCCACCTGCTCCTCAGCAAATGGCATGACCTTGGGGATCACACGCCGGGGGACTGCTACCATCCCTTCAGCAACAAAGGGAGCCTGGTTATCATCGACAAACGGAGCATGAACGGGACATCATCCAGAACCGTTCGACACAGACAGCATGACAGGGCCATGCTACTCCACCCTTCCCTAGCTCTGCGAGTAGTCCAAAGCAAATGTCGGGTGAACCTGTAGTAGGATCCCGACACGACGCCAGACTACACGTGAAACTTGAGGGAAGCTAGAAGCGCCTCTGGACGTCACACATTTTGTGCACACGGGGTATCAAACCGATGTTGTGTATGACCCGACTCGGTGGCCACACTACCTCTCAGTCGCCAGTTCGCAAATCGCCTTCTAGCACCGGTTGTTAGAGGGGCGATGCTGATCTCCAGCCACCGCAGACGATCCTTAGCGTGTCACACGATTGGAGCCCCAAGGCTCCCTGCTAATTTTCTCTCCCCCTTATTTTTCTCAAAATCGTCCTAGGATAAAGCCAAGTTCATAGGAATAGCTTAAGGTGGTTAGAACGGTAAGAAGGCGCCTATTTATAGGACCAAGGGTGGTATCTGCGCCATGTGACGCAACATGGGAAGCCACAGCCAAAGTTAGATGCCCACATGAGGTTGGGAAGTCGAGACCCTCCCAAAGGCAGGACCGGTATAGCATCGACGAGACCACTCGGCCCCGCCTGGGTCACTGTAGCACCCAGTTTTAAGAACAAAAGCAGATACACACCATATGTGAGCCCAAGAAGTCAAATCTCACATATAGCTACAAATAAGGGTAATATCGAAAGACAATGCACAATATATAACGTACTTAGTATAAAGGATATAACCTTAGACAACAAACAACGGAAAGACAACTCTGATCTTTGGGTGAAGACTCCAATGCCATAGGGACAACTGATTGGTTAATCACAAGCCAAATTCCTCCAAACTCTAGTAATTTGATACCCATCCAGGATTTTTATCCAAATAATTGAAAAATAAAACAAGCATAAGTATATGTCGTACTCAACAAATATAACATGGGGTTCATGAGGCTCAAAAGGCTGACATTGGTTTAACTGCGATTAGCTTTTAATTGTCATAATTTTAGCAATTGAGTAGCAACAAGGTTATCATAAGCCCATAAACACATGATCAGGTAAACATGAATAATGAATAGCATAAACGGTAATCATTAGTGAGCATCTTCATCATCCGTATCATTAGTGTTCATCATCTATTCTGTAAGGGTCCAAGGCCACTCATGACCGTGAGCACGGCTGATATACCAGTTTTGCACTCTGCAGAGGTTGTACACTTTCACTGTGAGTCGTGGTTTACCCTTTTGCCCGAGGTAGCTAATCTCTTGACTCACTTCCAAAGAAGGCCGACAGGGTTCACTATGAAGCCTTTCAAAGGTTCATCTAACAAGTTAGGGCTATTAGATTCACTCGGCAAACAGACATAGAGCCCCCTTCCCGATGGCACAATGACGCGCAGCCTATACACAAGGGGACAGAGGCCGCACTATACCCAATTCAGCAAGTCATTCTTATGCCAATAAAGGTAACCGCTAATAAGCTAGAATAGGTCCTCATACTGAGCTAAAGCCAGAGCCATGTAGCCCTCACAGCTGTACTATAAGTCCCGGATGTTCGCTTACAGATAAATCCTTAGGAAGAGGAATCTAGAGCACCATAAAAATAGCCCAATGCTCTAGCCCCCTTGTTCCATGTTGCTAAAAAGCATCTTTTAATGTTTATTGCATATACCATTAGTCAAGTTACAAGATCATGGCTTTAGTTGAGCACTAGCATTATACTACCCAATGCAATACACCATATGTATTCAGGTACAGGGTAACAAAGTACTAGGGAATCCTTAGTGGTAATTAAGGTAGACACATGTAGTATGATAAGTGATTAATGGTGAATAGGTAACAAAGATAATCCCATGCTATACTTGCCTTAAACTCAGATCCTTCTTCTATTGAATTGTAGCCTCCAAAAGACTTCTTCTGGATCACCAACTTCTTCTATTTCGCCAACGTACTTCTCACCAACTGGACATGATCATAAAGCACCACACAAGCATCCATGCAATCATACACGAAGCAAACAATAGAACTAAATTAGAATAGTACACCAAACATATGAAACAACAAGTAAAAAGGTTTTAAATATGTTCTACACGTCGCTATGAACACACAGACACGAAAAGCACGCTAATCAGAGCTATAATAGAAAAGCTATGAATTAAATAACATTTCCTTTAATAAAATAATAGATTTAAAACTAATCTTGAATTTTAAAAGTTGAAATTATATTTAACAGCAAGATAAACATGTAGATTACTCAATTACGAATCTAACGCAACTTGAATGGATCAAATTGGTGTTAAAACGGAGATTTCATGGCTAAAACAAGATTAGTGGCAAAACTGTAAATAGATGAAAGCGTATTTTGGATCTAACCGAAGAAATTATTTTTTTCAAAAGAAGAAAACGTTTTCTGGAAAGTTACTATGGACTGCGGGTTAGATTATTCAAAAGCCGAGGGTCTCTTTAGCAAAAGTGTAGGGACGGCGGGTTGGAACTTAAAATCTTGCGGGGGCTCTTTTGCAAACTTGCCAGGCGAATCAATATGTTATAATCCTAGCCCTTGATCTCAGAGTGGACAGATGGGAGGGGGGTGGCATGGCCGACCGGCTGGAACAGGACCGAGCGCGGTGGCGTCATGGTCGAAATGAGTGAGCTCGTCGGCGTAGTTGAATCTAGGCCTACGGGCCACGGCGGAGTGAACCGAGAGCACGGGGATGGAGAGCAGTGCACGGCTAACTCACCGCAGAACTTTCTTGGGGTCGACGGTGGGTCTTCGATGAGCTGGCAGTGCGGCGGGGCATCGGCGAAGGCGGCGCTAGGTTCGGGTGGCGCTGCGACGGCAGTGCGAGCTAGGGTTATGCGGGGGAAAGCGGCGCGGCACCTGCGGCTACTATTTATGGGGGCCGGGAGGCATCTTGGAGTGCATGCCAAGGGATGAAACAGGGCAGCACAAGCTCAGCTACTATTTAAGATGACGGGTGGCATGGAGAACACGTCAAATGGCGAGGATGGGGCGGCGACGGAGTCCTGGCGGCGGCGAAGTCCGTGATGGACACGATGGCGAGGTAGAAGAAGACACTAACGCGCGGGGCCCGGCTGATAGCGACATAGGGCACGGAGAGAGGGGCGGGGACGTGGCCTGCGTGGCGTGGGCCTTCGACTGGCATGCTGGGCCAGCCCACAAGCGGAGGTGCGGGGGAGAAGGGGCTTGGGCGACGCGGTGCTGGGCCGCCTGCTGGAATGCTCCGCGGGAGAGGGAGAGCGGAGCGGGCCGCGGAAGAGGAAAAGAGGGGGACCCAGGGCCACTCGAGCCAAAAGCATAAAAGGAAGAGAGGGAGTTTTCTCTTTTTCTTTTTATTTCAAATGTTTTTCAAATCCATTTGAATCATTTTGAATTTTGGTCAATACCACTCACCTCAATAAATCAAATGCACCAGCATGTATGCACAACAATGTTGCTACATCCTATAATGGATTTTAATTTAATGAAAATTATTATTTTTCCTATGTTTTCATGGCACAAAATGCAATAATTAAATCTTTTTAACCCTATTTCAAAAAGAGCGATTTTTAGGGTGTTACAGTCACAAACCCCGAAGCACGGCACACTGGCACAACAAAGCTTAGCAGTCACGTACCACATCATTAGGACGTCCTGACAAGGCCAAACGTAACGACCACCTACCGCATTGAACGCACCAGCCCACAAGGGGTCGGGCGACGAAGCTCGAATAAGCCACGACTATGAACCCACACTCAAATGCACATGGTTCTTACCGTTTTCACGATCACTTCATGATCGAAAAAACGCTCAGGGGCTACTGTCGGGGTTATAACCTCGAGGGTATCTCAAGGCATCGATTAGTTAGCAGGTCGAGCGGTCCATGATACGTCAGCCAGCAAGAGCCCGAACGACCGTGGCCCAGCTGATCCAAGAAAACCAAGCTAAGCGCTAAAGTGGGGGCCGACCATGATCCCTTCATCAGACTTAGCCGCACAGTGTGCGAGAGACGCACGACCTCTCCACCGTCCCAACCCTTGGGAAGAACGGGGAGAGGTCAAGCATAGCCAGGCACGCCTATTTTAACAAGGGTAGGCATACCAGTCTAACCGTGCAAGGACCGAGGGGACAATGGCCACCTCGGTCCAGACAGACGCCATCCCCGTGCCACGTAGCTCAGACAAGACAACACCGTCCAAGGCGGTGATGACTGGTACGATAACCACATCGAAATATGACCCGACAAGACACATGTATGATCCTACCTACTAGACTGGCGGGAGCCATGACCCCAACGATCAGGATCATGGCCCTTAGCTCCACAAGCCAGTCTAGCGATCAATAACCTGGGGGCGGCTACCAACCCCCTAGGAAAGCAGGAGGCAATGATGAAGACTATGGTGGAGACCACATCACACAGGATGGTTGGCGAAACTCTGCCATGCCTACAGTGCTTCCACACAGTAGTACCACGCCACACCATGCCGCGACGTGGCCACAGGACTATGACGACAACCACGCGCGGACGTGCACCACAAGACGGCGTAGCTTGCAAGCCAAGTTAGGTAGGACCTCCCTTAGGCTCATGACCCTTCTGTCGGGAGAACCTCCTTCTCTGTACACGCCCTAGCCCCAAACTCTATATAAGGGCAACCAAGGCACCATCTTCAGACATCCTCTACCATTTTACTTATTCTCCATCGTAGTAGGGCTCCTAGAGCTTCCCTTCAGGTAGTCCATCTCCTAGCTCTAGCTCTCCAACCTCTTCCACCATTCTTGCACCCCCATTGTAAGAACTTTAGAGCATTCAAGCGAGGAACACACACTCAATCATTTCTGAGACTAGACGTAGGGCTCTGGCCTAAACCAGTATAAATCCTTATGTCTTTTGGATGCTACCATCATCTTTCTATAGTAGCGCGTCAATCGTATATATTCACTAGTCTGGTTTACAAAACACCGACAACATCAGTTGAGAAAGATATTTTAATTTTAAGCATCCATAGTTATTGTAAGAATATGGTTTATGGATGCAATGATTATATCTATATGCTTTGTGTTTAGTAAGCTATTAAGGGCCATTTATTGTTTTGTTATCACCACTGCCATTGGTGGTGCAAACATCCAACACCATCGCTATACGTATTATGCGGCAGGGATAAAAATGTATCACCGCCAAATCGTTTAGTAACCCGACACCGACTAAATGATCATCAAAGGTGGATCGTGGTGCAAGGCGATGATGACCATGACCTTTGTACCAGCAGATCATACGGCGAAGCGATAGTGGTGTTAACTTCTACACAAGCGTCTCGGCCGTCGAACTGACAGTGAACCCGTAATGCTGACAGTCGGACCAAAGTACAAGGCGACGGTGCTGGTGACCACTACCCAAACAGTTGATGTGCCCACACAACAATTTTGATAGCCTTGACATAGTCGGATCATTTGCTAATGTGGCGTTGTTAGTGTATATCCACAGCCGGGTCGTGCTCCAATGTGACTGAAGTAAGGACCTAATCATGGATGGATCATAAGCCAATCGACGGTGTTAGTGTACACCACAGTCGGTCCCAGATGCCGACGGTAAAGTCTATGACCATCACTGTCGATAGCTTACTGTCGAGGCTGAAATTGGTCTGTGATGTGGGTTACGACGCGACTGTGAAATGTGCGAGTGTAGTAGGGATCTTGCAACCAGGGCATATGTTTCACCAAAGTCAAGACCTTCAACTTGTGTATATCCTTGAGGTACCAATCTTGCTTTGTTCCTTACAACTATCCCATCTTGATTTTGCTTGTTCCAAAAGACCCATTTTGTACCAATCATATTATGATCCTTAGGCCTCTCTACTAACTCCTATACTTGATTTCTTATGAAGTTGTTTAGCTCTTCATGTATATCATTCACCCAATCAACATCCTTCAAAGCTTCATCTATCTTCTTAGGTTCAATGGATGACACAAATGAGAAATGTTCACAAAATGATGCCAAGCTTGATCTTGTTTGCACGCCTCTAGAAATATCACCAATTATGGAGTCCAAAGGATGATCACTTGCAACATTGGTTGGTTGGAGCACTTGAACTTGATTGCTTGCACTTGGTTGATCATTTGGTTGAGATGATGTACTAGCCACTTGTTGTTGATCTTGCTCTTTGTCATCACTTGTACTAGCTTGATTTTTATCATGAGAACCACTAGCTTGCACATTTGAGTTAGAGAGCACTTGATTCTTGTCATCTTCAACATCAATCACCTCTCTAGGCCTTATATCACCAATATCCATGTTCTTCATTGCATTGACCAATTGAGTGCCTCTCACATCATCTAGATTCTCATCTTGTTTTTGGGAACAATTGGTTTTATCAAATTCCACATCATGAACCTCCTCAAGAGTACAACTAGCCAAATTCCAAACTCTATAAGCCTTGCTAGTAGTGGAGTAACCAAGCAAGAAGCCTTCATGACACTTCTTCTCAAATTTACTCAATCTAGTGCCTTTCATCAAAATGTAACATTTGCAACCAAAAACCCAAAAAATATGCAACGTTGGGCCTTTTCCATTTAAGAGCTCATATAGTGTCTTCTCCATCATTGGGTGACAATAGAGGCAGTTGCTATAGTAGCAAACCATGTTGATTGCTTTAGCCCAAAATGAATGACTAACATTGTATTCACACAACATTGATCTTGACATGTCAATCAAAGTTCTATTCTTCCTCTCAATAAGGCCATTTGATTGTGGTGTACTTGGCCGAGAATTGATGTCTAATTCCAAACTCATCACATAACTCATCAACTCTTGTGTTCTTGAACTCACTACCATTGTCACTTCTCACTTTCTTGATGGTTGTTTCAAACTGATTGTGTATTCTCTTGATGAATGTCTTGAAGGTTGCAAACACATCACTCTTATCAACAAGAAAGAACACCCATGTATATGTAGTGAAATCATCCACTATCACAAATCTATATTTGTTTCCACCAATGCTAGTATAAGTGGTTGGTCCAAACAAGTCCATGTGTAACAACTCAAATGCCTTAGATGTGCTCATCATGCTCTTCTTAGGATGTGTGTTGCCAACTTGTTCTTCGGCTTGACATGCACTACATAGCTTATCCTTCTCAAATGTGACATCTTTCAAGCCCCTTACTAGATCATGCTTAATCAATTTGTTCAATTGTTTCATTCCAACATGACCAAGCCTTCTATGCTATAACCAACCCATGCTAGATTTAGTGAGCAAACATGTTGACAATTGAGCGTCTCTAGCATTAAAATCAACTAAGTATAGATTCTCATATCTAAATCCTTTGAATATCAAATTAGAGCCATCTACACTTATGATTTCTACATCATCCACACCAAATATGCACTTGAAACCAAAATCACACAATTGAGCTACCGACAAAAGGTTGAAGTTCAAGCTCTCTACTAGTAGCACATTGAAAATGCTCAAGTCATTGGATATTGTAATCTTATCAAGCCCTTTGACCTTGCCTTTACCATTATCACTAAATGTTATAGTATCAACCCCATTGCTATCATTTGTGTTGATTAAATTGAACATTCTTGAATCACCGGTCATGTGTTGTGTGCACCCACTATAAAACACCCAACGCCTTCCTCCGGCTTTGTAATAGACCTACAAAAGAAGATCAATTCCTTTTAGGTACCCAAACTTGCTTGGGTCCTTGAAGGTTGGTCACTAAGCTCTTTGGTACCCAAATGGCTTTCTTCTTTGAGACCACAATTGGTGCACCCATGAACTTAGCCTTCACACCATTGACACCCTTGGTAAGCAAATAACAAGAATCAAACTTAATTGAGGATACATTAGTATTCTTGTTCTTGTTTTTGCAATCTTTCTCTATATGCCCAACTTCCTTGCATCTATTACAAAACCGACCATTACCCTTCACAAAACTAGTCTTGTGAGTGACAAAGGCCGCCTTGCCTTTCATGGGGGTATAGCCTAATCCCTCTTTGTTGAGAGAAAACTTCTGGCTACCCAAGCACTTTAGCAAGTGAGCATCTCCACCATAGGCATTGCCTAAGGCATGAGTGAGCTCATTCACCTCCTTCTTGAGGGTTTTATTTTCCACCATTAGTGAGGCATCACAAGTGAAACCATCACTCAAAGGTGAAGTAGAAGTGGAAGTGCTACAAGAAGGGTTAGTAGGAGCAACAACAGTAGGCTCAAAGAGAGATTCATTGATTAGATCACATGTAGAGCCCACATCACAAGTCATAATAACCTCCTTCTTGGCTTGCTCAAGGAGAGAGGAGTGAGCTTTCTCAAGCTTAGAGTGAGCTTTGCCAATCTTCTCATGGGCTTCCATTAGCCTCTTATGAGTGGTATTGAGCTCATCAAATGATTGCTCAAGAGATTTGACCTTCTTGAGTAATTCTTTGCACTCCTTTCTCTTCATCTCAAAGCAAGTATGAACTTGCTCCAACATGTCCACGAGCTCCTCCTTTGAGTACTCCTCATCATCATCACTCCTCCAATCATCACTTTACAGTCATCATTATCACTCACATCATATTTTACCTTGATAGGTTTTGCCATGAGGCAAGTCGATAGAGTGTTGAAGATGGAAGGCTTGTTGTTGATGGCTATGCTTGCTAGTGCCTTATTGAGAGACTTCTTGTTATCATCACTAGAATCATCATCATCCGATGAGCCATCACTATCCTAAGTGACAACATAGCCTCCACCCTTCTTCTTCTTCTTGAATGTCATCTTCTTCTCTTTCTTTTCCTTCTTCTCCTTTTCTTTCTTCTTCTCATCCTCATCATTGTCACTATTGTAGGGACAATCTGCTACAACATGATCCTTGCTCTTGCACTTGTAGCATCTCCTCATATACTCCTTGTTGTGATCTCTTCTCTTTCTTGCACCATAGCCCTTCTTCTTCATAAATTTGTGCATCTTACGCACAAAGAGAGCCATGGCCTCATCATCAGTATCACTAGCATCTTCATCACCACTTGATTCTTCTTTCTTTCCTTTGCCCTTGCTCTTGGATGAGGTGCTAGCCTTGAATGCTACACTCTTCTTCTTGTCTTCATCCTTCTTCTCATCTTAGTCAACCCCCTCCCTTTCCACACAGTATGTCTCATGTGTCATGACATCACCTAGTACTTAGTTAGGGGTTATGTCCTTCAGTCCTCCTCTTATGATGATCAATCTCAATGTCTCAAACCTTGGAGGTAAGCACATCAAGAACCGATGAGAGACATCATCTGCCGGGATCATAAACCCAGGGTCCCTCATGGACTAGCTTCCCAATAAAGGCTCGGCCCAGTAGACAACATTGTGAACGACGTGCAACTCCTGGGCCGGCCCAAAAACCTAACAACACGCCAGAAGGGCGATCTAGTCTTCGACCGGAAGGCCTGGCCAAAGGAGAAATGGCGCCCACTTCCAACTTTGGCCTGCCTTTCCAACCGGAAGGCCTCGATTCTGACTCTGGCCCACCTCTCCGACTGGAAGACCTGGCAGAAGAGGAATAGCGCTTGCTTCTGACTCTGGCCCACCTCTCTAACTGGAAGGCCTGGCCAAAGAGGAACGTCGCTCACTTCTGACTCTGACCGACATCTCCCACCGGGGATGCATCGTACCTCTGCTTATAGCTCTTCTCCGACTGGCGCAGTCGGAGCCGACTGGGGCCAACCGACCGGGGACGCCCGCTCGGTGAGGACTAGGTAAACGGGTGGAGCATGTAAAGCAGGACACTCGAGTCAAACTGCAATATCGAAGACCGTACCCTATACACCTGTAGGATAGTACCAATAGGGCATGTTAGATGGGTGCCCTGCAACCTTCTAGACATGTCAGAACCCAAGCAGTGTTATGGGCGCTGAAGTTTTACCCTCTAGTGTTATGGGCGCCATCAATTCCCATACCAGGTGAACATGGTAGGACCCCCCACATGCCTCTGGGCATCAACAGTGTTGTGGGCGCCATCATTTACCATACACGGTGAACACGATAAAACCACCCACACGTGTCTGACAACAACAGTGTTGAGGGCGCCTACCATCATCTTGTACCCGATGGCATGGGCAACAAGACTTAGTAGCATACGTACTCTCTCTCTCTCTCTTGTAAGGCCATCCCCTTCATCTATAAAAGAGGATGCACTCTCTCCCAACAAAGGGGATCCATCAGTTCACTTACATCAATTCACCCTCTGCAAGCTTTAGACACTCTAAAGCTACACAGAGCGTACGCTCGAACACCTAGAGCATAGCGGAGCTCCTATCACTCTTGGCCCTTCAAACCAGAGTCTGACCAGACCTCTCGCACCCCCCATCTTTCTCCATCTCATTTGTAACCCCACAGCAAACTTTGAGCACCTAGGCTCAAGAATAAAGTCACTGGCCGACTCAAACTGGACATAGGGCATGTTGTCTGAACCAGTATAAACCCTGTGTCATTGAGTGCTAGGCCACATCCGATCACAACGTATGGTAAAACTATAAATATTTACATGTTGGTCACTTTCTGCACCGACAGTTGGCGTCGTCCGTGGGGAAGACGCTGTATGTTCACACTTTTTGGTCATCGGATGGCCCACTTTTCCGCCATCTTTGCCATGACGGGCTCAAGTGATAAGACTCGCTTCAGCTCGTTGGAGTTTCCTGCACTCCCACCTATTGGGATGTGGGTTCCACCCATCTTCGAGCTACCCCAGACCTTCCTCTTTAGAATCCTGGACTTCATCGCCGACCGGCTCGACGCGCTCCACCTCCACGAGGAGGCACCCATCTCGGCACCCGTCGGAGGGGTGCCCTCCATCAGCTCCATGACACCCGATGACTTCAACGGTGAGGCGCCTGCACTTTATTCCAAGCATATGCTCTGCTCAAACCCCGCTATGAGCAATGTACGCTTTGTTATTTACTCGCTATTTACTATCTTTCACCGATTCTCCGGAGGGACGCCGTTGTCCCTGCCGTGACCGCCATGCGACCGGTTCCCCTACGGCCTCACGTCCCCTGCTGACGCATATGCCCAAGGGCTTAGAAGGATGTTGGCGCCGCCCCCTCTGACATCTAAATTGGTGGGGATGGCGAGCTACACTCCCACCTGTTTCCATGACCTCATGGATGACGATGTTGAGAGCGACGTCTCCAGCATCGGCGATGCCAAGGCACCTAGCCACCCTCTGTCCTGGGAGTGCGCTATGGCGGATGCCCTGGGATAGCCACCGGTGGTGGTGGAGTCTCTATTGACCCACACCCCTCCAGACCCTCATGCGGATGCCCTCGCATGTGCATAGGTGCATGGCAAGGAGCTACGACAAAGGCGGGAGAACCACCCGCCACCTGCGCCAGCACACTAGGTGCACCACGATGCGCCCCGTGCGCATTGCCCGGCGAGCGGCGCCCGAGGTCATGCCTGCCAGGTCTAGCACGACATCATCCATGGGGGGAATGATCCCCCACAGTTCGCTCGGGCTAGCCAGAACATCGCCATGGCGGCGATGCTCCTGCGTGGCCTTCCCGAGCCAGACAACTCCCAGGAATAGGCGATCCACTGGAACCTTCGGGCACTAGTGGAGACCGCCGCCATTCAATAGGTGGAGAGCTCCACGTCGCGACAACAACTCGCGGCCTCTCTCCCCACCAGTGGGGCGGCAAGGCACCAGACGCGTCGCTCCATCCGCTCGCCACTACAGCCACCAGGCGTGGAATAGGAGGGCACAGCCATGCCACAGCCTGACCCGGCACCCGCTCCACACCGACCGCCTGTGCGCGAATGCCTTAGGCCGAACCAAGATGCTCGCAGCATCATCAGCAACTGGCCTTGGGCCCGGCATGGTGATGACGTCCATCGGGCGACAGTGAGAGTAGACGACACGGGCTCCGACCGGACCATCGAGGAGACCGGGGAGACGCACCCTAGGCGTGGTCATCGACTAGACGACTGGAATCCTAGCCCGAATGGCCTAGGACCACGGGCCTTTGGCCAACGCATCCAGAAAGCGCCATTCCCACAGTGCTTCCGACCGCAAACCAACATCGCCAAATATACCAGGGAGACAAATCCCAGTATATGGCTCGAAGACTTTCGGCTCACCTGCTGAGCCGGGGGAGTGGATGATGATCACTTCATCATTCAGTTCCTCCCCATCTGCGTAGGGGAACATGTTCAAGCGTGGCTCAAATTCCTCCCGCACGACAGTATCCCCGATTGGGCAGACCTCAAGAGGGTGTTCGTTGGGAACTTCCAAGGGATGTATGTCCGCCCTGGAAACTCCTAGGACCTCAAGAGCCGCCAGTAGGAGCCCAGCAAGTCCCTACGGGATTACATCCGCATGTTCTCCCAATGATGCAACTCCCTCCCTGATGTCATCGACGTGGACATCATCAACGCATTCCTCTCTGGGACAACCTGCGAGTCCCTCATCCACAAGCTTGGCTGCCTGAAGCCCCGTACCACCCGCGACCTACTCGACGTCACCACGAACCACGCCTCTGGCGAGGAGGTAGTTGGAGCAGTGTTCAACGGAGGCTAGGACAAAGGCAAGGCCAAGCGCGAGGACCAAGACGAGGGCCCCTCCACGCAGAGAGGCAAGAAGAACAAAAAGGATTGGCACCGATCGGCCAACACTGCGTTGGTCGCCGCAGCTGATCGTGTGGGCAAGCAGCACCAGCAGGGCCTACCTGACCACTTCAACAAGCTCATGGATAGCCCATGCACCAACCACGCCTACCCCGTCAAACACCTCTACAAAGACTACGAGCTCCTTAAACGTTTCCTGCGATAGGTCGGCAGGCCGAAAGAAGGAAACGACAAAGAGGCAGCAACCAAGAAAGGAGGTACGGCGGGCAAGGATGGGGATAGCTTCCCCGACCCTGAGGAATGCATCATGATCTTTGAGGGATCCGATGCCATCTGCTCCAAGCGCCAGCACAAGGTACGCTATAGAGAGGCATGCGCCACCGAGACGGCCGTCCCCTCCTTCCTTAGCTAGTTAGAATCTCTGATCACCGTTGATCAGAGGGACCATCCCTCCCACGTCGCCAGACCAGGACGCTACCCGCTCGTCATTGGCCCCATCGTCCTCAAGAAGCGCCTCACCAAGGTGCTGATGGACGGAGGCAGCAGCCTCAACATCCTCTACGTCGACACCATCGATGCCATGCGCATCCCCCGGACGAAACTCCACCCAACGGGCTCTCCCTTCCACGGCGTGATCCCGGGAGCGCAGGCGTACCCACTCGGGCAGATTGACCTACCCATCACATTTGGCAACTGAGCCAACTTCCGCTCAGAGGTCCTCACCTTCGAAGTGGTGGACTTCCTAGGGTCCTACCACACCATCTTGGGCCGGCCATGCTATGCCAAATTCATGGCGATCGCCAACTACACCTACCTCAGGCTGAAGATGCCGGGACTGAACGGCGTCATCACTGTGGGCAGCGCCTTCTCGCACGCCTTCACGTGCGACCACGAGCATTTCAAGCTCTCCACCGTGGTCATCAACTCATCCGAGCTCCCATGGCTCGGGGAGTCGTCAACCCCAGTAGTCCTGGACTGCAATAAACCAACCTCCTCGATGGCCTTCCGCCCACTCAAGGAAACCAAGGCGGTGGGGATCGACCCCACTGACCCAACCAAGATGGTGCGGATCGGGACCCAGCTCCCAGCCAAATAGGAATGCGAGCTCGTCGACTTCCTGTGCGCCAATCACAATGTCTTTGCATGGAAACCTTCTGACATGCCGGTCATACCATGGGAGGTCGCCGAGCACGCGTTGTGCCTCATCTCGGGCTCGAAGCCCACCAAGCAGCGCCTGCGTCGCTTCGACAATGAGAGGTGTAGGGCCATAGGCGAAGAGATCGCCAAACTCCTAGCAGGTAGATTCATCAGAGAGGTATACCACTCCGACTGGCTTGCCAGTCCTGTTCTTGTTAAAAAGAAGACCAGGAAATGGAGAATGTGCGTTGATTATACTGGCCTCAACAAAGCGTGTCCGAAGGATCACTTTCCTTTGCCACGCATAGACCAGATAGTTGACTCCACCTCAGGATGCGAGATCCTCTCCTTTCTGGATGCCTACTCGGGCTATCACCAGATCGCGATGAAAGAGTCCAATCAGCTCACAACTTCGTTCATCACCCTGTATGGTTCGTACTGTTATGTTGGCGCCACTTATCAGCGGTGCATGCAGCAATGCTTCACCGATCAAATCGACCCGCTCAACCAACCTAATCAAGTCAACCAACCAAAGCCAACCATCGCCGTCTATGTTGATGACATAGTGGTCAAAATGGCTCAAGCTTGCGACCTGATCGCAAACTTGGCCGCAACATTCTCGAACCTCCGAAGGTTCAACATCAAGTTGAATCTCGAAAAATGTGTTTTTGGGGTTCCAAAGGGGAAGCTGCTTGGATACATTGTGTCCGAGCGCGGCATCAAGGCCAACCCCAAAAAGATCACAGCCATCTCCAACTTGGGCCCTATATGTAGCATCAAGGGCATACAAAGGCTCACCGGCTGTCTGGTTGCCCTGAGCCGATTCATCTCTTGGTTCGGCGAACGGGGGATGCCACTCTACAAGTTCCTCAAAAAGACGAACGCCTTCATCTGGACTGAGGAAGCTCAATAGGCTCTGGAGAGCCTCAAAGCATCACTAACGTCGGCCCCAATACTTATCGCTCCCAAACGGGGAGAACCCCTCCTCTACGTTGCAGCAAGGAACCATGTGGTGAGTGCTGCCCTGGTCGTCGAAAGGGAGGAGCCAGGACACCACCTTAAGGTCCAGCGACCCGTATACTTCATCGGGGAGGTACTCACCAACCCCAAGGTCTAGTACCCCTAGGTGTAGAAACTCCTTTACGTCGTGCTGATGGCGACTCAGAAGCTCCTGCACTACTTCACTGACCACAAAGTCGCGGTCGTCACTTCATACCCGCTCGGAGACATCGTCGGCAACCGCGATACCGCGGGATGGAACTCCAAGTGGGCACTCGAACTCATGGGACATGACATCAGGTATATCCCTCATACCACTATTAAGTCTCAGGCTCTCGCAGATTTTGTCACCGAATGGATGGAGGTCCAGCTACCGACCCCGGATGTCACCCACGAGTACTAGAAAATGTACTTCGACGGGTCCGTAATTGCGCCCGGCTCGGGGGCTAGAGTGATTTTGATCTCCTCGGATGGGAGTAGGCTCCACTACACCATCCACCTCCATTTCTCGGCCTCAAACAACACAACAGAATACGAGGCCCTCATAAACGGGCTGCGCATTGCCATTGAGCTCGGCGCTATGCGACTCTACGTCCGCGGTGACTCAGAGTTGGTCGTTGACCAGGTCATGAAGGAATCCTCCTACAAAAACCCCCTCATGGCAACATACTGCCAGGAGGTGCGCAAGCTTGAGGACAAATTCTAGGGGATCGAGCTACATCACATCCCCCGAAAGGACAATGATGCCACCGATTTTCTCGCAAAATTGGCCGCCAGGCGGGATCCGCCTTCGAACGGGATCTTCATCAACGATCTCCATGAACCAACCACTCGCATCCTGGAAGGTCCGAGCCAGACACACCCTGACACCAACCTGGTGCCCGGGGGCTCTGACCCCGACGCCAAGGCGGCGCTCGGGGGCTTCGACCCCAGTGCCTCCATGACGACGTCACCCGCCGACGTCACCGTGTTGACACTCGATCAAACCGACTGACGAGCGCCGCTAGTCGCCTACCTCCTCAAGGAGGTTCTCCAACCCAAAAGGACTGAAGCTCGATGGATTGCTCGACACGCCAAGACCTTTGTCGTGCTCGGTGATGAACTCTACAAACAGAGTCCATCGGGGTTGCTCATGAAGTGCATCCCTACCAATCATGGGAAGCAGCCCCTCCTCGAGATCCATGGTGGGATCTGCGGACATCATGCGGCCACGAGGTCGCTGGTTGGAAAAGCCTTTCGCTAAGGTTTTTACTGGCCCACCGCACTACAAGATGCAGAGGAGGTCATCCGTAGGTGTGAGGGATGCCAATTCTACGCTTGGCAAACTCATTTGCCAGCGCAGGAGCTTCAAACCATCCCCATCACCTGGCCGTTCGTGGCCTGGGGCCTCGACATGGTAGGACCCCTCAAAAAGGGCCCGGACAGCTTCACTCACCTACCCGAAGCGGTCAACAAGTTAACCAAGTGGATAGAGGCCAAGCCCATCACCAACATTCGCTCAAAAGAGGCGGTCAAATTCTTCCTCGACATCATCTACTGGTTCAACGTTCCTAACTGTATCAGCACTGAACATGAAACTAACTTCACCGGGAAGAAGTTCCTAGACTTTAGTGATGGATACGGCATCAGGATCGACTGGGCCTCGATCGGACATCCACATACTAACTGTCAGGTTGAGCGTGCTAATGGCATGGTCCTCCAAGGAGTTAAGCCACGCATCTTTGACCGACTCAACAAGTACACCGGTCGATGGGTTGCAGAGGTCCCAGCGATCCTCTAGAGCCTGAGAACGACCCCAAACCGATCCATAGGGTTCACACCCTTCTTCCTGGCCTACGGAGCTGAAGTAGTGCTGCCCTCCGACCTCGACCACGGCGCCCCAAGAGTGAAGGCTTTCGACCATGACCGGGCCACGGAGGCTCAGCAAGACGCTATCGACCTGCTCGAGGAGGCTCGCGAGACGATCGTCATTCACTCCGCTTGCTACTAGCAAACTCTCCGCAGGTACCACGAAAGGAAGATCAGGGGGAGGATCCTCGAAGTCGGTGATCTCGTACTCCGGAGGACCCAATCAATGAAGGAGAAACACAAACTCTCTCCACCATGGGAAGGTCCCTATACGATGACCGAGGTGATCTGATTGGGCGCCTACCGACTGAAGGACGACAACGGCAACGTTCTCACCAACACTTGGAACATTGAACAGCTACGTCGTTTTCCCCTAAATTTGGTCTTACCGCTTTTATTCAACGCTTGCTCCTATAAAGTGCCCTAGCCTGAACATTTTTGGTCCGAGTCGCTCAGGGGCTCCATGAGGGTACAATACCACCTCTCTTCTTTACTATCACATGGTAAAAACTTTTCGCCGAATGAAAGGGCGTTGCACGAACGAAAGGCCATTCCATTCCTTTTATTACCCTACGTGACTTTGTTTTTACTCCCGACCAAGCGCACCCCACCATGACCTACGGTTACGAGCAGCCGAGCCTCGCGGGCCACGCTCGGGTTCTTAAAGTTGCAGCCTATGGAACGAACGGGCAGGTGCGAAAAAGAAAGGATAAAAACAAAGCTATGCTAGGATAAAAACAAGGAATGGATAGTGATTCTATCACAAAGCAGAACTGATATATTCATTGATACAAAAACTATTCACATGGGGGCTCCCCCACAAACTTAACGATTACATTTGTTGACTACTTCTACTCCAAATGCTACTATGGCGGCTTGGCGGCATCGGCTGATGCCAAAGGTGAGACCACGGCACATGCCGCCAGAAATAACCACCACCGCAAGGGCCCCACCCGGTTTCGCTCCCTCGACTTCGGTGAGCGCAACGGGTTCCTCAAGGGCGTCGCACCCATAGACGCTCAGCAGAAGAGCAAGGAGCTTCGGACCTTCTCATGTAGTCGAGGCAGCTCCTGGGCAGGGACACTGCCCATCGAAGTATGGCCACCGTGGCTGGAGGATGTCTCATCAAACTCTATGAACTGGCTGACCTGAGTAGCTGCTAGCACAAAACCCTCCACCGGCATGGTCCTGGGTGACTTCCCCTCCAACAAGGCTCGCCCGGTGATGATCCGCTGGAAAGAGTCCGCGTACGGCTCCATTCCAAAGAAGGCCTCGCAGACGGTGGCGAAACCAGCGACGTGCGGTGCCCCTGTCGGATTGAGGCGCTATAGCTCTAGGCCCTACTCATCAAGGAGTCCATGCAGGATCTAGCATGCCACTTCCTTCAGTAGAAGCCACCCCTTGTCGGCAAAGGCGGCCAGCACCGCCTTAGATGGCCTCCAGCTCGATGTTGCGCTCTGGATTCACGAACGAATCTGTGAGTTCTCCCCCTCACCTACCCTCTCTCTCACTAAGGAACCGTGGCAGCACACAAACGCTCTTGGCAAGAATGAAGAAGGAGGAGAGGCAGTAGATGGAGAATAGGCGAAGGAATGGGACGAAAAGCCCTCTCCCTTCCCCTATTTAAGGAGGAGGCGCAACAGTTAAGGAAAGGTGAAAGGTTGGGGCGAGAAACCCTCTCCCTTCACCCATTCAATGCAGATGGGATACGAAGGGATGCGCCATGACCGAGGGGATGCACCCTGCCTGATGAAACGGTGCCTGGTCAGACAAGACGTGGCCTGGGTATGGCCCACCACTACCGCACACCAGGGGCGAAAAACAAGGTGCAACTGCCCACAGGCGGCTCTCCGCCTTCCTAGGTGGGACTTGGAAAGGCCCAACTATGGGATCTCTGCCTAGGAGAGACCAACGGGCTTCCTAAGTCAATTGGACGGCTCAGGCAAACACCGAGAGATGAGTATGGAGCAGAGGGACGCCCCATGTGAGCCATGCCGACTCCGTCATGAACGATGAGCATAGATCCCGGTCAAACATATCCGATAGGAGCTCCTTGAACCCCGTCACTTGAGTCATCAAGGTAACATTACCAACCCCCACTATTTCTTTATATGAACATTCATTCATCCATGCATGCATTCATTCATTCCATACATCTGAAGCATTGCATATGTAGTTAAATGCATCACAACACTCCGTGTTGCATCACGAAGCGGTAGTTGCCTCATTCAACATGAGTAACAACTGGCCGGGGTTCGAAGGCCGGCCCACGAAGGGCTCAAGGCCGCCCCGTGTCAAACAGAGCTAGGGGAGAAAACGTAGATGAGCCTCGAGTGGCCCTCGCCCAGTTCGCTCCGAAGCAGACAGGGTCATCTCAACCTTCTCGTTCGATCCTAACCTCGAGCCATGCCCACAGAATCTCTATCGAGGGGAGGCCAGCAGGCCATCCGGGTCGGTCTCCGAAACAATGTAGGCATCTACCGGGTTGTGGGTTAAGGAGCAGTGGAATGCCACATGAGGGCTATGCCGACCCCGTCATGAACGATGGACCCAGATTTCACTCAAACGTTCTCGTTAGAGAGCTCACCGAGCGTGTCACTCGAGCCATTGAGGTAAGCGACATTAGCTCAGCCCCTCCGGTTGCGAGAAAGCACGGATGGGGTAACACACGAAAACTCAATCTGACCCCTACCAAACCCAATAGGGCACAGGGGCTCAAGACGACCAACGCTTGGATCCACGACTCCGGCTCACCCGATCCCTCATTGCGCACAATGCCTGCATCCAAACTGCCTCGGTTGCGCCCGACGCCAGGATCCGTTACTCCATCTCGCCCGATCCCTAAACTGCCTCGACTGCTCCCGATGCTAGGATCAATGACTCCATCTCGCTTGATCCCTAAAACGCCTCGGCTGCACCCGACGCTTGGATCCGTGACTCCGTCTCGCCCAATCCCAAAACTGCCTCGGCTGCGCCCGATGCCAGGATCCGCGACTCCATCTCACCCGATCCCTAAACTGCCTCGGCTGCGTCCAACATCAGGATTCACGACTCCATCTCGCCTGATCCCTAAACTGCCTCGGTTGCGCCCGACGCCAGGATCCGTGACTCCATCTTGCCCGATCCCTAAATTGCCTCGGCTGCGCCCGACGCCAGGATCCACGAGTCTGTCTCGCCCGATCCCTAAACTACCTCAGTTGTGCCTGACGCCAGGATCCGCCACTCCATCTCGCCCGATCCCTAAAACTGCCTCAACTTCGCCCGACGCTAGGATCCGTGAGTCCGTCTTGCCTGATCCCTAAAACTACCTCGGCTGCGCCCGACGCCAGGATCTATGACTCCGTCTTGCCTGATCCCTAAGCTGTGTCGGCTGCGCCCGACGCTAGGATCCATGACTCTATCTTGCCCGATCCCTAAGCTGCCTCGGCTGCGCCCGACGCTAGGATCGCTGACAAAACCCCCTAGGCAATTCTGCCCGAATCGCCCGGGGGCTCGGGGGCTACACCCGCGGGTGCGCTCGCACGCACCCGCTAACGAAACAAAACTCCCCCATTGGCAACATGAAAACCCCCCCAGACGCTTCTACCCGAATCGCCTGGGGGCTCGGGGCCACACCCGCGGGTGCGCTCGCACGCACCTGCCGTCAAGACAAAAATCCCCCAAACGATTCTACCCGAATCGCCTAGGGGCTCGGGGGCTCCTGTCGGGTTTATAAACTCAGGGTCCCTCATGGACCGGCTTCCCAACAAAGGCTTGGCCCAACAGACAATGTTGTGAATGACGCGCAACTCCTAGGCCAGCCCAAAAACCTAACAACACGCCAGAAGGGCGATCCAGCCTGGCCAAAGGAGGAACGACGCACACTTCTGACTCTGGCCCTCCTCTCCAACCGGAAGGCCTCGATTCCGACTCTGGCCCGCCTCTCCGACCGAAAGGCCTGGCCAAAGAGGAATAGCGCTCGCTTCCGACTCTAGTTCGCCTCTCTGACCGGAAGGCCTGGCCAAAGAGGAACGACGCTCGCTTCTGACTCTGACCCGCGTCTCCAACCGAGGATGCATCGTACCTCTGCTTACAACTCTTCTCCGACTGGTGCAGTCGGAGCCGACTGGGGCCAACCGACCAGGGATGCCCGCTGGGTGAGGACTAGGTAAACGGGTGGAGCAGGTAAAGTAGGACACTCAAGTCAAACTGCAATACTGAGGACCATACCCTGTACACCTACATGACAATACTAATAGGGCATGTTAGAAGGGTGCCCTGCAACCTTCTAGACATTTCAGAACCCAAGCAGTGTTATGGGCGCTGAAGTTTTACCCAACAATGTTATGGGCGCCATCAATTCCCATACTAGGCGAACATGGTAGGACCCCCCACATGCCTCTAGGCATCAACAATGTTGTGGGCGCCGTCATTAACTATACACGGTGAACATGGTAAAACCACCCACATGCGTCTGACAACAACAGTGTTGTGGGCGCCTACCATCATCTTGTACCCGATGGTGTGGGCAACAAGACTTAGTAGCATACGTACTCTCTCTGTCTCTCTTGTAAGGCCATCCCCTTCATCTATAAAAGAGGATGCGCTCTCTCCCAACAAAGGGGATCCATCAGTTTACTTACATCAATTCACCCTCTGCTAGCTTTAGACACTCTAAAGCTACACAGAGCGCACGCTCAAACACTTAGCGCATAGCGGAGCTCCTATCACTCTTGGCCCTTCAGACTAGAGTCCGACCGGACATCTCATACCCCCCATCTTTCTCCCTCTCGTTTGTAACCCCACAACAAACTTCGAGCACCTAGGCTCAGGAATAAAGTCACCGATCGACTCAAACTGGACATAGGGCACATTGCCTGAACCAGTATAAATCCTATGTCATTGAGTGCTAGGCCACATCCAATCACAACGTACAACAAAACTACAAATATTTACATGTTGGTCACTTTCTGCACCGACATCATCATTATTTATCTTCTCACCCAAAGCCTTCAAGTCATTGATGATCACTTGTAATCTATGGAACATCTCCGGAAAGCTCTCATCATCCTTCATCTTGAAGCTTGTCAACTTGTCCTTGAGGATGTACAACTTGGCACTCTTGACCGCCGGTGTGCCCTCATATGTTTCTTCCAATCTCTTCCACACTTCACTAGCTCTGTTACAATCCTTGATTTGCTCAAACACTTTGGAATCAATGGCATTGTAGATGATGTTGAGAGCCATTGTATTGCATTGCTTGTTTGCCTTATCTTGTTTGGTGAGATTGGTGGGATCAAGAATCACATAGTCACTCTCGGTCACATCCCACACTTGATCATTGATTGAACCAAGATATATCTTCATCTTTCTCTTCCAATAATCATAGCATGTGCCATCAAAGAACGGTGGTTTGCCGACCACATGGTTGAACACAACTTGAGCCATCTTTTGACACTAAGGTTGTTAAGCCTTCAATCAAACGGTGACCACGGCTCCGATACCACTTTAAAGGTCCTAAATGGCTAGAGGGGGTGAATAGCCTATAAAATTTTTCTACAAACTCACTAGAACAAATGGTTAGTACACTAAATGGCGTAACGCAATTTTGCTCTAGCTCTACAAGGGTTGCAAGCCACCTATACCAACAATTCTAGTTGCTATGATCTCTAGGTTCACACAAAGGCTAAGTCACTACTCTCTAAGCTAGTGAGCTCTCAAAGACTAACTAAAGAGCCTCACTAACCAAACTAACAAGTTCTCAAAGACTAACAACACTAAAGAGCTTGACTAGGCAAGAATGTAAACAATGTAAATACAAGAGAGTGTGTTGGAAGAATATACCACCATGGCAAGTGAGATGAACCAATCAATGAATGCCCAATCAATCACCGGGAGAAATCCAAGAGACAAGTGACACATAATTTTTCTCCTGAGGTTCACGTGCTTGCCGGCACGATAGTCCCCGTTGTGTCGACCAACACTTGGTGGTTCAGCGATAATAGATATCACACACCTAGCTAACACTTGGCACCACAAGAACCTACCCACAAGTGAGGTAACTCAATGACATGAGCAATCCACTAGAGTTACCTTTCGGCTCTCCGCCGGAGAAGGTACAAGACCCCTCACAATCATCAGGAGATGGTCACGACCTATCACCAACTCGTGCCAATGCTCCTCTATTGCTCCAAGCCATCTAGGTGGCAGCAACCACTAAGAGTAACAAGAAATTCATAGCCACAACAATCCCCAAGTGCTACTAGATGCAATCACTCAAACAAATACACTAGGAATCACTCCCAATCTCACTATGATGAATCAATGAAGGAGATGAGTGGGAGGTGTTTGCTTAGGCTCACAAGGATGTCAAGAATGTCAAAGTGCCAAGAGCATGAGCCCCAAGCCGACCAAGATTTTTTTTATTTTTAACAATTTTTGTAAACTAATTTTAAATCTAACACTATTTTTTTTTCAAAACTAACACTTTTGGCCGCGCCTATTTCCCTAGCGCGACGAAACGTCTGTGTCGTGCCATGCATGGTGGCGTGGCGAGAGGAATGACATGGCAACGACCGAGGCGCTGACCAGTGATGTGGTAGGGTCTGCCACGCCACCGATATTGGCGAGGCTCTGCCATGCCCTGATCGGTGGCGCGGCAGAGCCCACGACGCCCCGATGATGACTGTGAGACTGTAGGGCACCACGCGCGCAAAGGTCAATGGAGTGGGCACACCTACTGCAGGAGCTGACACCTTTCCGCGGCGTGCACAGTGCCGCCTTAGAGAGCATCGGGTCCAACGCCATTAGCTTGACAGGAGAGGGTGAGCAGTAGCGTGTGGGCTGAGCCAGGGCATCGTCGGCACGTGTCTCTGCACCGCGTGCGGCGCGTTGACACATGCGTGACTCCAGAAAGGGACACGTCACATCACCGACGACAATGGCACCCCTAGATTCCCGCGCATGAAAAGCCGGCCCGGAGCCATGGCCCAGCCGGGGGTCACGTGTGACACGGCCGTCGATTTATTTCTATAGATCACACGGATCAGCTAACCACGCGAGCAAACCGCTGGTGCAAGCGAAGGGTGTCGCACGCGGTCGTTGTGAGATGGTGTCGCATAGAATTTTTTTGCCGGTATCGTCATGTTGTTCCTCCCTCCCTCCCTCCAGTCATAGCACAGTAGGCTTGCCAATCCAATCAATCAAATGCAGAGATGATGAATCTGACCACACTGCATCATGCATTAGTGATGGGTGAGTGTGAAGGAGGAGGAGCATGACACAATTGGAATACAAACGAGAGCAGGACTGCCCGATAGCCTGCTGCCTACGAACACCTAGAGGGCGGGCCTAATCAGCGAACCTGCGATGTGTTCGACTGTTGGGTAATGCTAAAAACGCTTGAGTTAGTTCTGGTTCCACTTCATGGGCGGGCTACCTTCCTCTTTCCGCCTGCCTGCCATGCCTGGCCGCCTGTCCGCCGCGCCTTCGTGCCCGCCTAGCCACCTGCCTGCCCGCCACTCCCAAGTGCTGTCGGCGCCCGACCCTCTGTTGCCGCCTCCCTCCCTCCCTTCCATTCCATTCCCTGGCCACCTCCCTCTCTCCTCGGCCTCGTTCAAGGTAATGACACACTTTTTATTTTTGTTTGAATGGTGGATTGAAATATTATGAATGGGAGTTAAGGTTAGGAGAAAAATTATGTTTGGGAACTATGAGCTATGGTTTGGAGGGAGATATTAGATTGATTTTGTCGATGTTAAGGTTAATTATTTAGTTAGAAGTATGTTTACCATGTATATTTTTGTTGCTATAAGTGTTGGTTATATTATTTGAGTTGCAATACAAATGATTATATTTTACATTAATTTTCATTGTTTTAATTGATGTTTAATTTGAACCGTTTTATTAGATGGAAGACATGTTTCGGGAGCAGTTGTGACGAAAACAGGGTCATCCTAGAGAATTGTACCCCAATGAGTCTAGCAAAGATGCCCCATCCCTCCTGACCTCTCTGTCCCTAACTGTGACTGTGGTCATCTGGCCGACGTGTTTCAGTCGAGACATCCGGACACAGCGGCTCATTGCTTCTACACATGCAGTCGTTTTAATGTAAGTAATTGTTTACGTATGTTTTTTTTCTTCATTTATATTACTAGATTACTAATATTTTGTTGGAATTTTATTGTGTATATGAGAGGTGCTTTTTATTTAAGTGGATCGACGGTGCGGACATGTTTGACCCCAGGTACCTTCTTTTCGATGATTGGTGGAGAGGGCGCGTGTGGACGCGGCGAGAGTGGCGCGCTGCAGTGCGTGGCGAGGCCAGCAGCAGACACGGCGGGCAGGCACGACGGCGGGCACGCAGGCAGGTAGGCGCGAAGGCGCGGCGGGTAGGCGGCTTTCCGCGTTACCAGAACTAACACAAGGGGAATGTAGCCATCCCGTGAAGTGGAACCAGAACTAACACAAGCGTTTTCAGCATTACCCAACAGTCGAACACATCGCAGGTTCGTTGATTAGGCCCGCCCTCTAGGTGTTCGTAGGCAGCAGGCTAGCGGGCTGTAACACCTCGGCTGTTTTAAATACTAAAACCTGCCATGTCATCATATGCATTGCACATCATTTTGTGTTAGTGAAAATTTTGATATGCATACACTAAATCAAGTTTACCTTTATGCTATATGTGTTGACTTGTATGGTTTGAATCAAGTTCAAAACTTTTGTATTGGATTGGATTTCCGAAAACCCTAATTTCAGCATTTAATTTTACCCTGGAAAACCCCATTTCAAAATCTAAGCACATTTTGGGGTTGAGCTTAAAAGCAAAAGTGTAGAGCTTGTCAAGGTGTACAAAGTTGGTTTTTGGAGTTTTCAAAGTTGTTATATAAAATTTGTAGTAATTTGAAAAGGCGTTATGTACTTAAAGTGTCCCCTTTTGATTTTAAACTTGCATTTCAAAATGTAGACCGAATTAGAGTATGGTTATTAAAGAAAAGTTGTAGAACTTTGAATTTGGAACAACTTTTGTTTTTGGAGAATTTTGAGTTACCATACAAATTTGGGAGTAATTTGGGATTCAATGCGAGTGGCAATTCGGTAATTTCTGTGAACAGTACCCGTGGGCGACACCTCACCGTCGGTGGTCTTCTTCGGCGTTCCAGTCACGCCCGTGGCCATCTCCGGCTCCGCGTTGGCACGGGAAGGTTCCTGCGTGGCTTCTACTTGATTCTTGGCCGCGCTATATAGCCTAAGTAGTCGCCGTTCTTCTCCGTTTTCCCTCCTCTACTTTTCCCGTCGCCGCCGCCGCTGCTCCGTTGAGCTATGCCATCGCCGTAGCTCCTTCCTTGTCTCAGCAAAGCATAACACAGCTCCACCTACTACTTACGAACCTAGCCGTATAGTCCTGGGCTCTTGATTTCGACGAGGTACACTGTGCGTCGCTTTTCTTCCTCGTGGCCAGCAGCGTCACCGGTGATCCCGCTTCACCGTGGCCGGAGCTCTACGGTTAGCCTCTGTCCTTGCGAAGTGTTGCTCCATCTTCTCCATGTTGCCGTGATGCTTTGTGCCTTGTTGCTTGATCATTTTGTCCACCGCAGCCACCAGAACACCGCCGTCGACGTCTGCTTCGTCACCGTGTTTGCTGTGATCGACGACGAGCTTCTCCGTTGCTCCTCTAGTCCATCTTTCTGCTCGAGCGTGTTTGGGGTGAGCTCCTGATTCTTCCTGGGCCTGTTGCTTAACTGCTACCGATTTTGTTGTGTCGGCGTAGCGCAGCCGCTCCGCCGTGTCTGCCATGGCCGGCGTCGAGCTCGGTTTGAGCTGTAATTGGTGCAATTAGTGCCACCAATAGGTGCGCCTCGTAGTGGTGATCACGTTGGTACCCTCGTCGTCGCCGTTGATCTCACCGGCGGCGAGAAATCGCCGGTCAAAGCGCGGTCGTCGCTGCTGTGCGCGGGAGTACCGTGTTGACGAGTGGGGTCACTCTGTCAATGACTGGTTGTTTGAAAATGAAAGTTTTTCTTTTTCAGAAATGAATGAATAGTATAAGTTTTTGTTATTTTTGTGTAGGAATAATTAGAGCTCCAAAAATTATGAAATTTTTTGTGTGACCTCTTTATGGCATGAACTATTTAGGAAAAATATGAAATGTTGCTTTTCAGTACTTTGTGAATGTGATAAAAATTTCTCTAATTAATTAATAAATAAGTTTCCATGATTTTTCTAGGCTTAAATATTTATCCAAAAATTTTGAAAATTGTTTTGCCACTTAGATATCTTATGATGAGTCTTCACAAAAAATTTGATCTCATTTGGAAGAAGTTGATTTATTTCATAATTTTGAATTAAGTAATTAATTCATAAAAGCAAATAGTAAACCTTAATGACTTAGGTTTTGTTTGGATTTTGGATTGAGTGATGACCTTGGTTCATTAGTATAAGATAATTCTTGGTACTTAAAGTAAGTGTTTGAGTTTATGAAAATGTTTAGTTAGTTGTCGGCTTGTAACTGTACCGCGAAGGAAAGTTGTATTCAAGTTTTAACTTTTGCATACATCATCAAGCATCATGTTTTATATCTCGCATCATGTTAAACATGGCATTGTTACTACGTGTAGTGAACGAAAGCGAGAACGTGGTAGTCAATCAAGTTGTGGAGGAAGTTAATCCGTCTGTTGAGGTCAGGTTTGATATCTATGGAACGTCTCCGGAACCTGACTTTTCCGTTAATCAAGGCAAGCCCCGGATGCATTTAAACCTACCTTGTGTTTTACAAATTTATATCGCTTTTGCTTTTATATATTGCATTAAGTGATTAGGAGTTGAGTAGAAACCTAATTGGTGCATTACCAACCTTGTTCTTCCATATCAACCTTGTTACCAGTTTTAAAATCGAGAATGCCTAATTATGCTTAGCCATGCTTAGACCGATAAAAGTCGGGTGATTACCTATCACCTGCGAGATATAAATGGATTTTGGATACGGTCTGTTATTTATGTTGTCATGAGATATGAGCTTGTGGAGTAATAAATCTAGACCGGACGGACTCGGTGTGTGAGAGCCACAAGACATGAATGTCTTGTGAGCGGGTTCTTTCCGCTTGTGTCGTTTAAGAACCGTTCGTTGTTGAATTGCATAAGGTGAGACTTTGTAGTACTGACCACATACTCCGGTAAGCCTTAACTTGGCTATTCTATTACGAGAATGGCTACTCGCGCACTGGGAGTGGAGAGATGGCGGGAATAGCGTGTACCCACGTGGCAAGGTGCTGGATTGGTGGAGTACTGTATTCTCGGATGGCACGGACCCATTCTTGTTTTAGAGGATCTGAGGGTAGGTTGATCTATGTAGGTCAGGGACCTGCATATATCGTGTGGTTGGGAATCCCCAGCTGGGTTATATCGGTTCGAATCGTCGTTGCTCCTCGGTTATGGAGACTCAACTCACTGTTCATCATCGTAGTTAACAAATGGAACTTGAGTAAGGTTTGAGAACGAGTTGGATATGAAGTTTCATGATCTCAATACGGATCATGTCAGCTTTATATATGATCTTTTTGAAGATAAAAATGTTGAAATAAAGAATCTTGTTAGAGAGATTTTACGCAAAAGAACTTTGATTATTGCTAAAGCCATACCTTGAATCCCTGAGCCTGCATTCCTGAGTCTTATCAGTTTTACTTCGGTTAAATCTTGCTGAGTACTTTTGTACTCAAGGTTTGTTGACCCTTGTTGCAGGTGAGCCTCATGACCAGGTCTGTTTTGGACCGTGCTGCATGACTGTTGTTCAAATCAATGATGATAAGTGAATGTGTGACCCTTGGGCAGGGTACTTATATTGTGTGTTTTGTATTATGTTACTAATGCCACTCCACTACTATGGTTTGTAATATTTATCGAACTTAGTTTGTAAGGTTTGAAACAACTGGTTTGTAAACTAAGTTATTGTAAGACTTCCGCTATTTTACTCTGATGTAGATATTTGAATAAATGTTGTAATACTGCAATGGCTCTATAATGGGATCCTGCTCGGAAGTCGTGGATGATTCAGGGTTCCCCGTGGACACCCGACAGTCTTCTTAAGTTATCGGGAACATATGCATAGTCGTCAGAGGTCTTTGGACAGTGACAGGTGCATGTGGGCCCTATAATTTAGGAGGTTCTGCCACACGGGTAGTCCTGCTCTCGTTTGCATTCCAATCGTGTCCTGCCTGCTTCACCCTCACCCATCACCAATGCATGATGCAGTGTGGTCAGATTCATCATCTCTGCATTTGATTAATTGGATCGGCAAGCCTGCTGTGCTATGACTGGAGGGAGGGAGGCAGGAACGGCATGACGATACTGGCAAAAAAAAATTCTATGCGACACCGTCTCACAACGCATCGCGTGCGACACCCTTCGCTTGCACCAGTGGTTTGCTCGTGTGGTTAGCTGATCTGTGTGATCTGTAGAAATAGATTGACTGCCGTGTCACACGTGACCCCCGGCTGGGCCGTGGCTCCAGGCCGGCTTTTCATGCACGGGAATCGAGGGGTGCCATTGTCGTCGGTGATGTAACGTGTCACTTTCTGGAGTCGCGCAGGCATCAGCGCGCCGCACGCGGTGCAGGAGACACATGCCGATGATGCCCTAGCTCAGCCCACACGCTACTGCTCACCCTCTCCTGTCAAGCTAATGGTGTTGGACCCGATGCTCTCTGAGGCGGCACTGTGCACTTCGCGGAAAGGTGTCAGCTCCTACAGTCCTTTGCCCGCGCGGTGCCCTACAGACTCACAGTCATCATCGGGGCGTCGTGGGCTCTGCTGCACCACCGATCAGGGCGCAGCAGAGCCGCGCCAAGATCGATGGCGCGGCAGACCCTACCACTTCACCGGTCAGTGTTCCGGTCGTCGCCACATCATCCCTCTCGTCGCGCCACCATGCATGGCGCGACACAGGGGTTTCGCTGCGCTAGGGAAATAGGCGCGGCCAAAAGTGTTAGTTTTGAATTTTTTTAAATAGTGTTAGATTTAAAATTAGTTTACAAAAAGTGTTAAAAATAAAAAAAAAATCCTGACCAACACCTATTTATAGAGCCCCTTGGCTCAAAGAGCCATTGGGCTGTTGAAGGGGCACCAGATGCATTGACCGGACGCTGCCCTGGGTCCGGTCGGCTGAGTCCGGTCGCACCTCCGAGCCACTCCGCGCCTGCCACATCGCCTATTTCAAATCCAACTGTTACGCGCCTTCGCGCGCCTCTGCAAAGCAAGCACCGGACGCGCCTCTACCTATGACCGGATGCACCACCACGCGGCGTCCGATCATTTCTAGTAAGCACTCAGAGAGCATTTTTTATGACCGGACGTGTTAGATCGAACGTGACCTGATGTGCCCGGCGTCCGATCAACACAGCGCACGCACACGGGGGGCTACGTTAGCGTATGGCAGCTAAGACCTAATGCATCCCCTGTGCATCTGGTCGCTCCTTGCCTCCAGCGTCTGATCACGACCCCGAGCCGTGCCCTCTCTGCTGCGTATGACCGGACGCGGCCCCAGCATCAGGTCCAACGTCCAATCACACTGTGGCCCTTTCGTCCAGTAGCTGAACAACTGACCGGACTTGGCCTACCAGGGTCCGGTCCTAGCAGTCCTATACCTTCGCCTTCTTTTCTTTTTTGAACTTCATAACCGTTTCACCCTTGCTTCCAAGTTGCTAACCAAAAAGTGTAGAACTTGTATGCACGTGTGTTAGCATTTTTCAAAGCATTTTACAAGGGTCAATTGTTAGCACACTAGATCCCTAATGCATATTCAAGAATCATGTCACCTAGTGGCACTCGATAACTGCTTAGCCAAAGATTTTTCTTCTTTATAGTACGAGTATCGATCCTAAACACACTCACACCCTTTATGGTGTCTTGAGTGTCAAAAAAAACATATTTGATACATTTGCCTTGATATTTTCTTAGTTTTTGTTTTTCTTTTTCTTCTTTTTCAAGTTGGAGCTTGATCACCATCATCACATGTCCATCTCCATGGACCTCTTATTGCTCCATCACTTGGCATTTACCAACCTTGCTCAATTCAATACTCATGACAAAGGTTAGTACCTAGGTTTCATCAATTATCCAAATCCAAACTTAGGTTTTCAATGGCTAATTGATTGTGTCTCTGGGCCTGATTGGTTTGCGGCCAAAATTTGCTATGCCAAGGATTTGGCAAACCATGATTTTGGCTATTCTTTGGTTTGCTAATAAAACTTATCAACCTCTCACATTTGACTTGCCAAATCCATGATAATTTTTTTACATAACTTTGGCTTGTCAAATCCATGGCGTAAGGTATTATCAATCTCAAACACTGGAGGGTGCTTCCTATCTCTAGAAGCCTAGTCCAAATTCTCAAGGGCCCTGGACGAATCTGATCCATCCGTTCTTAGTTCTTACACTGGACGGCCAATTTTAGCCCACCAAGAAGGCCCAAGCAAAAGAACCCAGAGGATCACTCTCCTCTCCATCACGCACTCCGTCACAGGCTGTCCCCGTTCTGTCTCCAAGGTGAACGCGGATCGGCGGCGGCGGCGGTGCGAGGCGAGGGGAGGCGAGCAAGATGAGCGGGAACGGGGTGGTGAAGAAGGTGGCCGACGCGGCGACGAAGGCCGGCAAGGCGATCGACTGGGACGGCCTGGCCAAGATGCTTGTCTCCGAGGAGGCCCGCAAGGAGTTCGCCAACCTCCGCCTCACCTTCGAGGACGTCAACCACCAGCTCCAGACCAAGTTCTCACAGGTAATCGTCCGGTCTAGACATCCTAGGATCTGGTTCATCTTCTCTAGATCAGGTTACGATTCGTAGCATCCTGGAGGACCAATTTATCTGTGGAAATCAGGGCCATCTTCCACATTATATATGACGATATGATGCAGCCACACCTGCATTTCTATAGGCAAGATAAAACCCAGGTCTATGTACGACTTGCTAATACTGAATCAGACAATGATCAGGTTACGATTCGTAGCATCCTGGAGGACCAATTTATCTGTGGAAATCAGGGCCATCTTCCACATTATATATGACGATATGATGCAGCCACACCTGCATTTCTATAGGCAAGATAAAACCCAGGTCTATGTACGACTTGCTAATACTGAATCAGACAATGCAGGATCCTCCTCCCCCCTATAAAAAAAAAAGAATCAGACAATGCAGAATGTAGTATGTTCTGGGTAAAATTTCCATTTTGCGCTAAGTTTGATCAAATACCTTCTTGTTCTGTTTTCCTTTCAAGAACTGTATCTCAGTATGCTTTGTAATATAAGTACCAACAGAAAAAAAAAAAATGCTACGGGTGAATGGCTGATTTGCTTCTGATGCATGTAATTCATTGGAACATATGATTACATATTGTTTTGATGTCCATGAACAGCACTGCTGGGATTTATATTACACATTGACAAGCAGCATTGACCTTATTAAGTAGATAGTCCTCTTATTTGTTAAATGCTCGTAGTCCTACTTCATTGTAGTTGTGCATTGAGTTTGGTTGATATGCTCTCGGCAACATTGAAATAATGCGCCATCTCTTCTGAAATTTTGGCCTTTTGGGGGTGATCTTCTCAGTATTTCTTCAATTATTTTGCAGGAACCCCAGCCAATTGATTGGGAGTACTACAAAAAGGGAATTGGATCAAAAGTTGTCGAAATGTACAAGGAGGCCTACGAAAGTAAGTAATTCTCCACCCTCTTACTCATGTATCTGCAAACTGTTGCACTATTAAATTGCAAGCAATCTAGTTATATTATTTTTGGGATTTACAACATACTATCTTTGTTTAATTTGGAATATTGATTAGAACACCAGATGCAAGTTCCCTTTTATTTCTATGGAGAGAAAGATCTATAGTAGTATTGTGTAAATAAAGGGTGCTTCATGTGTGCATTTGAATATCACATTTTTTTAGATACCATATTATTGGAGATATTTTTGGTAGAAAATTTCAGCTGAAACTAGGCAGTTCTTAGTTCTCTATGTAAATGGGCTACTAATAATAGGGTGCGCACATGGTGCATGGCAACATTGAACTCTAAGATGGACCTAGATCTAAGGCTTACCAAATGGTTTAGTACTGTTTTGCTCACAGTTGCCGGTCTTAAAGGTTTCAGATATTCTTATGGTTCTATGCACTTTTCAGCTATTTAACCACCTATTGTGATGTGAATCGTGAAAAAAAATGCAGGCATAGAGATCCCCAAGTACGTTGACACTGTCACTCCTCAGTACAAGCCAAAGTTTGATGCTCTGGTGAGGATTCACTGCTCTCTTTATAACTTGTACTTCCTTAGTTCCTTTCCTTTGTTTACTGTGACTATATTGCTTTGACCGTTGCCTCCTTCAGATATTTAATGATATTTTCCGTCTGTATGATATATAAATAGTTGGTCGAAATGAAGGAAGCGGAAAAAGCATCACTAAAGGAATCGGAGAGGATAGAGAAGGAGATTGCTGAAATGAAGGAGATGAAGGTAAGGTTGATCTTTAACAAACGTGGAGCATGTTTCTTTCACAAGTCATGCTAACATCACACCTTGCTTGTACACACAGAAAAAGATCAGCACGATGACTGCAGATGAGTACTTTGCGAAGCACCCTGAGCTGAAACAGAAGTTTGACGACGAGATCCGCAACGATTATTGGGGATACTAAGGCACAGTGTCACTTTCCTTTGGAACATCCAATAATACATTTCGCCCCGTAAATGTGCTTAGGAGTTAACCATCCAAACTTGACGAATTGTGTAACGCGTGGATGGGGGCATGGGGCGTGCCAAAGTTCCAAGTAACTCGGCTGTCCTTGCACCATGGCCAGACCTCACATTTTTAGTGTCATAAGGGTCATGATAATTTTTTTTTTGCTCCTGGTTCCTCCAAATATTATGGAAATTTGCTCAGGTTTTGGTTGCTGGTTTGTTTGTTTTTTTTTACTAGAAAAAAGAGTTGCTGGTTTGTTAGAATACACTCCTCCGGTCATCCTTCTAGGCCAAGCTCCTGAGAGTCATCTGAAGCTTGAATCTGTTGTGTTAGCTATCAGTTGTCATGGCTCTGCAAGAGCATTATTCCTTGTGCCCTTCGTAAGCAAGACACCCCCCTGGCCCATTGGACCAGTTTCTGTGGTTGATGTGCGGCCGAGTGACCTAATAACGCTGGTCGGTGCCATGAAATGTCATATAGCACATGTGTACTGAAAGTTCAGCCAGATATTTGTTAAGACGCTCAGTCCAGTGGTCGGCAAATTTACTCAGGACGTTTGTGACGGCCGGGTTTTGGACTTCTGGTTATGCTGCAGTTCAGCAACTTGAGTTCGTGCACCGCCGACGACCCAATTGGAAGCTGCATATCGGGAAATATCCAGTCGTTTACGGGAGTAGTACTATGTATAGCAATTAAGTACTGTACCACGCCCCCTTTAATCTCAAGGAATCCCCATGTACGGTCAAGGGTCAATTGCCATTTTTTTCTCGTGGCAAGACGAAAGTCGAAAAGCTACCATCGAGTCTATCAATTGCATCTGAGATCAGGCCTCACTTGTCAGCAACATCTTCTTTAGGCTTCCAGCCTTTCCCAGAGCTGAAATCGATCAAACTTGGTCTGCATTCTGACAAAAAAATGCCAAAAAATTTGTATTCTGATTCTGAAATTGGCATCCAAAGATTCCAAACAGTGGCTTGGGGTCGGCAAAATTCAGCAGAACGTGGTGGCTGCGAAGACAGAACCATAAAAAGGTCCGGTTGTTCCACAGTTGGTGCGACTGCCGACGCCAACATCCGGGCCCAAATTACGTACTACTCGAAAGCTGCATCTCGAGGAAGAAGGAATTGTATATATTTCAGTGGACGTGTAACAGCTGACCACGGGATGGATGGCTGAGCAAAGCCACCGTCATGAACTGGGTGAAAACTGCCCAATCCTTCGCTATGAACTGGAGCTCAGCAGTTAGGCTCTGTGTTCTTTTAACTGCTGTTATACATATGGTAGCTAGACAAGGACTTGTGAAGAAACTGGAGCCACGCCATGGAAGGCTCTGTTTTTTTTGACCTAGAAAAGATATTTGCACCGACGCCTCCGTCGTTTGATGTTTACCTCTTTGGGGGCTGGATTAAGATAATGGTGTTTATGTTCAACTAATAAAGGTCATATGCAGCAATTCTTAGATAGTAAACTAGTACCCCATATACTCGGATTGAACCCCCTTAGTCAATATAAGACTAGATATGATGTTGAGTGCCATTTCCAGATTACAATATATATGCTGTATATGGACAGTAACCATGAAGTGGGTTTTGTATTCCATGCCAAAAGGAAATTATGCAAATATTATGCTTGTTTTTAATGTTGTTTAGCCAAGTTCTGAAGCCATAGAAACTTATTCAGTTGATTATATTCTTTGTGATGGATTCTGCACATATAGGTTTAAGCCTCGACTTGATAAGAGTGCTCATATTTTTTTATATTTATATTATTCTGAAAATAGTGATATTTTAGACGACATACCATTTGACAGTTAGACACTTATGGTGACTTTATAAATTTTAAGATTTGCCATCTAAACCGGTGGCGTGGGCATCCTCGATCGGCATCGCGTGGGTGTTCGGCGACATGATCTTCATCCTCGTGTACTGCACCGCCGGCATCTCTGGTGGCCACATCAACCCGGCCGTCACCTTTGGTCTCTTCCTGGCACGCAAGGTGTCCCGGTAGGTTGATCAGGCAATTCTTAAAATTTGGTGATACATAAAGAAGTTGTAAAGCCACTGGTCTTGAGCGGAGTCCGAAAGTCTATGCAAAGTTGGTGATGAATTTGGGCTGTCCCAGTAGGAGAACAAAATGAGCTCCAAGGGCATCATACTACAATCTCTTAACTGACTAGAGCTAGGCTTGAAAGTTTGAGCCGGAGCCCAACCAAAGGGACATTGCCCGGAAGTTGGAACTTAGGGGCCGTTTGGTTACACGAATCGGTTCTGATTCTGCTGAGATTCTGAAGAAACCTAGCCAAACGGTAGAAGTGAGAGACAACGTTTCAGCAAGGAAATGTTTCAGGATCTTTGCCTTGGCTCCCGGATCGGTGATAGGGTGGTTTCGCAACGTTCCAATTCCATGTCTTTTGCCTTACACATGCTCATTTTTTTTAGTTATAATTTTTTTTCAATACAAGTTAAAATGAGTTGTATTTAAGTTTTTCTCCACCTACAAAAAATTAGATTTCTTTGAAACATATTAGAATTTTTTTAGAAAAATAACATCCAACCTACTAGCCAAACGGTATCATCAAGTGATTCTGATTTATCTCCTGAAATATTTTTTGAGAAAATCCAGATCCAAAACATTTCTACGAGAATCTGGATCTCTACTAAAGGCACCCTAGTGCAGGGCTAAGTAGGGATTTTGGATTGTAACATCTACAAATCACAAACTTCAACTAAAAAGGAACATCTATCTGACTGCGACAATCTGCCTTGTGGATTGTTAGATATGTTATCTGTTTTTCATAACCAAACAGATGAAAAGAAATCAAGGCCGGCTGAAAACACTCATCACTTCCACTACTCCTTTATTAACTTGGCTTCAAGACAGTAGGGTACGCACGTGGACAACGTTACACTTGGCTTTCCACAACACACGCGCACAACATACACACTGTGCTGCCGCGCGCTCCACACATCATTTGACCGAAGGTACACTGGTACTACATTAACCACGCCGGCGCTCTCCTTCTCCGTTCACCTTAAACTGCGGAGGAGGAAGAGCTGAGTAGCCGGCCGGCCGGCCGACGAGATGGGCCTAGGCGTTGCTCCGGAAGGAGCCGTATCCCCTGGCGCTGGCGCGGAGGACGATCTGGTGGTACAGCGCCGCGATCGCTGCGCCGACAAACGGACCCACCCAGAAGATCCACTGCACCAATGAACAAAATTGTGCACATATCAGTTTCTATTCCACGACAACTAATCGCTGTTCTGTTCGCTTGGCTGATAAGCTATGGCTGAATGTATTGTTGGCTGATTTGTTCTGAGAGAAAAACGCTGTTCGTTGATGGAAAAAATACGGCTTGTAGCTGACAGCTTATTCCTGCCAGCTGCTGTAATCCTGAAAAAATGTGCGGAGGGAGATGTGTAGATGTAATACCTGGTCGCTCCAGGCCTCGCTGTTGTTGTAGACGATGGCGGCGCCGAGGCTCCTCGCCGGGTTGATCCCCGTGCCGGTGATCGGGATCGTCGCCAGGTGCACCATGAACACAGCGAATCCAATCGGAAGTGGCGCCAACACCTGATGATCATCTCGTTCATCAGTAAAGAAAAGGAGCAACTCATCGGCTTGCCACGTGCAAGATGACAGCTCAAAGGAGCGTGCATCAAAACAATTACCGGGACGTGGGAGTCGCGGGCGTTGCGCTTGGGGTCGGTGGCGGAGAAGACGGTGTACACGAGCACGAAGGTGCCGATGATCTCGGCGGCGAGCCCCGTGCCGGTGGAGTACCCAGGACTGACCTCGTTGGCGCCACCGCCGTAGCGCGCGTAGAATCCGCTCTGGAATCCCTTGACGAGCGCGACGCCGCAGATGGCGCCGAGGCTCTGCGCGGCCATGTACAGCAGCGCGCGCACCAGGGACACCTTGCGCGCCAGGAAGAGGCCGAACGTGACGGCCGGGTTGATGTGGCCACCGGAGATGCCTGCGGTGCAGTAGACGAGGATGAAGATCATGCCGCCGAACGCCCACGCGATGCCGAGGATGCCCACGCCGCCGCACGCCGCATCCGAGCCCGACGCGTCCGTCTGGTGCTTGTACCCGATCACGGTGGCCACGGTGATGTACAGGAACAGCAGCGTGGCCACGAACTCGGCGATCACGGCGCGGTACAGGGACCATTTGCCGAGCTCGTCGATGTCCACAAGCGGCGCCGGCGGAGGGTCGACGTAGTCACGGGCGCCGCCGGTCTCCAGAGTGGACACGTCCACCTCCTTGGCCATTTGCTCTGCGCTTGACACAAGATGTTGCTGGAAGCTAGCTTTGCAAGAGCTGCTTGAGAAACTGCCAGCCCTTGCTGTGTTGTGGTTTTGGTGCTGTCATGGGGTGTATTTATAGGGGTTTAAGGTCCTCGAGGGTTTAAGCTGTAATGCATTTTTTTTCTTTTTATTAACTTTAAATAGTTTGGGTACTCATGAGTAGCTATTTCACATGGGACACAGCTATAGTATACGTGTGCATGTCTCAGAAGTTCATACTGGATACATCAAGCTTTCCGGCACAACCAAAATGTTTAACTTTCGGCATATACGATTTAGGAAACATGAAGAATGAAAAGTTTGTACGTGTTGTATACTGGCACCGTGGCGAAGGGACCCAGTGGATGGCACAACAACGTCGGCAGACCGCGAGCGAGGTTGCAACCTCCTTCAGCATCAGGTCCTTCGAGACCTCGTGTGCGGTGTCGTGCCGTCTAGGTACGGCGTGAGCGTCAACGGGTCGAGCTCGTAGAGGCCCCTTACGTGGCGTGTCTCGCCGGTCGGCTCGCCGTCAGCTTCCTGGGCAGCAGTGTCATCGGCAGCGTTTGCCGCTGGCTCTGATGTCGGCGTCGACGGCCACCGCCGCCACGCCCCCCGGCGGCCGGCACAACTCCACCCAAGCCCGGCGTACCGCCATAGGTCCGTGGCTGAGAGCGTGAGGGCTGATCGCGACGACCCTAGGTAGAACGTCGAGGAAGAGCGTTCGTGCCACTAGGAACGCCCATCCTGACAGAGGCCGTCACCAGCGGTTGCTTGCGGTCGCGCGCACGATGGCAAAAACCTCTAGAATGCACCCTGTGTGAGGAGGAGAGGCAGTTGAGGCATTTCCTGTGCAGCTCCGGCGGGAAGCGGGGCACTGGTCGCGGCCTCCTGACTCCCCTCGTGATAGGACCCCAACCATCGGTGTCTAGAGAAGAGAAGCACTATCGGGCACCAGAGGCAGTTGTGGTTGTAAGGAAAATGGATCCTTGACCCATTTACTTTGGATTTTGGTGTTTGATGACCAACACAACCAAATTGGACTAATGAATTTGCAAGTGTTTGTTTTGTAGTCCAATAGGGTGCAAGACGTGACTTGGACGAATGCGACGTGATGATCCGATGATCAACACCTCAAGCAAGACCTTAGAAGCACAAGAAAAGACCCAAGATGTCAAGCAAAGTCCAAGCATGAAGATAGGAACCAAGCCGTGCGCAAGATCGCAAAAAAACGAAGCTCATGAGAGGCGACCGGACGCTGGACCGGACGCTGGAAGCGTGACCGGACGCTGGACCGGTGGCTCGGCAGACAGGCGACCGGACGCAAGGACCGGACGCTGGCGGCAACCGACCGGACGCAGGAACGCAGCGTCCGATCGAGTACAGAGAGGTTCCAGGCGCGCGAAACTGCGACCGGACGCGTCCGGTGGCAGGCGACCGGACGCTGGCAGCGTCCGATCGGTAGTTCGCGGCTACAACGGTCGGGACGACGGACGCGCGTCGGTCAGGGACGATTCAGCGTCCGGTCGATGGCGTAATGCGGGAGTTCGACCCCAACGGCTACTTTCTCAGTGGGGCTTATAAATACAACCCCCAACCGGCCATTTGAGGTGTGTGGAGCTGAGGAAACATATCAAGAGTGTTGATACACCATTTGAGTGATCTCCACATGCATAGTGCTTAGTGTTTTATTAGGTGATTAGCATAAGTGCTTTGCGAAGTGCTTAGGTTGATTAGACCATCGCTTATGCGCTTGCTCTAGGTGTTTGCCTAGTGTTTAAGTGAGGTTTGCATACCTCTTGCCACCCCGTGCTTGTGAGCACAAGTGTTGTACATCGGAGGGGCTTGAAGTCTTGCGAGATCACACCAACCGCGTTTGTGGTGTGGCCGCCACCGTGTACCGGAGGGAACAAGGCCCACATGCGTTTGACCAAAAGCTTGATAGTGAAGACGGCGGGGAGCATCCGGGAGAGGCTTGCCGGAAGGCACATCGGAGACCCACTTGCGCGTGGGGAAGGCCCGAGGCTATCCACGGAGTTACCCGACCGGGAGCTTGGCCCTTGCGAGGGATTCCTTGCGAGGGGCTCCAACGAGGACTAGGGGGAAGCTTGCGCGCTTCTCGATACCTCGGTAAAAATACCGGAGTCGTCGACGGGAGTTTGCATATCTCTACCTTGCTCTTTAAGCTTCCGCATTTACATTGATCATATTATTATCATTTGCGGTAGAGATAGCAACACACTAGCAAAACCGTAGTTGCACATCTAGATAGATTATCTTTTGCATAGGTTTTGCTAGAAGTAGAAAAAGAGGCCATAGTTTTGAGTTAGTTTTTAAGTTGCCTAATTCACCCCCCCCTCTTAGGCGTCCACGTGTCCTTCAATTGGTATCAGAGCCGGTTGGCTCATATTTGGACCTTTGGCTTAACCGCCGTTGAGCCGACGCTTGTAGAGTGGTTGGGATGGATACCGCTAGGCCTCCACAATTTGACGGCTCTAACTTCCCATACTATAAAGCTAGAATGGCTTGCCACCTTGAGGCGGTTGATTTGGGTGTATGGAGAGTCACTCGTGACGGGATGAAACCCATCAAGAATCCTGAAAAACCCACAAAGAGTGATGAAAAAGAAATGCATTTTAATGCTAGAGCTAAGAATTGCTTGTTTGAATCATTTAGCATGGATGTGTTTAACCAAGTGTTCACCTTAAATACGGCACATGAAATTTGGTTAAAACTTCAAGAGCTCCATGACGGTACAAGTAATGTCCGTGAGCAAAAACATTGTCTAGCTAAGCAAAATTATGATTCCTTTGCTATGAATGATGATGAGCTTGTTCGTGATATGTATTCTCGATTGAATCTAATTATCAATGAGCTCCATTCAATAGGATTATTAAAGCTAGATGATGCGGACATCGTGAGGAAGATCATCTCCGTTCTACCACAAAAGAAATATGCAAGCATCATCACCATCCTTCACAACATGGAGAACTTGAGCACCATGACCCCGGGGATTGTCATTGGCAAGCTAGTGGCATTTGAAATGTCACGTAAGATGGGTCAAGGAGAAGCATCTTCATCAAGCAAAGGCAAAGCTCTCGCTTGTAGCGAAAAGAAAAAAAATGAAGGGCAAGAAAGTTGAGTCAAGCTCAAGCTCAAGCTCCTCAAGTGAAGAAGAAGAAGATGAGGATGATGATGATGATGAACAAGAATCAAGTGATGATGATCAATCTTCCTCCTCCACCTCCGACCTTGATGAAGAATCAATCAAATTAATCAACAAGGTGGAGAAGATGATCCAAAGGCTCAATGTCAAGGGTGTGCCCATCCAAATTCAAGATCTCATTTTCACCAATCAAAGAAATGAGCAAAGAAAGAGAGGATGCTACTGGATGCGGCGAGATGGGGCACTTTGTGGAAGTTTGTCCAAACAAGCCCACACCCAAGACAAAGAAGAAGGCGTGCAAAAACAAAGCCCTCACAACAATAAGGTCATGGGATGATTCTTCAAGTGAAGAAGAAAACCATCACAAAAGGCGAGGTCATAAGCACTCATCAACAAGGAGCTCTTCTCGTGTGTGCCTTATGGCACGAGGTAACAAAAAGCTCATCCTCTAGTGAGAGTGATAGTGATGATGACTTGCCTTCTTACAATACAATTGTGCAACAAAATCTTAAATATGCTAAAGTTTGCACTAGTCAACAAAAGAAGCTCAAAACTTTAAAAGAAGAGCTAGGTAGTTCACAAGAAGCATACAAGAATTTGCTTGAACAATATGAAAACTTTGCAAATCTCAATGTTGAACTATCTACTAAAATTGAGCAACTTGAGGCTAGTGCAACAATAAGTGCATGCACAATTAATGATAAGCAACTTGAAAAGAAAAATGAAAAATTAAAAGAAAAGTTAGCTAGCTCACAAAATGATTATCAAAGTTTGCTTGCTAAAATGGAAATCATGTGCAAACATTGTGATGAGCTAACAAATCAAGTTGCTAATCTTGAGGCCGTAAAAATACCCCCCACCAAGGCATCTAAAAGAAATGACATAATTAAAAGGATGCATCTACCTCTTGCAATGATTTATGTTTAGACTCACCTTTGTGCAACCAAGTTTGTGTTAAGAAAGTGATTGTAGATACATGCACACAAGAGGTTGCAAAAGAGAATGAGCAACTCAAGCAAGAAGTAGCTCGCCTCACCAAGGACTTGACTCAAATGAAAGGCAAGGCGAAAGCAAACCCAACTTCATCAAGATAACACCGTCAAGGGAGTGAAGAAGCTTGATGAAGGACAAACCGTGGTTTTACTACATGTGTGCCACAAAGAAGGTCACAAGTCCTATGAGTGCAAGGTGAAGAATGAGGAGGAGCAAAGATGAAGGAAAAAAAAGCAAACAAGCAAGCTCTCCAACACCTACACCAACAAGGTGGACAAGAAGGCCTCCACACCTTATCTCTTGAAGAAGAAGAAAAATGACAAGGTGGTGGCCATCAAGGTGAACAAGCAAGCAAACAATGGGGTCAAACGCTTTTGGGTGCCAAAGGAAATCATTTCCAACATGAAGAGCACCAAGAAGGTTTGGATCCCGAAAGGGAAGTAAGAAGTCCATCAGACCACGGGAATTTGGAGACTTGGCAAAGTATGGGTGCATTTCATGGGGTGCATCATGATGGACAAAACCATTGCCAAGTGGGTTAGTGAATACTATGGACCCAAATTTCCTTCCCATGTTAGGTAACTAGATGTTATTGCTTTTAAATTGGTACATCTTGCAATTAGTTTTTCCTACAATTGATATCTTTAAGCATCTAGTTACTTTTCATGCCTAGGGTTGCATTTGCATGCTTATATCTTTTGTCATGCATACACTAGGTATTTCATATGGTAGGCTTGCTCGGTCTCATTTGTAACCCTTGGAGCAAACCTACATGGTTTAAAATTGCTTAGGAGCATGGCACATAGCTTGTCTTACTATTGTTTATCTAATATGTGCCAAAGTCCAAATTGTAGATAATTTTCTCCCAAATATCATCTTTCAAGTGGTATTTTGACTCCAAAATCAATTGTGCATGAGTACTACAAGTACTCCATGTCTCCATGCACAAATTTAGGGGGAGGATCATCTACAAGATGGATGCTTTGAGACTAACACCTTTTTCAAGTTTATCATGTGTGTAGTGGTCTCATTGCAAGGAAAATGGAGTCCCCGAAGAGAAGCATCGTTCTTCAGTTGGCATCATCATGTTGATTTCATTTCATATTTATATGCTTTCTCCATGCATTATATAGATTAAACTCTCTCGTGCAACAATTTGCTAATTATGCATATGCTTTGCTTTCTACCATATGTATGCATATATTTAGTCTATATAATGCGAGAGTCAAATTTTGTGATCCATTTCACTCTATACACAAAGGATCATGAAATTTGACCTCCCTTGTGCTACTAATGTCTTCCTTTTTAGTGTTTGATGCCAAAGGGGAGAATTTGAAGGACCAAAGGCAAGCATCAAGTTGATGTCTACAAGTGGTAATGGTCCGAGAAAGGGAGGAAAGTGAATTATGGATTAGTCTATGTAATGGGAATTTTTTAAACAAGATAGGCTCTAATCCATAATATCACATGGGGACATTTGCAAGGGCAAGACATGCTTTTGAGTAAAGTTTTAATTGGTATCTATCAATTAGTATCATATAACCTTGCTCTTTGCATTGCATCCTAGCAAGTAGATAATTTTTAAATTTAAATTTTTATCATTTGCTTGCTTTTGGTCGTGTTGTCATCAATCACCAAAAGGGGAGATTGTAAGGAAAATGGATCCTTGACCCATTTACTTTGGATTTTGGTGTTTGATGACCAACACAACCAAATTGGACTAATGAATTTGCAAGTGTTTGTTTTGTAGTCCAATAGGGTGCAAGACGTGACTTGGATTTAAGGCGACGTGATGATCCGATGATCAACACCTCAAGCAAGACCTTAGAAGCACAAGAAAAGACCCAAGATGTCAAGCAAAGTCCAAGCATGAAGATAGGAACCAAGCCGCGCGCAAGATCGCAAAGAAACGAAGCCATGAGGCGACCGGACGCTGGACCGGACGCTGGAAGCGTGACCGGACGCTGGACCGGTGGCTCGGCAGACAGGCGACCGGACGCAAGGACCGGACGCTGGCGGCAACCGACCGGACGCAGGAACGCAGCGTCCGATCGAGTACAGAGAGGTTCCAGCGCGCTGAATCGCGACCGGACGCGTCCGGTGGGTAGAAGCATCGACGCCGGGCAAATGGTCCGATCGGTAGTTCGCGGCTACTAACGGTCGGGGACGACCGGACGCGTCGTCGTCAGGGGACGATTCGGCGTCCGGGCCATGAGCGTAATGCGGGAGTTCGACCTCAACGGCTACTTTCTCGATGGGGCTTATAAATACAACCCCAACCGCCATTTGAGGTGTGTGGAGCCGAGGAAACATATCAAGAGTGTTGATACACCATTTGAGTGATCTCCACATGCATAGTGCTTAGTGTTTTATTAGGTGATTAGCATAAGTGCTTTATGAAGTGCTTAGGTTGATTAGACCATCGCTTGCGCGCTTGCTCTAGGTGTTTGCCTAGTGTTTAAGTGAGGTTTGCATACCTCTTGCCACCCCTGTGCTTGTGAGCACAAGTGTTGTACATCGGAGGGGCTTGAAGTCTTGCGAGATCACACCAACCGCGTTTGTGGTGTGGCCGCCACCGTGTACCGTGAGGGAACAAGGCCCATGGCGTTTGGCCGAAAGCTTGATAGTGAAGACGGCGGGGAGCATCCGGAGAGGCTTGGGAAGGCACATCGGAGACCCACTTGCGTGGGGAAGGCCCGAGGCTATCCACGGAGTTACCCGACCGGGAGCTTGGCCCTTGCGAGGGATTCCTTGCGAGGGCTCCAACGAGGACTAGGGGAAGCTTGCGCGCTTCGATACCTCTCAAAAAATACCGAGTCGTCGACGGGAGTTTGCATATCTCTACCTTGCTCTTTAAGCTTCCGCATTTACATTGATCATATTATTATCATTTGCGGTAGAGATAGCAACACACTAGCAAAACCGTAGTTGCACATCTAGATAGATTATCTTTTGCATAGGTTTTGCTAGAAGTAGAAAAAGAGGCCATAGTTTTGAGTTAGTTTTTAAGTTGCCTAATTCACCCCCCCCTCTTAGGCGTCCACGTGTCCTTCAGTGGTCCAAGCCTCAGATGGACTGCCCATGCTGCGCACGGTCGCGGGCAACCCGACTGATCCTGCCGTCGATGTCTCGGCCACGGACAGGGAGTCCTTGCATGAGAGACGGACATGGTCGGCGATTCTTGGGGCGCTTACGTCGCCCGCTGCCGCCACTGACCGGGCCGCCCGCCTCACCAGCGGTGTTGCCGCACTTGCCTCCGACGACGATGGTCTTAGAAAGCGGCGACGTCTTCGGCTATTGCTGGCCTGACGAGCCACATCAAGGTGTGGGGTTGGGGAGGCGGGCAGTGACTGCTTCGCATCCGAGGTGTCAAGGAGTCCATCCTCAGCCCAACAACGAGCCTTTGAACGTCACCCCGAGCGCTCCCGCGGTGGTACTGTGGGGCGAAGGGACAGAGTGAGGATGATGAGCTAGTAGCTAGGAAATCTGAGGTAGCTTGCGGTGCTAGGTTGACCTCACCGCCCATTGGGCTTCCTGCGAAGGCCAGCGACCCGGAGCAACTGGAGGACAGCTGCGGCGCAATAAGGGGCATTCCCCAGCGGCGGGCCGTGCAACCCAAGATCCAGACCTGCCGGGCCTCTCCAGCACTAGAGGCTGTAGGGGCGGTGACGAGATCCTAACATATGGGTGTGTTAAGCCTCGGGATCAATGGTTCCTGACCGAAGGGACCCCCCGACCGACCCCTCTAGGGATCGCCCCGGGGCTCGGGGGCTATAACCATCGGGTACGCTCGCGCGCACCCTCCAACGAAGAAACCTGACCGAGCCTGGGCATGGCTCAGCCCCCACTTAGGGCTCGGGGGCTCTCCCGAGCCCCAAGCTCCCAATCGACGACATGCTCGAGCTCGGGCCTTGGCTCCTGCCCAGCTTACGACGCCAGCCAAGGCCCGGGCGCAAGAAGACAAGCCCCGAGCTATCGAGGCTCGGGGGCTCCCAGATGCTGCGCTTTGGGCGTGGCCTTACCGGACACTCCCGCGATAGGGTCACGCACGGGGCGTGACACAAGAAGACAAGCTTCCCTCGGACTTCAGGGGCTGGGTGGCTCCTAGGCCTACGTGTCAGCCCTTGGAGCCAACCTCCTTCGCCACCAAGAAGACACTAGGAGGTCCACCTGGGGGAGGCTGGTCCAAGCCGACACAGCCTGACACGCAGAGTGTCAGAATAGAGCAGCCGGACGATGCCTAAGGCTTCTTTGGCTCCACGACACCGCCACGGTCCATAGAACGCCGCTGCAAGACCCTCCTAGATTCCATAGACTCATCTCCCCAAACCGCCATGTACCCAACCTATCTTGTTATATAAGGGATAAGGTCGGACCTAGGGGGGAAGAGGATCGAAAGATCATTCCATTCCATCGGCTCCTACTCAGCACCAAGAGCAGAGCAACCCAGAGAGAGGGGCACCGAGAGCTTCTCCACCACATCCCGTCGTCTTCCTCCTCTCCGATGAGGGTAAGGCTCCACCGATGGCGAGGCAACCTTAGGATTAGCACCGAGCTAACCCCCTACCAAATCTCTCTCTACACTCTATTGTAACCTCCCGATTTTGGGTGCTCTTGAGTATAAGGATCATCAGTTGCTGGACGTAGGGCATCGATTGGCCCAAACTAGGATAAACCGTTGCGTCCTCTCTGTGATTCTTGTGTTCTTGAGTCTACCCGAGCCACCGGAGACTCGTATTCTGACACCGACTTGAACAACTATGCTTGCCACGGTTTCGACCCCACGACAGCTAGCGCACTAGGTAGGGGCACTGTCAAATGCGATTCAGGCTCTACGGTGGCCGAAACCACCCGCCTCATCGCCGGAGCAAGCGGCACCACCACAGACGGCGGTGTCCGCTTCCCTGGCGAGTTCTTCATCACAGCCGGTGCCTTCACTCCAAGCCAGGTCCTCAACTTTGTGAGCCTAGCCTACATCGCTGACTGCTATGGCGAGCTTCGTTCGCTCGATGGGGCTGTGCCGGTGAGCAACGAGCTCCTAGTGCCGCCTCATCCACCGGGCCTCCTAGGAGCAAATCTCGAGGTCTTGGCCTAGCAGATCCAGCGTGGTCTGGGTCCGCATCCCACTATGTTGAACTGATGCCAGATGTTCTACATGCTGGCCAACATCCACCACCAGATCACCACCGATGAGGTTGAATGCCCTAGTTTGGTTTTGGATAATTAATGAAACCTTGGGACTAATCCTTGTGCGAAGTGTGCAGACATGAAAGGATGGTCCCATGCCATGTGGTGGAGCTAGATGATGGTCATGGTGATGGTGAAGACCAAACTTGAAGATAAGTGCTCCAACATGGAAAAGAAGAAAGAGAAAAACAAAAACCATGGAGAAGGCAAATGTATAAGATAGGTTTTTGTTTTGGTGATCAAGGCACTATAGAGAGTGTGATCACGTTTAGGATCGATAGCCGTTCTATAAAGAGGGGAAATATTTGGCTAAGCGGTTATCGAGTGCCACTAGGTGACATGATTCTTACATATGCATTTAGGAACCTAGTGTGCTAACTTTGACCCTTGTAAAATGCTTTGAAAAATGCTAACACACGTGCACACAAGTTCTACACTTTGTGGTTAGCAACTTGGAAGCAAGGGTGAAGTGGTTGTGGACTTAGAAAAAGAAAAGGAGGAGTTGTGGTAGGATTGGACGCAGGCTTCGGGGAGGACCTACGCATTTGGTACCTAACACTAGGTAGTGCGGCACTCAGCAGAGAAAGCATCACAACGATCGGATGTTAGGATTGGACGCTGGTCCAGCGTCCGGTCAATTGTTCTAGAGGCAGTGTGGCATGACCTCGCGTTCGGACACAAGAGGATTTTTGTGACCGGACGCGTAGGGCTTGTGTCAAGTCTAGCATGACGTACGCTGGCGTCAGCATCACGGACGAGCGTAGAGAGGGGAAGTACTGATCGGACTCTGGGGCGTGTCCGATCCCTAGTGACCTGACGCGTCCGATCCAAGAAAAAAACATCTCAGGACCCTTACTGGACTCGACTGGACCCTGTATAGCGCGGTGTCATGTCATTCTATTAGGCGCGTCCGGTCACTACTTAAGACAGGTGTCATGTCATTCTATTAGGCGCGTCTGGTCACTACTTAAGACACGAGCGATCGGGGACTTGACCGTTGGAGATGAACGGGCGACATTCAAAGGCTGGATGCGTGGCAGGCATCGGTGGACCGGATGCCAGCGACCGGATGCTGGGGTGCATCTGGTCAGGTGAGTAGCAACTTAGCCTTGTTGTGTGCATAGTGATCATAGCAACTAGAATTATTGGGATAGGTGGCTTGCAACCCTTGTAGAGCTAGAGCAAAATTGCATTACGCCATTTGTTGTACTAATCAATTGCTCTAGTGCCTTGCAGAGTTTTTAAATAGGCTATTCACCCCCCTCTAGCCATATTAGGACCTTTCAAGTGGTATTGGTGCCATGGTCACCGTTTGATTGAAGGCTTAACAACCTCGGTGTCAAATTATGGCTCAAGTTGTGTTCAACCATGTGGGGGGGGGGGGTAAACCACCGTTCTTTGATGGCACATGCTATGACTATTGGAAGAGAAGGATGAAGATGTATCTTTGTTCAATCAATGATCAAGTGTGGAATGTGATCGAGAGTGATTATATGTTTCTTGATCCTAACCATCTCACCAATAATGACAAGGCCAACAAGCAATGTAATACAATGGCTCTCAATACTATCTACAATGCCATTGATTTCAAGGTGTTTCAGCAAATCAAGGATTATGAGAAAGCTAGTGAGGTGTGGAAGAGATTGGAGGAGACCTATGAGGGCACATTGGTGGTGAAGAGTGCCAAGTTGTACATCCTCAAGTACAAGTTGATAAGCTTCAAGATGTAGGATGATGAGAGCATTCCAGAGATGTTCCATCGATTGCAAGTGATTGTCAATGATTTGAAGGCTTTGGATGAGAAGATCAATGATAATGTCTCTCATTGGTTCTTGATGTGCTTACCTCCAAGATTTGAGATTTTGAGAATACTCATCATAAGAGGAGGATTGAAGGAGATTACCTCTAACCAAGTACTAGGTGATGTCATGACACAAGAGACGTACCGTGTGGAAAGGGAGGGGATTGACAAGGATGAGAAGAAGGAAGATGAAGACAAAAAGAAGAAAAAGAGTGTAGCATTCAAGGCTAGCTCATCATCCAAGAACAAGGGCAAATCCAAGAAAGAATCAAGTGATGATGAAGATGTTTGTGATATTGATGATGAAGCTATGGCTCTCCTCGTGCGCAAGATGGGCAAGTTCATGAAGAAGAAGGGCTATGGTGCAAGAAAGAGAAGAGATCACAACAAAGAGTATGTGAGGAGATGCTACAAGTGAAAGATCCCAGATCACGTTGTGGCAGATTGTCCCTACAATAGTGACAATGATGAGGATGAGAAGAAGCATAAGAAGGAGAAGAAAGAAAAGAAGGAGAAGAAGGAGAAGAAATTGACTTTCACAAAGAAGAAGGGAAGTGGCTATGTAGTCACTTGGGATAGTGATGGCACCTCCGATGATGATGATGGCTCTAGTGATTATGATAAGAAATCCATTAAGGTACTAGCAAGCATTGCCATCAACAACAAGCCTTCCCTCTTCAACACTCCTTTGACATGCCTTATGACAAAGCCTACCAAGGTAAAATATGATGTGAGTGATAATGATGCTTATGAAAGTGATGATTATAGGAGTGATGATGATGATGAGGAGTACACCAAGGAGGAGCTCATGGACATGTTGGAGCAAGACCACACTTGCTTTGAGATGAAGAGAAATGAGTGCAAAGAATTGTGCAAGAAGGTCAAATCTCTTGAGCAATCCTTTGATGAGCTCAATGCTTCTCATGAGAGTCTAAGGGAAGACCATGAGGAGCTTGGCAAGGCTCACACTAAGCTTGAAAAAGCTCACTCCTCTCTCCTCGAGCAAGTCAAGAAGGAGCAAGTGATTGTGTCTTGTGATGTGGGACTAACATGTGATATTCTTGATGAATCTTTTTATAAGCCCATTGTTGTTGCTCCCACTAACCCTTCTTGTAGCACTACTACTTCCACTTCACCTTTAAATAATGGTTTCACTTGTGATGCCTCACTAATGGTGGAAAATAAGACCCTCAAGAAGGAGGTGAATGAGCTCACTCGTGCCTTAGGCAATGCCTATGGTGGAGATGCCCGCTTGCTAAAGTGCTTGGGTAGCCAAAGGTTTTCTCTCAACAAAGAGGGATTAGGCTATACCCTCAAGAAAGGCAAGGCAGCATTTGTCACTCCCAAAGCTAGCTTTGTGAAGGGCAATGGTCGGTTTTGCAATAGATGCAAGCAAGTTGGGCATATAGAACAATATTGCAAGACTAATAAGAACAAGCAACCTAATGTATCCTCCATTAGATTTGATTCTTGTTATATACTTGTTAAGGGTGCCAATGGTGTGAAGGCTAAGTTCATTGGTACACCAATTGTGGGCTCAAAGAAGAAAGCCATTTGGGTACCAAAGACCTTAATGACTAATCTTCAAGGACCCAAGTAAGTTTGGAGACCTAATAGGTAAATTATAAAGCCGGAGGAAGGCATTGGATGCTTGATAGTGGGTGCACACAACACATGGCCAGTGATTCAAGAATGTTCAATTCAATCAACACAAATGAGAGCAATGGGGTTGACAGTATCACATTTGGTGACAATGGCAAAGGCAAGGTCAAAGGGCTTTATAAGATTGCAATAGCCAATGACTTGAGCATTTCCAATGTGCTACTAGTAGAGAGCTTGAACTTCAACCTATTGTCGATAGCTCAATTATGTGATCTTGGTTTCAAGTGCATATTTGGTGTGGATGATGTAGAGATCATAAGTGTAGATGGCTCTAACTTGATATTCAAAGGATTTAGATATGAGAATCTATACTTGGTTGATTTTAATGCTAGAGAAGCTCAATTGTCAACATGTTTGCTCACTAAGTCAAGCATGGGTTGGTTATGGCATAGAAGGCTTGGTCATATTGGAATGAAATAATTGAACAAATTGGTTAAGCATGATCTAGTTAGAGGCTTGAAAGATGTCACATTTGAGAAGGATAAGCTATGTAGTGCATGTCAAGCCAGAAAGCAAGTTGGTAACACTCATCCTAAGAAGAGCATCATGAGCACATCTAAGGCATTTAAGTTGTTGCATATGGATTTGTTTGGGCCAACAACATATACTAGCATTGGTGACAACAAATATGGTTTTGTGATTGTGGATGATTTTATAAGATACACATGGGTAGTCTTTCTTATTGACAAGAGTGATATGTTTGCTACATTCAAGTCATTCATCAAGAGAGTTCACAATGAGTTTGAAACCACAATCAAGAAAGTGAGAAGTGACAATGGTAGTGAATTCAAGAATACAAGAATTGATGAGCTATGTGATGAGTTTAGAATTAGGCATCAATTGTCGGCCAAGTTCACTCCACAATCAAATGGCCTTGTTGAGAGGAAGAATGGAACTTTGATTGACATGTCAAGATCAATGTTGAGTGAATACAATGTTAGTCATTCATTTTGGGCCAAAGCAATCAATATGGCTTGCTACTATAGCAACCGCCTCTACTGCCATCAATTGTTGGAGTATGCCCCATATGAGATCTTGAATGGTAGAAAGCCCAATATTGCATACTTTTGGGTATTTGGTTGCAAATGCTATATCTTGAAGAAAGGCACTAGTTTGAGCAATTTTGAGAAGAAATGTGATGAATGTTTCTTGCTTGGTTACTCCACTACTAGCAAAGCTTAGAGTTTGGAATTTGGCTAGTGGTACTCTTGAGGAGGATCATGATTTGGAATTTGATGAACCAATGGCTCCCAAGATAAAGATGAGAATCTAGATGATGTGAGAGGCACTCAATTGGCCAATGCAATGAAGAAGATGGATATTGATGACATAAGGCCTAGAGAAGTGATTGAAGTTGTTGATGACAAAGATCAAGTGCTCTCTAACTCAAATGTGTAAGCTAGTGGTTCTCATGATCAAAATCAAGCTAGTACAAGTGGTGCTCAAGTGCAAGATCAACAAGTGGCTAGTATATCATCTCAACCAAATGATCAATCAAGTGCAAGCAGTCAAGTTGAAGTGCTCCAACCAACCAATGTTGCAAGAGATCACCCCTTGGATTCTATAATTGGAGATATTTCTAGAGGTGTACAAACAAGATCGAGACTGACATCATTTTGTGAGCATTTCTCATTTGTGTCAGTCATTGAGCCAAAGAAGATAGATGAAGCTTTGAGGGATGTTGATTAGGTAAATGCTATACATGAAGAGCTAAACAACTTCAAGAGAAATCAAGTATGGGAATTAGTTGAGAGGCCTAAGGGACACAATGTGATTGAAACCAAATGGGTCTTTCGCAATAAGTAAGATCAAGATGGGATAGTTATATGGAACAAAGCAAGATTAGTGGCTCAAGGTTACACTCAAATTGAAGGTCTTGACTTTAGAGAAACATATGCCCTGGATACAAGATTGGAAGCAATTACTATCTTGTTCACCTATGTTTGTGTTCACAACATCAAGTTGTATCAAATGGATGTGAACAGTGCATTCTTGAATGGATACATCAATGAAGAAGTTTATGTTGAGCAACCTCCTAGTTTTAAATATAAGAAGAAGCCCAACCGCGTTTACAAGTTGAAGAAGGCTTTGTATGGACTGAAACAAGCACCTAGAGCATGGTATGAGAGATTGAGGGATTTCCTACTATCTAAGGGATTCATTATGGACAAGGTTGACACCACTCTCTTCACCAAGAAGATTGGAAATGACTTGTTTGTATTGCAAATCTATGTTGATGACATTATCTTTGGATCAACCAATCAAGATTTTTGTGAGGAGTTTGGAAAGATGATGGCAAGTGAGTTTGAGATGTTCATGATTGGAGAGCTTAGTTACTTCCTTGGTCTTCAAATCAAGCAAATGAAGAATGGCATATTTGTGAGTCAAGGAAAGTACATCAATGACTTGCTTAAGAAGTTTGGAATAGATGATGCTAAAACTATTAGTACACCAATGGAGACAAATGGAAACTTGGATAGTGATGCAAGTAGCAACATGGTGGATCAAAAGTTGTATCGGTCTATGATTGGAAGCCTACTCTATGTGACTGCATCAAGGCCGGATGTGATGTTTAGTGTGTGCATGTGTGCTAGATTTCAAGCCTCACCAAGAGAGAGTCATTTGAAGGCAACAAAGAGAATTTTGAGGTGCTTGAAGCATACACAAAATGTTGGATTATGGTATCCCAAAGGAGCAAAATTTGAGTTGATTGGATATTCGGACTCTAATTATGCGGGATGCAAAGTTGAGAGAAAGAGCACATCGGGCACATGTCAACTATTGGGAAGAGCACTTGTGTCTTGGTCATCAAAGAAGTAAAATAGTGTAGCACTTTCAACCGCCAAAGCAGAGTACATTTCGGCCGGCAGTTGTTGTGCTCAATTATTTTGGATGAAGGCTACTTTGAATGATTTTGGAATCAAGTTCAAACAAGTGCCATTGCTATGTGACAATAAGAGTGCCATGAAGCTCACCAACAACCCGGTTCAACATGGAAGAACAAAGCACATAGATGTCCGCCACCATTTCATAAGAGTTTATCAACAAAAAGGGGGCATTTGCATTGAGAGTGTGGGCACCGAAGATTAACTTGACAACATATTCACCAAGCCACTTGAGAAAAGGTTTTGCAAGCTAAGGAATGAATTGAACATACTTGACTTCTCAAATATGTGTTGATGCACCCCCCTTTTATGACATGCCTCTCCTTCGAGCAAAGCAAGGTAAAATTGGTTGTCATGTCATTCATCCTTTGCTAAGGACTTGTTTAGTGCATCTAGTCATTCTCACATGTCTTAGATCATTCATGAAAATCAAATAAATTTGATGCTTGTATGGTGCCACTATTGCTTCTATGCTTGACATGATCTAGTGGTAGCATGTGACATGTTTGTAAGCTTGTTGTGAACCTAGTGTTTGATCTAGAAAATGAGCTATAAGTGTTTAACTCAACATGGTATAAGATAACCCTTATTTGGAGGTGTGAAGAAGCTTGTCCTTGGATCAAACTGAGTTAAATATCTTTTGCAAGTAATCTAGATTGAACCAAATTTGGAAAATGATCCTCACTTATCATGGTTTCACACAACCTATCTAAAATTTGAGCTCACCTTTTGTGGTCCTCGATGACAAAGGGGGAGAAGTAATTCACAAAGATAGGGGGAGAGACCAAAAGATAATAAGATAGGTGAAAAGAAGGGGATCAATCAATTAAAATTTGTAGCACACAAGTAGGGGGAGGAAGCTCATAAATTTGTATGTTGCATTTGGATGTGCATTTCATATGCTTGCTTGCATGGCACAAGTTTTTAAATTTCATATCCATGCTTGTGTGGTGTATGCTAGTTGTAGGATTGAATGATGAAATGAAAAACTAGCATGCATAGGATGATAGTTAGATGTGCCTTGCATGTTTTACAAGTGGTACTAGAGCCTTGTCTATAATGTTGATCTCACGAGGTATCTAGTGTTCATGTTTTGCAAGTGCTATCTAACTAATCATGGTGCTAAGGATGGTGTTCAAATAGCAACTCCGATTGGTATCACGCTTCAAAGGTCCATTCTTTACACCTTAGCATCATTTGGTAGACATTACTCTCCCACACTTCCTAATCCATGCATATGCGCAAGCTCTCAAATCCAAACTCTTAGCACATATGTAGGGGGAGCTAATGCTACCAAAATGGGTTTATGAAACTTGTCCATAATCTTTACACATGGTAATATGCTTGGGCAAGCAACATGGATCCAAAAAGATTTTATTGAATATCTTTGTGAAAATGTTGTCATCAATTACCAAAAAGGGGGAGATTGAAAGGCCTAGTTTAGTTTTGGATAATTGATGAAACCTTGGGACTAATCCTTATGCTAAGTGTGTAGACATGAAAGGATGTTCCCATACCAAGTGGTGGAGCTAGATGATGGTGATGGTGATGGTGAAGATCAAGTGCTCCAACTTGGAAAAGAAGAAAGAGAAAAACAAAAACCAAGGAGATCAAGGCAAAGGTATAAGATATGTTTTTGTTTTGGTGATCAAGGCACTTTAGAGAGTGTGATCGCGTTTATGATCGATAGCCGAACTATAAAGAGGGGAAATCTTTGGCTAAGCAGTTATCGAGTGCCCCTTGGTGACATGATTCTTGCATATGCATTTAGAAACCTAGTGTGCTAACTTTGACCCTTGTAAAATGCTTTGAAAAATGCTAACACACGTGCACACAAGTTCTACACTTTGTGGTTAGCAACTTGGAAGAAAGGGCGAAGTGGTTGTGGACTTAGAAAAAGAAAAGGAGGAGTTAGGGTAGGACCGGACGTAGGCTTTGGGGAGGACCTGCGTGTCCGGTACCTAACCCTAGGTGGCGCGGCGCTCAGCAGAGAAAGCACCGGAGCAATCGGACACTGGTTCAGCGTCCGGTCAGTTGTTCCAGAGGTAGTGTGGCATGGCCTCATGACCGGACATAGGAGGATTCTTGTGACTGGACGCGCAGGGCTTGCATCAGGTCTAGCGTGACGTATGTTGGTGTTAGCATCGCAAGTGAGCGTAGAGAGGTGAAGTACTGACCGAACTCTAGGGCGCGTCCGGTCCCTAGTGTCCTGAAGTGTCCGGTCCATGAAAAATGTCTCTGGACCCTTACTGGACTCGACCAGACCCTGTATAGTGTGGCGTCAGGTCATTCTATCAGGCATGTCCGATCACTACTTAAGACACGAGCGATCGGGTACTTGACTGTTGGAGATGATCGGGTGACATTCAAAGGCTGGATGCATGGCAGGCATCGGTGGATTGGACACCAGCGACCGGACGCTGAGGTGCGTCTAGTCAGGCGAGTCCGGTCACGCTTGCGAGAGCTAATGACTCTTTGAGCTCTTGGGCTCTTTTTAAAGGGGTTGGCCGGCATGGGGCTCACCTTATTGGCTCTTTGACATACTTGACATTCTTGTGAGCCTAAGAAAACACCTCCCACTCATCTCCATCATTGATTCATCATCATAGTGAGATTGGGAGTGATTCCAAGTGCATTTGCTTGAGTGATTGCATCTAGTGGCACTTGAGGATTATTGTGGCTGTGGAGTTCTGGTTACTCTTAGTGGTTGCCGCCACCTAGATGGCTTGGAGCAGTGGAGGAGCTTCAGCACGTGTTGGTGATTGTTCATTGCCGGCTCCAGTGATTGTGAGGGGTCTTGTACCTTCCCCGGTGGAGAGTCAAAAGGTAACTCTAGTGGATTGCTCGTGTCATTGAGTTACCTCACTTGTGGGTAGGTTCTTGTGGTGTCCATTTGTTGGATGAGGTTCGTGCAACACTTCTTAGCCGCTGAACCACCAAGTGCTGGTTGACACAATGGGGACTAGCATGCCGACAAGCACGTGAACCTCGGGAGAAAAATCATGTGTCATTCTTGTGATTGGATTTCTCCCGGTGATTGGTTGTCTTTAAATTGTGATTGGTTCATTCCTCAACACGGCGGTATAATCACCCCACTCACTCCTTTACATTCTTGCAAACTAGTTGTGTAGCAAGCTCTTTAGATTAGATAGTTTTGAAAGCTTGCTTGCTAGATTAGTTCACCTAGTGGAGCTCTTTAGTGTAGCTTGTTTGAGAGCTCTTAGTGAGTAGCAACTTAGCCTTGTTGTGTGCATAGGGATTATAGCAACTAAATTATCGGGATAGGTAGCTTGCAACCCTTGTAGAGCTAGAGCAAAATTGCATTACACCGTTTGTTGTACTAATCAATTTCTCTAGTGCCTTGTAGAGTTTTTAAATAGGCTATTCACCCCCCCTCTAGCCATATTAGGACCTTTCAGAGGTGCTCTCGTCACCTAACCACTTTTGGTACTACCTCCTGGACCTACCTTTTGGGGTCCAGAATGCGGCGGCATCCTTCCAGCTAGAGCTGGAGCACCTCATCAGCCACGACGCGCCAAGAAGCGCCATCCTCTGGCGCCACGGGGGCGGACGTCCCCTCGCTGCACACCTTCCTTGAGATCCTCTCAGGGAATGGCCTAGAGTATGACTCCGACGACATCGACTACCCTGCCCCACCGCACATGTGTTACCACATCGACGGCGAGGTTCCTGCCAAGGAGGTGCCTGAGCTCACGCTACCGGACCTGAGTCCCCGTAGCCATGCGAACTACCTTTAGGAGAAGGCGGATCGCTCGCAAGCTCAACAGGTGGACCTTGAGGCCGCTGAGGCAGAGCTCGAGCGTCAAAGGCAGGACTTTGCGTGGTAGCAAGCTATGCGGCCTCTCATCAACAATGACGACGATGCACGCATGGGGCTCCCAACACCCTACGCTTCCCCCGAGCGGCCTACAACATGGCGGCCACCACCTGCCGGCTAGAGGACATCTCTGACACGCCGGACTCAAAGACCAACGAGCGCTTGCACGAGGCGAAGTGGTTTCTCTGCGTTGCCCTCGAGTAGTAGGCCAAGTGTTCTGCATCCCATCATCATGCTGCGCTCTCTATGCTGTCCTAGCCGATGACCACCACCAATGGGGACCGCTCTGATGCGCACGCCCTACTAATGGGTGGAAGCAGTGGCGACTCCTCTGGTAGTAGCTCCGGCCATCCGTGGACCAAGGGCGCCAAACCTCGACAGGAGCGAAGGCACGAGCCTTCCCCTCGACGTCCTCACGCGCACCACTGGGTCGGCAATGACTGCGATGTCCATGACACCATTGAGGCCAGGCACCATGCTTAGGCGTAGTCCCACACTCCTAAGCGGAGGGGTGGGGGCGCCGCCGTGGATCACTTCAGCCCCTAGACGTTCAGGGCAGCGATCCAGGTGGCCCCTACCCCAGGCGATTCTGGCCACCGACACAAATCTCCAAGTATGACAGTGAGACCAACCAGGACCATTGGCTCGAGGACTACTGCATCGTCATGAGGGCCGAGGGGGTCTGACAATGACTTTGCCATCCAGTACCTTCCTCTGCTTTTGTTGAGCTCAACCAGGGCTTCGCTCGAGCAACTCGAGCCTGATAGCATCCGCTGCTGGGGAGACCTCCGCTTCATCTTTGTCAGACACTTCTAGGTTATGTACACTTAGCTCAGGAACTCATGGGACCTCCACAATTGTAGCAAAGGACCGACAAGACCCTCTAGGAGTACATCTAGCACTTCTCCAAGATGCGCAATGAGCTCCCCAGCATCACCGACGCCGACATGATCAACACCTTCATCTGTAGCATGACCTATGAGGCACTCATTCACATGCTCGGCCGTGAAACCCCGAGCATGATGCGGGAGCTCCTAGATGTCACCACCTAGTATGCCACTTGCAAGGAGGCTATCTAGGCCAACTTCAGCGGCAAGGCCAAGACCGCTGGCCACCTCAGTAGAGGAGACGGCGATGATGACCCCGCTTCATCCCAGCGCCACGGCGGCAAGAGGAATAAGGACCGAAAGTGCCACGGGGAGGAGATGGTGGCCGTGGCCAACTGCGTTGCCAGACCTCAACCCCACGGGCGCAACGCTCACCCTGAGCACTTCGAGAAGGCGCTTGAGGCCCCCATCCCGTTCCATGGGGGACATGCGAAGCACTTCCTAGAAGACTACGTCACCATCAGGGGCTACATCCGTGGCACCCTTGGCCAGCTAGGAAAGGCCTAGAAGCCTACCCCCAAGGCCGACGAGCTGGCAGACACCGCCCCGGAGGACGATGCTGATTTTCTTGTGGTTGATCATTGCCTCATGATCTTCGGGGACTCCCAGGCATAGGAATCCTACCGGCAGCGCTGCATCACCGAGCAGGAGGTGAATGCCGCCCACACCCTCGCCACCCTAATGCAGCTCCGATGGTCCCAGACGGCCATCACCTTCGACCAGGGGGACCAACTTGATCGTGTTCTTCACCCTAGGCGCTACCCGCTCATGGTTAGACCGATCGTGGGCACCGTGCACCTCACCAAGGTGCTGATGAATGGGGACAACGGCCTCAACATTCTCTACACCAACACCTTCAACAAGATGGGCATCCTACGGAGCAACCTACGCCCCAGCAAGGCGCCATTCTACGAGATCGTGCCGATGAAGGAAGCCGTACCCCTTGGACGCATTCGACTCAATGTCACCTTCGGCCAGTTGAACAATTTCCACAAGGAGACACTCACCTTGGAGGTTGTCGACTTCCTCGATGACTACCACGCCCTCCTCGATCGACTGTGCTTTGCCAAATTCATGGCCGTCCCCAACTACACCTACCTGAAGCTCAAGATGCCCGACCTAAAGGGGGGCATCATCGTCGAGGGCAGCTTCAAGCAAGCCTACTACTATGAGTATGACTGCATCATCCAAGTGGCCATGCTCGTCACCCCCAGTGTTCCCGACAGCCCTGGCAGCGACATGAGAAGGGCGCCGGTGGAGGGAGCAGCCAAGGCGGCGACGGTGCTCGACCGACCGAGCATCAGTGAGGTGGCCAAGACTCTTGGCGATAGTGATGGCTCAGCTGGCCCCTCCATCTAGGCGCTCGGCCCCCCAGAAGGGGTCAACCCGATCAAGGTGAGTTCTGACCTTTCCCCATGAGGGAAGGCCATCGCCGAGCCATCCGCCCAGAAGCGTAGTCCCTTGAGCCAGTACCCACCTGCCGACCTCCTTCGCTGGCCCACCTATCCAACCACAAAAACCAAGATAAGTCCTGTCCTCCTGATCTTCTTACTCTGCTCATTTTTTGCCACTATCTCCTTTGTCCCGAGCTACTCTAGCAAATGCTCGGCTATGCCCAAAGGATGACTGAACTAATCACCTGTTGCACTCTATGAAGGAGAACTACACCGAAAGGCCCCCGAGCGAGGCGAAGACTGGAAGGATGGAGCAGGAGGAATGGGTGAAGGATCAGCAAGGTGCTAATGGAATGGCCCCAGCCGCCGCGTTACCAGCTATGTTTCCTATCCCTTCTCTTGTGTTCATTTCATTCATTTGTAGCTATCTCTGTCTCCCGATCCTTCATCGAATCATGCCACCTAGCCACACTACGGCGTGGGGCCCCTCAGAATGGGCATCGCTAGGGGTTCTAAGGCTAGCCCAAGGGGCTTAAAGGCTACCCGAGGCACCTAAAGTGCGAGGGACACCGATGGGCAGGCACCAGAGGCCTTAGCCGAACGTTTAGAAGCAAAGCCGACCGAACATCGCGCGATGTCCGAGTACCAGCCTAGAGTCGCTCATGGTGACCCACCGAGGGAGGTAGCGAGCCCTCGAGCACCAACAAATGGGCTCGGTAACTATACAAGTGGCTTAGCTAGGAAGCCGAGGATCTCCCCTTTGGGGGACATTATCGGGCATGGAACAATTGTAAACCCGGGGTTCTCATGGACTTACCTGTTAGCAGCACGGGCACAGCGATCTTGGCCACTGAGGCCATCGTTGTAATAGCCCATCCCAATGAGGGACCTAAGTCTCCAAGCATGACTTGCGAGCAGTGAGATTACAAATAAAAGTAATTTCATTTCATTAATTGGGAATGACCCGATTATAATATACGGCGACAAAAACCGATTGGGAATGCGGGGTGCCATCGTTGTGGCCAGGCAACCTCAAAGGCCCATCGGCGACCGGCCATGCAATTCACCTAAGCTTCCCCCTCCTGGGGTCGGCACACTAGCCAAGGGAGGGGGTTGGGAACCCAAGCCGAGAGCTTGGGAAATCACCGACGCGAGGGTCAGAGCTCACTAAGAAAAGGCAGAGATCTCCTAGCTGCAACTTGGAGATTGGCCCGACCTTAGTTGCCCAAGCCCACCGAAGAGCGCAATGCAATTCACCTGAGCTTACCCCTCCTGGGGTCAGCACACTAGCCAAGGGAGGGGGTTGGGAACCCAAGCCGAGAGCTTGGGAAATCACCGACGCGAGGGTCAGAGCGCATTAAGAAAAGGCAGAGATCTCCTAGCTGCAACTTGGAGATTGGCCCGACCTTAGTTGCCCGAGCCCACCGAAGAGCGCAATGTCTGGCCCGACCATGAGCTCGGGCGGACGGTTGGGGGCTCATGAGCGGCAATATGAGGCTCAAGCATCCTCGAGCCTCACAGGCGCCTAGAAGCCTGCAGATGCTGCCGTGTCGCCCTCGCACGCCTTCCTCCATCACTCCCACCAAGGTCGAGGGAGTAGCTCAAGAGGGTAGGTCAGCCGCTAGCCGACCTCCTCCTGATGCGCGCTCCTCAATGCTGCCGCAAGGGGCCCTAATCCCGTGACTGCCTCAACTCCGAGTCATGCCTAGGGCCTCACTGGAATCCTTCCACCCTTGTGGGAGCGATCGCCCGACGGAGGAAGCCAGGCTCACTAGGAGGGAAGCGTCGCACTTCATCGTCGCCATGGCCACCAGGAGTTGGATCTGAGAGGAAGAATAGAAGGAGCCAAAGGGGGATAGAAGGCGTCGCGTCCCTAGGATCCCTCTTTATAGCCCCAGTCGATGCACTGTGAGCAACTCCAGGCCCTCTGATCAGCCATCGACGGCTAAAGAGGCCTTGGGGTATCGACCAGGCGTCCCTTCAATCCCTGCAACATGCCTCAGAGCAGTTGCATGATGGTGGCCATGCAGTAAAGGTAGAGTCAGGAGGGCATTGACAATGAGTCAAGTCCCTGCTCCACTTTCCACCAAGCGCGCCGCCCACTCCGCGCATGCCTCCTCGCGGGACTTGAGGGGATCCAACCCCCCTCGGGCCCACCAGCCGTCATCAATGGCCCGGATCCACGCACACCAAGTGCCGCGGCTCCTCCACCAAATGCACTCCACATGGCTTGACGTCCCATCTCCCAGACGAAGTGGGACGGCGTGGGAGCGCATGCCTTAACTCCTTCGTCAGGCATGATGGCCCAGACGCCATCAAACCGCATGCACAAAACGTCAGCGAATGGGACATGCCTAGAAGACACCACGCCCATTGACAAGGAGACCCCACAATGGCCTTGGGGGCTGCGCCGACTCTGTAGATGGAGCAACTCGACCCCCGATCGATGGGTGCTCTGGCGGTGCACTACCAAAAACTAACCAACTCCTCGAAGTTAGGTCAAGAGCCGCTGAGCGATGGACCCAACAAGGCCCCCCCACCCGAGCTCGGTGCACTCCTCGCTCCCCGACCTATGGCTGTAGAAGGTCAGCCCAAGAAGGCCATCCCGAGAGGATTGGGGCCTCCTGTCGAAGCCCCCAGAAGGGCGTGGCACGCCGGGTGATCAGGTGGCCCTGAGCCAGAGCCCAGATGCTCTCGATCACTCGACCCACGGCAGGTCTCGACCAAAAGGAAGGGTGCCCCCGGGCCTAAAGTCGGTAACTCCCAGACAAGTTCGCTGAACCCTCGCTCGGGTCATAGACCTATGCGACATAGGAGCAGAGAAGGGGTCAACACCACTACCACTTGGCCCCGATGGCCAAGCGCCCCTATCACACTAAGAGAAATGGCCCCACGCAGGGCAACACACTCCTGTCGGCAGAAACCGTGCCCGCCATGGCTAGTTCGGTCACCAGAAGATCGAATTCAGCCCTTCATCGCCATCACACTACAAGATTTTCGGTCTACTGCAACGCCAAAAAAGTGTAGCAAAAGACCCAAAAATGGTAGCCATAGTAATTTTGCTACCAATTTTTTTTGGTTAAATGTCGTTGCACTTGTAAGGGTAGCAATAGCATAATGCAATGGGTTACATTTTAGTTGCGACACACAGCCCCTCTATTGCAACACTTTTGATGCTTTTGCAACACCTGGTGAGTGTTGTAACAAAAGCAATTGCAACCACTATGGGTGTGGTAATAGTATCAATTGCAACGAACTAGGCGTTGCTAGCGATATGTATTATGACACGCTGGTCGTAGTAACAACACAATGTAAGCGCAACGCAAACACAGTGTTGCAATCGTGGTTGTTGCTACTTTCAGAGAAAGCATTGCAATAGAGGTTCTCTATTGCCACGTCGCCTAAATGGTTGCTATAGGTGGCTTAGGTTATTGCAACATCTCTTCAGTTGGTTGCTACTGAGGTCGTATATTGCCACGTTTCAATGGTTGCTATAGATGGCATAGGCTATTGCCACGTTACTTAGGTTGGTTGCTGCAGACATGGTCATCTATTGCCACGTTACTAACTATCTGGTTGCTATAGGTAGATTCCTCTATTGCCACCGTCATCTTTTGTAGTTGCAAGAGATAGTTTCTCTATTGCCACGATTATCGTATCTATTGCCAATGACTAAATGTGGTTGTTATATGTGCCATCATATATTGCAACGCCAGATTAATATATTAATAATTCATGTTGCGACACTTTGTTTGGTAGCTTAAATTAATAATCGCAAAACGACAAATACATAATGAAGGAAGCATCGACATCCATTAAAACGAAATATAATTTGTTCATACAAAATCTTTAACAAAACACACCGAGTGTCAAACTAAATGAGAACACAAGTAGATAGCTTAACACATAATAATGTGTTAAGCATGCATAACCTGCTTTGAACTCATTCAATCAAAAGACTAATGTCTCATCAGAGCGGTGAAGGTTCCCTTGATATGTATGTTGGCCATCGTCCCACCATTCATCTGTTCAAGCTGACGCCTATGTTCTTGCCTCTCGGCTTCCCTTTCAACTTCTTGAGCTTCTAGTCTATCTTGCAGCCGTCCAAATGATTCAATGAGGGCTTCCTCCTGTTGCAGTTTGCAATAATTCAGTTTCCACCAACTCTCAAATTCTCATTAAACTTCACATAGTGAAGCACAAGCGATAATAATTCAAGAATGCTCACATGATTGAATGTTCACAAAAATACATGTAAGAATGTTCACGGTTCCAAGAAAATGGAGATATGTACCGTAGCTTGCCGCCTAAGATTGCAATTAGCGTTAGTAGCTTGTCATGATCTGCACATTTAAACCAAATTCAGAAATCAGGGTTTTGTGGGATTTTGATATGCATATTTAATTTAGTGACTATGAAAATGGATGAACTGGATGAAACATCACAAGTCAATACTACATCGGACTCATTACGAGTAAGCTTAAAAAAGAATTGTCAAAGATTCAAAAAGAAATGTCATCTATTTATCAAGAAGCTTTGAAACTAATTAAATAGTTCAAACAGATCGTGCAATGAAGCAAATAGAAAGATGACCGCATACCTCCATTCAGCTATTCTACAAGTCCAACAAGATCTCAATGAAAATATGTAAAGAGCTTACTATCCTCAATAGAAAGATGATCAGATATCTCCATTCAGCTATCACAAAAATAGGAGTATGTATAGTATCTCACCTTCTTCTAAGATTTTTGTCTTTAGGAACCTTCTCATGTGACAATAGAGTCAAGACTCGACATTGAAATTGAGTGTTTGCATCAAAGTCAAGACCAAAGATGTTCAGCCGGGTCGAGCACTATCCTCCTCTCCTGCGAGAAATTTAAATAGGTGTGAAATTTCAATGTTGCAATGACATTACAAATGCTAACAGATATCTAGACGAGTGTTCTTATAGGCATTTAATCAAACAATTCAAGTATTCTGCATTGATTACAATACGTGGCTCAAGCAAGCAAGCGAAAAAACTTCAAAGATAGTTCTGCTCCATGATTAGTAGCATGCATCGACCTCAATCGACAGGTGCAGAGGTTCAGCATCTGGCCGTCCTTGCTCGACACCAGCATCTATAGGAGCCTAAGGATCTCGACGCACCCTGCAGGAGAGACGAGATGATGTGGGGAGCCGAGGACCTACACACAAAGACGAGACGACAGAGAAGGTGTACTGATTATGCTCGTCGTCCTCGTTGCCCTCGCATTCTGCCGTCCTTTCTCGACACCGCTTAGCACGGGTCGCATACGCCGCCCGGATCTGCCGTGGAGGCACCTCCTCCATGGTCGGATCCCCCACAGCCTTCGTGCCGCCTGTTACCACCTCCTCCACGGCCAGGCATGCCGGATCTGCCCATGGCGAAAGCCGAAGCGCCCACCCACCGCCGCCGCCGCCAAGAGATCCGGTAGACGCAAGGAGCCCCGTGCCAGCAGAAGAGCCACAGGCACCCAGCGTTGCCGCGCCGGCCGCCCCGGCATCCGCCCACCACTGCTCGCCACGGGAGGTGGAGCGCCGCCCACCACCATCAAGACAAAGACACGGTAATGGGTCGGGGTCGGGGTCGGCCGTCGGGTAAGCGGCGGCGCCGCTGCGTTGAGCTTGCCCGTGGACGCGGAGGTGGTGGGTCCGCCGCGTCGAGCCTAAGCGGTCACACCAGGCGGGCGGCGGCGCTGGCGTGGCTAGGGTTTCGCTCCGCTCTGGGAGACTGGGACGGGTCGACGCGAGAATGCGAGATGTGGACGCCTGGACGGGTCACGGGCTCCTCATGGTCACGGGGGTCCTCACTTGGTTGTGCTGGGCCGCGTAGAGTGGCTAGTGGGCTTTACGAGATTGAGATCGCCAACGATGGATCCGTGATGTCCAACCACGACGATATTTTAACTAGTCGTCGTACATTTAGCACTTATAAATAAATGGTCACAAATTACAGCATTCTATGATGATTTTTAGAAGGTCACATATGAACCGTCATGTATAAGGGTATTTCTCGTAGTGGACTTTGGTGCGAGACTTCCCCTCGGCAGCGTCAAACCGTAACCACTCGCACAAGGGATCTGCTGGCTTCGAGTGAGGAAGGCGATTACATACACTATAGATGTTATTGACCGTTTTCATAGATGCTATAAACAAGGGCATGGGATAAACAACTCTTTGTTGTTGATAGGAGGAGTAAACAAGGTCGTGGAACGAAGAGAGATGCGTCGTTGTACATGCCTTTAAGTATGGACCCAATGCCAATGGGACTCGATTTCCTTTTCCCACTAGCTCCATAAATGTACAAATTGGGTGGCACTTGAGTATAACTCATCAAGATCTACAACTTTTATTTTGGTCATCTTGTCATTTGATAAAATTTGAACCTTTCAAATTTGAAATTTTAAAAAATGACAAGTTCGAACCAAAATTTGAGACCCAAAATGATTTCAACATAAAAAGTGATGAATACCAAAGTTGTTCAACTCATTAATATCTACAACTTTTATTTTAGTCATCTTGTCATTTGACAAAATTTGAACCTTTTAAATTTGAAATTTTGAAAAACGACAAGTTCGAACCAAAATTTGAGACCCAAATTGATTTCAACATAAAAAGTGATGAATACCAAAGTTGTTCAACTCATGAATATCTACAACTTTTATTTTGGTCATTTCTTCATTTGACAAATTCTTAGCACATATTATTCACTAATCTTACACATGTCTCATATAGTTTATAAAACCTTATGAGAGATGTGTCACATTTGTGAACAATATCGTTAACACTTTATCATATGAAGAAATGACCAATACAAAAGTTGTAGATCTTGATGAGTTATTCAACTTTGGTATTTATCACTTTTTCAGCTGAAATCATTTGGGGAACCAAAATCTTATCTGAAGTTGCATTTTTTTGAAATTCAAAATTTAAATTGCTCAAACTTTTCATATGTATATATTGACAAAATCAACAAAATAAATTGATAGAGAATGATTTTAGAAAATTTTAGGAAAAAAATCATCAGATTTGGAGTTAGTATGAGGAAGAAAAACTAGTTACAAAAAGTGACCCACAGTTAAAAAAGAAATCACAATCGCTCACTATGATCATGTAAGGATCATCTAGAACAATGTGATTTCTCTTTTTAATCTGTGGGTAAACTTTGTAACTAGTTATTCTCCCTCATATTAACTCCAAATGTGATGTTTTTTTCCTAAAAATTTCTAAAATCATGATTCAGCATTTAAGTTTGATCAAACTTGTATGTGACAATGTTTTACATATTTTAAAATTTAAAATTTGATAAGTTCAAACCAAATTTTCAAGCCCTAAATGATTTCATATGTAAAAGTGATGAATACAAAAGTTGTTAAACTCATTAAGATCTACAACTTTTATTTTGGTCATCTTATCATTTGATAAAATTTAAACCTTTCAAATTTGAATTTTTAAAAAATGACAAGTTCGAACCAAAATTTGAGACCCAAAATGATTTCAACATAAAAAGTGATGAATACCAAAGTTGTTCAACTCATGAATATCTACAACTTTTATTTTGGTCATTTCTTCATTTGACAAATTCTTAGCACACATTATTTACTAATCTTACACATGTCTCATATAGTTTATAAAACCTTACGAGAGATGTGTCACATTTGTGAACAATGTCGTTACCACTTTGTCATATGAAGAAATGACTAATACAAAAGTTGTAGATCCTGATGAGTTATTCAACTTTGGTATTTATCACTTTTTCAGCTGAAATCATTTGGGGAACCAAAATCTTGTCTGAAGTTGCATTTTTTTTAAATTCAAAATTTAAATTGCTCAAACTTTTCATATTTATATATTGACAAAACCAACAAAATAAATTGATAGAGAATGATTTTAGAAAATTTTAGGAAAACAAATCATCAGATTTGGAGTTAGTATGAGGAAGAAAAACTAGTTACAAAGTTGACCCACAGATTAAAAAAAGAAATCACACTGTTCACTATGATCATGTAAGGATCATCTAGAACAGTGTGATTTATCTTTTTAATCTGTGGGTAAACTTTGTAATTAGTTGTTCTCCCTCCTACTAACTTCAAATATGATGGTTTTTTTTCCTAAAAATTTCTAAAATCATGATTCAGCATTTAAGTTTGATCAAACTTGGATCTGACAATGTTTTACACATTTTAAAATTTGGAATTTGAAATTTGACAAGTTCAAACCAAATTTTCAAACCCTAAATGATTTCATATGTAAAAGTGATGAATGTAAAAGTTGTTGAACTCATCAAGATCTACAACTTTTATTTTGGTTATCTTATCATTTGACTAAATTTGAACCTTTCAAATTTTGAAATTTGAAAAAGACAAGTGAGCACCGCAGGGCGGTTTGGTGATTGAGCCGCCCCTACAGATCAAATTTCAACCGTAGGGGCGGCTCACCTTACTAACCGCCCTCTGAAAGCCATCTGTAGGGGTGGTCAAGGTGGGGCCCGAGGACGCCCACCAATGGGCGCCCCCACCCCAACCGCCTCTTACGGAAAAATGCCCTCAATTCTTCTTTGTAAATGCTCAAGCGTAGTGCATGTGACCGATGGTGCACGGTCAGCATTTACTATCGCTAACAAAGTGACCAACCACCCCGGTACAACTTCAAGTACTAATTAACATCCACGCATACTTAACATCAAGTACTTAACAACAACTACTACTTAATGTAAAAGTTTCGGACACCGGGCATAAGGACGGAGATGCCGAGATGGGGCTGTGGTTGGGGCGTTTTATAACTCATAAGGTCTTCAATCATATCAAATAAATTAACACCGAAAGTTACAACGAACACACCTACATATGCGCAGTGGTGGAGAAGGTTTTATCTGAACCAGAGCTCCATGGTTCGAATCCTGTGGGGAGCATTTTTTAATTTTAATATATGCGTCCCCAATTCTTTTCTTTCCATACTTTTTTAAGTTTTAAATTCGTTGCAATTATCAAAGTATATTGCAACCAAAAATAAGCGCTGCACTTGAACACAATTTTTGCTTCGACCCCATAGATTTTGTTGCAATAAAATTTAGCACTTGCAACAATATCAAAGTATATTGCAACTGCCAAAAAAGGTTGCAATTGACCCCCACTTTTGCTTCGCCTCCAAGAGTTCTCGTTGCATTAAGTATCTAGCATTTGCAACGCTTGTCAAATTTTATGCAACACAAAAAAACCGTAGCAATCGTCAAAACCAAATGCAACTAACGTAAATGTAGTTGCAGTACTACCACACAATTGCAACCAAAATCAAGTCTACTGCAACCATTTTTCACCATTGCAATATCGTCCACCAAATGCAACAGAGCTTTGCAACATCTTGAAAACCGTTGTATTAAAGGCATGTATCGCTACCATTTTTTAGAATGGTTGTAATACAACAATCTCTGGCAACCAAATTTTCTACGTTGCAATTCTTCGGCGTTGCAGTAGACCGAAAATCTTGTAGTGTCATGAATCAGGCCAAGTGAGGCCACGAAGGGCTCGGGGGCTCCTAATGAGATCCTAACATATGGGTATGTTAAGCCTCAAGATCAATGGTTCCCGACCGAAGGGACCCCCCGACCGACCCCTCTAGGGATCGCCCGGGGGCTCGGGGGCTATACCCATCGGGTACGCTCATGCGCACCCTCCGACGAAGAAACCTGACCAAGCCTAGGCATGGCTCAGCCCCCGCTCAGGGCTTGGGGGCTCGCCCAAGCCCTAGGCTCCTAATCGACAACACGCTCGAGCTCAGACCTTGGCTCCTACCCGGCTTACTACGCTAGCCAAGGCCTGGGTGCAAGAAGACAAGCCCCAAGCTACCGAGGCTCCCAGATGCTATGCTTCGGGTGTGGCCTTGGCGGCCACTCCCGCGACAGGGTCATGCACGGGGCATGACACAAGAAGACAAGCTTCCCTCGACCTCTAGGGGTTGGGTGGCTCCTAGGCTCACGCGTCAGCCCCTCGAGTTGACCTCCTTCGCCACCAAGAAGGCTCCAGAAGGTCCACCTAGAGAGGCCGGTCCAAGTCGACATAGCTTGACACGCAGAGTGTCAGGACAGAGCAGTCGGACAATGACCAAGGCTTGTTCGGCTCCACGACACCGCCACGGTCCATATAGTGCCGCTGCAAGACCCTCCTAGACTCCGACACATGTAGACCATAGACTCACCTCCCCAAACCACCATGTACCCGACCTATCTTGTTATATAAGGGATAAGGTCGGACCTAGGGGGGAAGAGGATTGAAAGATAGATCATTCCATTCCATCCGCTCCTGCTCAGCACCGAGAGCAGAGCCACCCAGAGAGAGGGGCACAGAGAGCTCCTCTACCGTATCTCGGCATCTTCCTCCTCTCCAACGAGGGAATGGTCCACCGGTGGCGAGGCAACCTTAGGATTAGCACCGAGCTAACCCCCCACCAAATCTCTCTTTATACTCTGTTGTAACCCCCTGATTTTGGGTGCTCTTGAGTATAAGGATCATTAGCTGTTGGACGTAGGGCATCGATTGGCCCGAACCAGGATAAACCGTTGCATCCTCTTTGTGATTCTTGTGTTCTTGAGTCCACCCGAGCCACCGAAGACCCGTACTATGACACCGACTTGAACAACTATCCTTGCCGCGGCTCCGACCCCGCAACAGGCGACCACGGAGGGTAGGTGACCGAGGGGGCTGGTGCGCCTGTAGCTGGCGATGGGGGAGGCATAGGCCCTGCGGGCGGCGTTGGCGGCTGGCCGGCCGGCCCATGAGCGCCACTGGTGCCGACGTCCATGCTTGCGCTCTGTAGAGGATTGCACGATAGGTGGAGACCAGACGCGACATGAGAAATGGAGGGGAGGGGGGAAGAAGGGGCCACTGGAGCCGGACCGGCGGAGCCAGCGACGTGGAGTTGGCGGCACTTCTAGACGGGGTGGATCCGTTGCTAGTGCCAGCTGCAGAGGCGAGGCTGGTGAAGGTGGGTAGATCCGCGGTCGTGGAGGAAGGAGAGAGGGGAAGGGAGGGGGGAGAGGGCCGCCGGCTGGGGAGGGGACTGGCCGCCAGACGGGTTGCCTAATGGGTCGCTAGCACTCAAGCCTATCAGTTGTCCTCACAAGACGAACTTTCTTCCCTATGCTTTAAAGTGTTGAATAAGAGCATTCAAACGAGATACTTGCAACAAAGTCAAGCTATGAAATCAATGTATGGTTGTATACTTGTGTGGTAGATTTCTTTGTCAAAAAAATGTATGCTAGATACATCTTACAAACTTTTATGGCACAACTTGTACCGCATAACTATTTTTTTAGGAAACAGGAAGCGCCAGATCATTTACTGGAAATTTATTAAACCAAATAACTATTTCTCTTTAGCTAACTTTAGTACTGTTTTGTTTTCTATTTTATTAATGATTGGTAAGGTTATGGCACCCTAAACTAAGAGAAGAGAGGCAATTGCTAGTTCGCCTTAGTAAACAAAACATCATGATCGATGATTGCTAGTAGTTGGTTAGGAGAGCCGGCCAACACCGACCTCAATCCTTAGAGTGACATCATATCCTGAAATCCATCCATCTCCATCAGGCTCCCAGGCCCACCACCAGCTCCCATTTGGGCTCATCCCGTGGTCAGGGAGGCCAGGGCAGGCTCACTAAGTGATGACACCCTCAATCGTGATGGAATAAAATTAGGTCACCATCACAGAGTTGATAAGCAAAATAAAAGCTAAGCCACGTTTACATGCGCGGTGGATGACAGTAGCAAGTAGCACGACAAGATTTTCGGTTTGTTTGTGTACCTCACCTTTACAGGTCAAGCTCTGGAGACCAGCTTATCTGGAACTGTATTTTTTTTGTTTTGCGGAATATTTCCTCTGGTGATAAATATGTGACGTTTTGGAGTTTTCTCAATTCAACCACGTTGAACTTTATTTGCTACTTTTAATATCTTGAGTATGGATATAAAAACCAATAGTGGTAGTTTTTTTTGTTTTGAATCTAGTTTTTGTAAAAGTATACTCTAGAAAAAAAGCATTTTGTAACAAGAAGTAAGGAGTATTTAGTATAGAGAATTAGGCAAACACCTTATACCCATTGTGGAGTGTGGCTTCATGTGTTACATGTGGTACATATGTTAGTCTAGCTATACATATCTCTTATAATTAGTTACAATGTCACTGCAATATAATAGCCTATGTAACAACCCAGCCCATTAGGAGCTTGTAGTAGTTGTGAAGTTGGCTCATGTAGCATATTTGGAGTTGTAGTTGGTGGGTCGTTTAGTACCACCTTAGAAGTTTAGGAGGGTAAGAGTCAGCTTATAATCCTTATCGTTCCAAACGTAGCACTTTTTGTCTCTGGGTTAACCCTTTTACACGAAGCAAGGACAAAAGTATATGAGAAATGCTACGCGAATATAGGAACTGTTACACGGGGGGGCTAGACCATATAAGTAGTTTTTGGATGTGGGGTGTTACAGCCTGGTCTTCTATTCCATTCATTCTCAATGCACCCCTAGAATAATTCAATATTTCTATGATTCATGTGCCTAGTAGCCACTTTTCTGATTGTACCGGGTGTGGGATGGTGCCGTGCAGTGCGGTGTGATGGTGGCGGCTCAGCAGCACGGCGTATGTGTGTGGAGCAGCGTGGAGCGTAGGGTAGTGTGGCATGGTGGCAGCCTCCTACCTTTGCAGTGGCTATGGTGCATAGAGCTCGGCAGAATGGCTCGGGGGCGGCATGGGGAGTGCTGGGGCATGACATGACGTTTCTAATTAGGCCCGAGAATCGGTGGGGCGGGGAAGAAGAAAGAAGATTGAGAAAAATTGCTACTTGTTCCCTTTGTTTTAAGAAATTGAGCGGATGTTTTGAGGGATTGAGAAATTTTAGGAAAAATAGATCCGCTGGAGCATTTTTCTTTTCCTTCAATCTACTTTACGATGGGTGATAGGGAGAGGGGATTGTATTCTTTCAATCTGGTAGAGATGCTCTTAGAAATTAGGGAAAACACCTCGTACCCTTTGAGTTGCTGCTTATGTTAAATTCAAGATGTGTTGTGTTATTTGGTCCGGTCTAAACTCATGTTTGTCCACCATAATCAAAATGACTATCTAAAATACCAAATCATTTGGGCTTCAGGAGCAAAGTATGAGATGGAAGACAAGCTATGGCAGCTCTGAACTTCTCTGGAGGCAAGCTTCTCATTCTTAAAGTTGGAGGCAAAGTTTTGCCAAATAGATTGAGACCTGAATTGAGATTAAGGGTAATAATCAAGTAAGAGTAACTTTGGTAGGAGTACTTTTTAAGAAGGGCGCTCTCAAGTTTACCCATCACTTGCATTCTTTCATCTTTATTAAATTAAATTATTAAATTGACTGCAAGCCAACAGGGTAATCAGATACACTGATGAAGTCACACTTTCCACAGCACACAAACACACAAACACTTGCGCTAGCTGCCGTTGCCGGCAGCTACAACACTTGACCTGACTGAAAAGCTACTGCTACTGCATTAACCACGCCGGTGCTCTCCCTCTCCGTTCAACTTAAACTCCGGGAGGGAGCGCTCAGTCACGGCCTGCCTGGCCGTGGATGTTGACCAAGACGAGGTCAGCCTAGGCGTTGCTCCGGAAGGAGCCGTAACCCCTGGCGCTGGCGCGGAGGACTATCTGGTGGTACAGCGCTACGATCGCCGCGCCGATGAACGGACCCACCCAGAAGATCCACTGAAGCAACAACAGCCAACAAAATTGTGTGCATTACTGCTGCAATCTTGGACAATGTGTGTAGGGCTAGGGACTAGGCAGAGGGAGATGTGATACCTGGTCGCTCCAGGCCTTGCTGTTGTTGTACACGACGGCAGCGCCGAGGCTCCTCGCCGGGTTGATCCCCGTGCCGGTGATCGGGATCGTCGCCAGGTGCACCATGAACACAGCAAATCCAATCGGGAGCGGCGCCAACACCTGATGATCATCTCGTTCATCAATACAACAACAGGCATGCAACAGCACGACGGAAGCACAAGTTCTTGCAATGAGCAGGATCACAGCTCAATGGCGTGTACAGGTGCCGCAATTACCGGGACGTGGGAGTCGCGGGCGTTGCGCTTGGGGTCGGTGGCGGAGAAGACGGTGTAGACGAGCACGAAGGTGCCGATGATCTCGGCGGCGAGCCCCGTGCCGGTGGAGTACCCGGGACTGACCTCATTGGCGCCGCCGCCGTAGCGCGCGTAGAATCCGCTCTGGAAGCCCTTGACGAGCGCGACGCCGCAGATGGCGCCGAGGCTCTGCGCGGCCATGTACAGCAGTGCGCGTACCAGGGACACCTTCCGCGCCAGGAAGAGGCCGAACGTGACGGCCGGGTTGATGTGGCCACCGGAGATGCCGGCGGTGCAGTAGACGAGGATGAAGATCATGCCGCCGAACGCCCACGCGATGCCGAGGATGCCCACGCCGCCGCACGCAGCGTCGGCGCCCGACGCCGTCGCGTCCGTCTGGTGCTTGTACCCGATCACGGTGGCCACCGTGATGTACAGGAACAGCAGCGTCGCCACGAACTCGGCGATCACGGCGCGGTACAGAGACCACTTGCCCAGCTCGTCGATGTCAATCAGCGGTGCCGGCGGAGGGTCCGCATAGTCACGGACACCGCCGGCCTCCAGAGTGGACACGTCCATCTCCTTGCCCATTTGCTCTGCGCTTGACAAGCTGTTGCTGGAAGCTAGTAGTTTGCAAGAGCTGCTTGAGAAATTGCTAGTCTTGCTGTGTTGTGGTTTTGGTGCTGTCATGGGGGTATTTATAGGGTTTTATTAAGGTCCACGAGGGTTTAAGCGGTAACTGTAATGCATTTTTTCTTTTAATTAACTTTGAAGAGTTTGGGTACAGGGTAGCTGTTTCACATGTGACACGGCGTTCCACAGCTATACTATACATGTCCAAGCCTCAGAAGTTCATACTTTGCTGGGTATATCAAGCTATCTGGCTCAACCAAAATGTTTTACGGCACTGCTAGCTTCCCGGACATCTGGACGGACGCCTAGAAGTCCGTTTCTGCGTCTGACACCGGCTTCTGTTACTTTCAGGAATCTACGCCCCCACTTCGCGCCTTTGTCCGGACGCCGTGCCCCCTCCGCTTGCCACACCCGCATGCCGCGTGGGGACCGCATGTGCCCCTGCCGCCATCGCCCTCCGCTTTCCACGCCCGCGGCCGAGCAGCACTCCATCCCTCCGCTCCCCCACGCGCATGCACGACGCCCAAGCAGTTGCAGTAGGCGGTTGTGGCAGGGTGGGTCACATTGCAACATGTGCAACATCCCAATCTATTTTTGAAACATCCAGATAAAAACACTTGCAACATACGTACGAAATAGCTGAAATACTTGCAACATGCGTTCGAAACACTTGCAAAACACTTGAAAACTCTTGAAAACCATTGCAAACATATGCAATATCCAGATAATACACTTGCAACATATGTGTGAAACATATGCAACATCCAGATGAAACACTTGCAACGAACGTCTGAAAAAAGATGAAACATTTGGAACATACACATGAAACATACGTGTATAGCCATTGCAACATGACAATTTACTTTTGCAAAATCAAGATGAAACACTTGCAACATCCAGATGAAACATCTAAAATATTTGAAACATAAGCTTGCAACATGCGTTGCGCAAATGTCACTTGCTGCTTGGACGAGTTACCCGAGCAGCGCAGACACTCCGGCGAAGGCGAGCATCGCGACGACCAGGAGCTTCCACACGCTGAGGTCGACATCCATGCTGTGGAGGTCCGCATTGATGAGCGCCCGAAGGAGGTCATCGTTGTCGTCCCCCGCGTCGCCGAAGACATCCGACTCGTCGACCACGCCGACGTCGACGAGGTTCTGGAGGAGTGGGCGTGGCGTGGCGGCAGACACGGCGCGAAGTAGGATGGGGGCGCTGTGCGGCGCGCAGCGGCAAGGCGGAGTGGGGCGGGTGCCTAATGCGGTGAAGCCGCGACGTGCGAAGCGAGTGGGGATTTCTGTCGGTGGAGGTTCTCTCGCGGGGTAGAGATAGAGGAGATTGAGAGCGTAAAGGGAAGCAGGACGATTGTCTATTAGGCCCGACCGCTGCGCAGGCCCGGGAACAGGGGCTGTCCGAACGCACACGTCAGGACGGACGCTCTAATCACATCATTACAAAATGTTTTTAAGTTTCGACATATATGATTTAGGAAACATGAAGAATGAAAAGTCTGTACGTGTTGTGTACTGGCAATAAATCAGTCTAATTTCATCCCTTTTTGGTCCAACATGGCACAAATTTCTGTTGTACTATATGTACCGGACAAAAAACATTTTCATATATTATTGTCTCTTTACTTTTATGGCACAACTTGTACCGCATAACTTTTTTGCCCTTACTGGAAATTTAGTAAACCAAATATTCTCTTTAGCTAACTTGAGTACTGTTTTCTTTTCTATTTTGTTAATGCTAGGTAAGGTTATGGCACCCTAAACTAAGAGAAGAGAGGCAATTGCTGGTTCCTTTGTAAACAAAACCTCATGATCGATGATTGCTAGTTGTTAGTTAGGAGAGCCGGCCACCACCGACCTCAATCCTTACCGTGACATCGTATCCCTAATGTCCATCCATCTCCATCAGGCTGCCAGGTCCACCACCAGCTCCCATTTCGGCTCATCCCGTGGTCAGGGAGGCCAGGGCAGGCTCACTAATTGATGACACCCTCCTCAATCGTGATGGAATAAAATTAGGTCACCATCACAGAGTTGATAAGCAAAATCAATGAAAAGCTAAGCCACGATTACCACTTTTTTTATGTTCTGCGGAATATTTCCTCTGGTCATAAGTGACGTTTTGGACTTTTCTCAATTCAACTACGTTGAATTGTAGTTGCTACTTTTAATATCTTGAGTATGGATATAAAAACCGATATTATTGCTTGGTAGGTTTTTGTCTTGAATCTAGTTTTGTAAAAGTATATTCTAGAAAAACATGCTGTAGCAAGAAGAGCATTAGTGTAGAAAAAGCATCTTAGAGTACAAGTTTCATGCGGTATATGTGTTAGTCTATACATATCTCTAATAATTAATTACCATGTCACTACAACAGCCTAGTCGTGTGATCCGTCCATTAAGCAATGTATCCCTAGACGAATTCAATATATTTCTATGATTCATACGCCTAATAGTCACTTTTCATATTGAACCCCGAGAAGGAGATGTCAGTAGGCTTGATAACATTGTATAGTCTGTTTCAGCTGTAGACTACTGAGTGTATGAATCCATGCTTAGAATGTTATAAGATATACTTAACCTTATATTAATTTGTATATTTTTCTTTGTTCATTTTATGGTCGTTGTCCAATTATGATAAACTCATATGTTTTTATCCATGTCCATAGTTTTTTCTCACCAAGAGACATATATGTATCTTATACACATTTATTTGAAAATCTTCAATATGCGTTTATTTGAAAATCTTATCATAAATTATGGTCTTCACAAAATAATCTTAAACTATGGTGGCTTTTGTTGCAGACCGTCTCATGAGAATATAGATTTTGATTACCAAATGTTAATCTTATTAGTGGTCATAATTTTTATCCTCAAATTGAGTTCAAAGTCTCCTTCTTGTTATATATTTCATTAACTCCTGTTTTTTGTATTTTATTGAAAATAAGGATTTTAGATGGTAAACTGCACTCTTTTGCCTAAGCGATCATTTAATCATGCACCACATCTCTTAAGATCAGTGGTAGAGCTTGATCTGAGATCTAGAATTCCCTAATATTTAAGCCTTACAATCATTGCTTACTCCAAAAGAATCTCAAAGATAAGGAAGGTGACAGCCGCCTTTTGTGTGCACTAACATCCCCACTTGTTAAAGAACATGTGTAGTAGTATTTCTTTATATTAAAAATGGACTATTTATTATAAAATGTATAAAATTTTCTAAACCAACAATTTACCAAAAAAATATGCCACTAATATTAATATAATCTTAAATTATTTATTAGTATCATTTGTATATATATGTTATTAAGGGAATATTTTCATGATTGTTCAAACAGTTATACATATTTCTCACTCATGCATCTATGTGACAATCCGCATGATGGATTGATGGCACAACATTTTTGTTTACTTTTGTTAGTTTTTAAAATATTAATATTGTTAATAGAAATGGGTAATTTACAAACATATATATGCAGTTTTTTTTGTTATTGAAACATTTTTATTATAACATACGTTGATAATTTAGACGTAGATTTGGTCATTTTAGTTTTTTCTTATAATAACAGTAATTGAGATGAAAAATTGAGGGGTTACTTAGATTATTTATCGTAATTGTAGGTATGTAATTAGGTGGAAATTTGACAGTTACTTTATATTGTTCTTTATAATGGCATATGTGGGTAATTGTTTAGAAAATAGAATAGATCTGATTGTTATTATTATGATAGTGGTTAGAATATACTGAATTAATGGCAAGATATTTATGATTTTGCAAGAATTTCTAGTAGTTATCTTATTATCTAGCAATCTCGTTAGGATCAATGTGGAGGCTATGTTTGGGACCTCTAGTTACCAATATTATGATATATGCTATTGTCCTTTATGTTGCAATCGTTCTGAAGATTACCAAGATTCTTGCACTTGTTGCAATGTTTGCCATTGTTCTTCACAAAATTAGTTTTGTTTTTTGAACAAGAACTTAGGTGCCTTCTTGAGAATATACCCAAAAGACCCCTTCTTCAAAGAAAACCTTTTGTCTGTCCAAGCATTGCATAATCTTGTCCTCACCAACATAACACTTGGCTAAATCACGAGTCAACTCTCAACTTCTCGCTTCAAGGTTTCATCCTCAACCATAAGTGATGCATCACAAGTAAGTCCATCACTCATAAAAGAATCATTGCTAGAGCTGCAAGAAGGGTTAGATGAACTAGGTGTGCTTGGCGAACTATCAAGTAAGTCACAAGTCACACCCATGTCCACTTTAGCATTGTTGACTTCATGTGCAAAAAAAAGTGTTATGAGCTTCTTCAAGTTTGACATGAGTCGCTTTTAAACTCTCATGAGAGGTCTTTAGCTCCTCAAAGGATTCTTAAAGAGATGTGCATTAATCCGTTGGGTGGTCGTTGTACTTCACCTTAACATCCAAAAGGGTATATTCCTCCGTCGACCATTGAACCTTCACTCAGTGACATTGGGCCCACTTCACCGGATGATCCATTGTCCTATCCAAGCTTGTTCATTTATTGCCCGAAGAGGAATTCTATTGCTGGACATTATCTATTTCCACAACACTGAGCCACACCGGATGATCCGCGGGGTGCTCCTATATTACACAATAATATCTGATGGTCTCTGTTGTGCACCAGTGGCCCAATGTATCATCCTGTGGGCTCTACCATCTCTGGCCAACTTACTAGACTCCATCTATTGATCCGGTGGGCTGAATCTTGATCCGGTGAATGCTCCAGTGAGGAGTGTCGATGTTTTGTAGATCAACTAGTAAATTTATACGATTGTCGCGCTGCTCTAGGAAGACGATGGTAGCATCCAAAAGACACGAGTAATTATACTAGTTTAGGTCAGAGCCCTATGTCCAGTCTCAGAGAAGATCGAGTGCGTGTTCCTCGCTTGAATGCTCTGAAGTTCTTACAATGGGGGGTGCAAGAATGGTGGAAGAGGTAGGAGAGTGGAGCTAGAGCTAGAAGATGGACTGCCCGAATGAAGGTTTCAAGAGTTCGATGCCTTGGAAGGGTGCCTTGGTTGTCCTTATATAGAGTCAGGGCCAAGCCACATACAAAGAAGGAGGTTCTCTCGACCGAGGGGTTGTGAGCCTGAGGCAGGGAACCTAGCTAACTTGGCTTGCAAGGAACGCCTTGTTCTCTTGGTGTAGAGCATGTCTGGGCGTGGTTGTCATCATGGTCTTGTTCCCATGTCATGGCATGGGGTGATGTGGTGCTACTATGCCAGTTGTGGCAGCACTATAGGCACGGTGGTGATTCGCCAGCCGTCCTGTGCGACGTGGTCTCGCTGTGACCTTCGTCATCGCCTCCTGATCTCCTAAGGGCGCTGTGTGGGAGTTGGTCGTCTTGCTGCTTGTGGAGCTGGTGGCCATGATCTCGAGCTCTAGGGTCATGGTCATCGTTGTCTTGGATGGCCTCAAAAGTCAAGGCCGCTATCGTGAACCCCATCCTGTAGTGGGTGGGGTCATACACCCATCTCATCGGATAGTATTTGGACGGTGGGTCACCGTACTGGCCACCACTGCTTGGTGTTGTTGTCTTGTCTTCACTGCATGGCGCAGGGATGGCGTCTGACCGGGCTGACGGGTCAGTGTGGCATGCCTACTTTTGTTAGAGTAGGCGTGCCTAGCAGAGTCCAATCTCTCCCCGTTCCTCCCAGGGGTTGGGACAGAGGAGAGGTCTTGTGATGCTTCATGGCGTGCGGTGAAGGCAGAGAGGAGGGGTCGTGGCCAACCCTTGACTTAGTGCTTGGCCCAGGTCCACATAGCTTAGCTAGGCCTCGGTCGTTAAGGTCTTAAATCAGCTCATGTACTGTAGGCCGCCCGAGCGGCTGACTAATTGGTGCCTTGAGATACCCGGAATATCATAACTCCAATAGTAGCCCCCGAGCATTTTTGCAATCATGAAGTGATTGTGAAAGCACTAATACTTTCGTGTGTCGGATGCAGGTTCGAAGTCATGGCTGGTCTGAGCTTTGGTGCTCGACCCCTTACGGGCTAGTGTGTTCAATGCGATAGGTGGCTGTTACGTCCCGTCCCGTCAAGCCGTATTGATGGTGAGGTATGCAACTGCTGAGCCTAGCCGTGTCAGTGTGCTACATATCGAGGTTCATGATCCAGGTAGGGCCGAGTGGTCTCGTCGACACTGTACCGGCTCTACCTTTGGGAGGATCTCAATTTCCCTGACCTCACACGAGCATCTGACATTAACTGTGACCTCCCGTGGTTTGCCACTCGGTGCAGGGGTCTCAGGCTGCTCAGTCTGCCCTTGGTCCTATAAATAAGGGCCTTCCTTCCATTTGAACTACTTGCATCCACGTCTATGAACTACTTTTAGCTCTTTCGCGAGGCTAAGCGAGGAAGAGAGAGAGTTCCTAAGGGGACAATGAGGTTTCAAGCATGCGACCCGCTAGGGGTCGATTGCGGTGGCCGACGGCCGGTGTCACTCTTTCCAACAACTGGTGCTAGGAGGAGGTTTGCGAGTAGGGGGTGGGAGATAGCGCGGTCACTGAGTCAGATCATACGCGACCTCGGGCCTCCACCCTGTCATCGCTTCTTGCTTCGGACCCCAGTGGTTCAGGTGCTCGAAGTGGATGGTGGCTAGGGATATCTCTGACTTCTTCCCCAATCCCACGTGTAGGCTGATAGTGTGTTGTGACCCTGCCTTAGTGCTTGTGGCTACTCGTGGAACATGAAGAGAGCGAAGTAGCGCTGCCTTGTCATGTTGCCTGCACTGGGCGAGGCATGGGCATAACACGGCTACACTTTGGTAGCCGGCCGGTCTCCCTTTGCTACCGTGAGGATGGCAATGGCTCCTGTAGGTGCTGGGTGGCTCCATGCTTCCCAGGGGTGCTTCTTGGAACTCTCCTAGTGCATGTGGAGATCCTCTCAGAGCCGTTGGGGTTTCCATCTCTGTCCCCCTATGTTTCGGTCGTGGGATCATGATGCTTGTAGGGAGGTTAGCGAGTAAAACCTTGACCTCACCTTTCCTATTTTTGTAGCATCCGTACTTTGGCCTTTGACGGTACCACCATCAAGGTGGTGCTATATCCTTTGTACTTTCTTAAGTGGCACGACCGCTGTTGTACTAGCAGATACTAAGAAGGGATTCTCTTTCCCAAACATTTAGGATTCCCTTGTGGTTGTGGCGAGCCCCCCAAGCTGTGGGATCAGGGTCGTGCCTTTGGTCTAGGGTCACCGATCCTGGAGGATCGGTTTATCTTGCAAGGGATCGTTCCCTCAACCTCTTTTGTGTGGTCGCGAGGTTTTTTATGATCGTGCACTGGCTCATAGGTCTTGGACCTTTTGCTTTTTCCATGTGACCGAGCTGTGATCACGCTTTGGGCTTCGTATTGCTTCACGAGGAAGACGCTGCTGCGTTACCCTGGCCGTCTGCTTCATTGATCCCTCCCGGAGAGGTCGTGGACCTCTGACGGTTTGTGAGTCTTTAGAGCTGGCCTTAGTGAAAGTTCCTAATGGCTAGAGGGAGGTGAATATCTTATTAAAAATTTCTACAACAATACTAGAGCCAAGTGGTTAGATAATTAAGCAGCGAAGTGAATATTGTGCTAGCCTACTAAAAATGCAAGCCACCTACCAACAATTCTAGTCAATTATGATCACTAGGCAGTCAAGGGCTATATCGCTACTCTCTACACTAGTTGATTTAGATAGGAACTAATTACAACTAAGAAACTAAGCTACACAACTAGCTACTACTACCACAAGCTCTACACAAGGTAAATGCACAAAGTAATGCAAGAGAGTGGTAGAGGAGATATACCGCCGTGGAAAGTGATCAATTAATGGATACAGAAGAATACAAAGGAGACAAATGATGACACAATGATTTTTTCCTCCGAGGTTCACTTGCTTGCCGGCAAGCTAGTCCCCGTTGTGGCGGTACACTCACTTGGAGGTTCACGCGCTAATAGGCACCACACGCCTAACCCGCAACCAGGTGTCGTACAACCAACACATGATGAAGATCCACAAGCCACGCGCAATCCACTAGAGTTGCCTTTGGCGCTCCACCGGGGAAGGCACAAGAACCCCTCTCAATCACAATGATCGGAGCCAGAGACAATCACCTTCTCCACTCAATGATCCACAAATCATCGAGCCATCTAGGTGTCAGCAAACACCAAGAGTAACAAGGTCTCCACCAGCCCAAATCACCCAACTAGTGCCATAAGATGCTACAACACTAAGCAATGCCCTAGAGGCTCTCCAATCTCACTCAAGATGATGAAATCAAGTGTGCAAGTGAGTGGAGTGTGTTAGCTTGCTCACAATATGAAATCTCGGCACTTTGGGGTTCCAAGAGAGTGGCCATGGCCAGCCAAGGGGGCTATTTATAAGCCCCACCTCAAAATAGAGCCATTACCCCTTGGGGCAGCTTTTTGCGAGGGCACCAGACACAGTGGTGCCTGGCACTGGACATGGCGGTGCCCTCTCTAACAGTCAAATTCCAATGACTAGAAACTATCCGTTGGTCACCGGACAGGGGTGGTGGTGGCACGGCCCTAGGGGTGGCGGTGACCACCCGGGCCAACCCTACAAAAACCCTGCTCCCTAGAAAAATAGGGCGGTGCACCGCCCTAGGCACGGCGGTGCCCAGGCGGTGACCAGCCCCGATCCCCCCACTCTCTGGATAAAAGGGGCGGTGGCACCGGACGTGCCCCGATGGTGCACCGCCGTCACCATGGCGGTGTACATCGGTCGCGGTGGTGACCACCTCCACACCGCAGCTCTAGACCGAGGCTAGGTGGGCATCGCCCTAGGGGTGGCAGTGCCACTGGACAGGCAGTGGCGGTGCTAGCCCAACTCCTCCTTCTCAGCCTTGTCCAGTCGATCACCGCCCTAGGGGCGGCGGTGCACCGAACAAGGGGTGGCGGTGCCCCCAAAGGCAGCACCTCACCCTCTTCTTCGTCTCCTTTGATTCCTTTGCAAATGTGCCAACACCACAAGTGTTTCACCATCATGTGCAAGTGTGTTAGCATTTTCACAATCATTTTCCAAAGGTTATTCACTTCTCACTGATTGTGCACTATGCCTAAAATGCATATGCAAGTTTTCCTACACCTAGAGGCACTAGATGATCGAGTTGTCCGATAAGAGCTCCCCTCTTAATAGTACGACCATCTATCCTAAATGTGATCACACTCTCTAAGTGTCTAGATCACCAAAACAAAATGACCCTATAGATATCACCTTTGCCTTGAGCCTATTTTGTTTTTCTCTTTCTTCTTTTCTAAAGTCTGGAGCTTGATCATCATCACATGTCCACACCATCGCCATGATCTTCATTTCATGTGGCCATCTCCACCCATGAGTGCCGCTTGGCTCCATCACTTGGGTTGGACCAACCTATCTCAATTCCACACTTAGAGCATAGGGTTAGTTCCAATAGGTTTCATCAATTATCCAAAACCAAACTAGGGCTTTCACTTAGGTCTTGGACCTAGGACGTAGGGAGAAGCTGGTCGTGGCTTGGCCTCGACCTCTTAACGAGGTCGTGGGGACCAGCTCTGTTTTTCCCTAGCGTCCTTACCGACCTCGAGAGGTCATGTTGCCCTATTACAGGCAAGTTTGGTTTCGCCCCATGCAGGGAGAGGCATGTCCACCGTAACCACGCGGTCGGAGAGGTGTGCCTCATCAGGGTCGATGGGTCATTCGAGTGGGACTTGATATCCTCCACAATCAATGTGAAGTTCAGCTGTGCCTCATCGCGAGACATCCCATAAATCGTCGGCCATCAAACCTGTCGGTCCCCGACCACCTCCGCAGCGAGCAGAGGGCAAGATGCCTCACCCCAGAGGGGCTCAACCCAGATGACTTTGAAGTGGATGACTCGAACACTAGGGGAGATGGTCGAGAGGCTCTGCACCACTTATAAGAGCCGCAGGGGCCCATCTCGCCCTATCCCTATCCCTTTGTGGCCTCGAGCCCTTCTAAGGGCCAGCCCAAGAGTAGGTTTCCTATGCACGACATGGGGTTGTGGACACAGTGAGTTGTTCTGCGCATGGATTCAGGGGGCGGTTGGGCTCCCTAGTCACATCATGGCTTAATGGTGCCCACTTGCGAGCAGTCATGCACCGCAGAATGCGGGCGCGTGAATCGAAATGATATGGAAAGAATGGGAATGCGTAAGGCTTGCTTGGTTCACACCGCTGCATGGGAAACCGTTGCTCCGCCTTTGAAAGGTCCTAAATGGCTAGAGGGAGGTGAATAGCCTATAAAAATTTTCTGCAACAACACTAAGACAACTTGTTAGTCAACTTAATGGCGAAGCAAATGCTGCACTAGCTCTACTAGTGTTGCAAGTCACCTATCCACAAGTCTAGTATACTATGGTCTCTAAGTATCAAGCAATGCCTATGTCACTACTTCTACCACTAGGGAGCAACCTAGCAAGAGTAATTACAACTAAATATGCTACTCTACCCAACTAGCTACAACTAGCACTACACAAGTATAGGAAAGTAAATACAAGTGCTAGGAATGATATACTGAGCTAGGCAAGAGATCAATCACAATAAATACCAATGAAATCCTCAGAGACAAGGTGACACAATGATTTTTCACCGAGGTTCACTTGCTTGCCGGTAAGCTAGTCCCCGTTGTGGCGATTCACTCACTTGGAGATTCACGTGCTAATAGGCATCACACGCCTAAACCGCAATCGGGTGCCACACAACCAACACAAGATGAGGATCCACAAGCCATGAGCAATCCACTAGAGTTGTCTTTCATGATCTCCCACGGGGAAAGCATAAGAACCCCTCAGAAAACACCGGGAGGTGTCCAAGAACAGTCACCAACTCTTGCCAACACTCCTTCGCTACTCTAAGCCATCTAGGCATCAGCAAACGCCAAGAGTAACAAGAAAACCACAGCAAATCGATCCCCGAGTGCCATTAGATACAATCACTCAAGCAAATGCACCACTTTGGATCACTCCCAACTCACTTAGGATGCACAACCAAGCAAGAGAATGAGTGGGAGAGGTACGGTTTGGCTCAGCTCAAAGGATGCTATCACATGTAAGAATGACCAACAGAGTGAGCCAAAACCAACCAAGCTCTATTTATAGAGCCCCCAACAAATTATAGACATTATGCCCTCGGGGAGGTCTGGACCAAGGCTCCGGACCGTGGTTCTGGACCATCTACAGTGAAGTTCCGGACCCCCGGATCTCGCCATGTGTCCACTCGTTCAAACGTGCTCGTTAGATCTCAATGGTCACTAAAAAAATGCATCAAACTGCGAAGCACCGGACTATCGGACCAACTCAACTCGTGGTCCGAATGTACACAGAGAGGTTTCAGAGAGGGTTTTTCCCGCCGGGCCTAGTCTGGACCCAACAACCGGACCAACTCAGGGTCATGTCCCTTTAAACACATGTAAAAACACTCAACCGGACCCAGAGAACATGGTTCAGACCCTAGAACTAGACCCAAAGAACATGGTCCGGACTCTAGATCCGGATCTGGTCCTGAGCCAGAGTCCTGAGCGCTAGAACGACTATAACTCTTAGCTCCGAACTCTGATTTCGATGATCTTAGACATTTTGGAAAGCTTATGCAGAGGTCTACAATCCCACATGCATATTTGTTCCAAAGAACAATGGATCAACATAGAATTCCAATCTAAGAACCATCATATCTTCAACATAGACCAACAAGACCATCTCACAATGGTCCTGTTGCCCTCGCCATCAGGGTCCTGTTGACCTTTTCACCTCCAAATCAACTTCTATGTCTTCACCCTTACTCCCAAGTGCTAAACACATTGTGTATTATTATTGTGCACATGTGTTAGCATCTTTCAAAGCATTTTACAAGGGTTAATTGTTAGCACACTAGGTCCTAATGCATATGCATGAATCACATCACCTAGTGGCACTTGACAACCACTTTAACCGAGATTCTCCCCTCTTGATAGTATGGCTATCTATCTTAAACCCACTCACACCCACTTGGTGTCTTGTGTGGCAAAACAAAATGCTCCTAACAAATATACCTTTGCCTTGAGCCATTTAGTTTTTCTCTTTCTTCTTTTCCAAGTTTGGAGCTTGATCACCATCATCACATGTACATCAACATCACCATGGACTTCATCTTTGCTCCATCACTTGGTGTGTACTAACCTATCTCATATTCACTTAGAGCCAAACGTTAGTACCTAGGGATTCATCAATTATCCAAAACCAAACTAGAGCTTTAAGCCTTCCCTCCGATCGCTCCTCCTGTACTGCGAGATTTCCAAAATGGTTAATAAATGGAGGCAAGCGCACATACACATGAGGTATCCACTGTGTCTATAAATACGCTACAGTGGTGCGGCTGGGGAGGCATTCTCTTTTGGTTGCCCGCTCCATTGCTTCCTCGTCCTTGTTCTTGGGTGCTCGTAGGCTCTCCTTTCAACCACGTGCCTGGATCATGGCAAGCGTCCATGGTAGGAGTCGCCGGAGGCAGGCGGACCACTATCGTGCCTTTGAGCTTTTCTGCGTGAACAAGGGTGAGTATTGAAGTAATGTTTTGAGGTTAGGATTGACCTATGCTGACCGGTGATGCTTCCAGGGTTGTTTCCCACGCCGCATCAAGTGGGGCCACTGGCACCGCCTGTGTCGTGACCCCACCGACGGCAGGGTCGAGCTCGTCCTCTTCGTCATCGTCATCCTTGGATGACCGGTGGGAGTTTCGTGAGCTCGTTCATGGGGCGGATGAGGCCCGCCAGCGCTACTCTAACATCACCCATGAGGTGGGCTGGCTGGAGCGTTGCCTCGACGCCGTTAGGGTGGCCCTCACTGCCTTGGAGAGGAAGATCGCTGCCGCATAGGCAGCGACCACCGACGCCCAGGCTCGCATCGTGGGTAAGCATTTCTCCATCTTGTCGATCTATCTGACATCCGCAGCCTCTGACCTTCATATCATCTTGTTGTCAATGCGGGGGAGCAGTTGGCGGCCTCCGGCCATGAGACGGTGGAAGCCCGCCTCCAGGAGGCTCTTCTGATGGAGGACCGTGAGCGCGCGGTGGTGGCACGGATCTGACAAGGAGCCAACATCGCCCCCACTACCATACAGCTGTGCACGGGCCAGGACCTCCACTGGGTGGAGCCTGGGTTCTCGAACTATGCCGGGTAGGAGGAACAGGCAGAGCTAGTCGGTGACTTCACCGCCGCCGTGGCTGCCATCATGGTCGCCGAGAATGTGGAGGACATCCTCCGCGGAGGTGGCCAAGGGCCTTAGGTTGTACCTAGGGTCCTTTATTGAATAAAGAAATCTTCTTGGTTTGCCTGCTTCGGTTTCCATTCTCTCTTTCCATCGATCTGCCTTGATTGTTGATGGTTTGGTCATTCAATATGCTGTCATCGTGCGACCTTGCCCGGGGATCGATCCACGAGGCTTAGCCTAGTGCAACTCCATCTTCATGACCGAAGCGCTGTAGGACAGATCTGGCGGCATCGTGCCTTCCTTCGACCTATTTTCTTCAGGTCACGATGATGTTTTCCTTCCCTTTCCTTATGCGCGAGTACTTGGACTCACCTAGAGCTAGCTTTTAGGGTTCGGCTTCACATGACCCATCGATGCATGTTGACGTGGGATGTACTGTGGTGTAGCCCCGTGAGTGAGCCGTGTTGATTGACACGCGCCGATCGACATAGGTCACTCCAGAACGAGCATGTCGCTAAAGTGTCACTTTCGATGTGCACTTCTTGACGTGTCGTGGCAGTTGCGTCATGATCTCTAGGTGCAGGGAAGAATTTGCATGAATGATTATGTACAAAAACTTAGCTGGGAAAGACTCCTTTCTTGGGGCAACATTGATGCGAACACTAGTGTCGGATTATTTAGCTTCAGCAATGCTTAGCAATGTGATCATGTAGATGGATTCAAATGGTAGTACACGAGACACAAGGATTTATACTGGTTTGGGGTGCAGTGCGCACTAATCCATACTCCAGTGGTGCTGCTACTCTTGTATTCGTATACTCAATTACATGGGCTATTGCTCCTAGATACGAGGTAGATTGGATCGGTGGATGATCATGTATCCTGAGCCTAAGGTCCCTAACCTCCTTTATATAGGTAGGAGAGGTAGGGTTATAGAGAGGGCAATTGGGCTAACAGATCATGTTCCTAGTTTGTTATACAATGCGCGCAATAGATTGATGCTAGCTATTGTCTAGATACGTCTGCCTTGATTTGCCATGACCTCTATGTTGATTGATCACGCCAGTCCTCACGGGCCTCCTCTTTGATAGCTGCTAGGCCGATAGCTGGGCGATAGTGATATATATGGTCGGTGCAGGTACCCCTGGCCCATATCTCTGATAGTAGCCCCCATAGGACTTAATGATAAGCTAGCATGTAGCTTTTAGTCCTCGGGACATTGTAGTCTCCCCTGTAAGTTTTGTGTACTGTAAGTACTAGTGAGCATCTTTGGGTGCTGAAGTTCTGACTAGTGCAACTTGATATTCCCAAGTATTAGGCAGCCAGTATGTTGCCGTTCGAGTACCAAGAGCATTTCTTGGGTAGCGAGAATCTTCTTCAAGTATCGAGTGGGGCGGTGGTACACCATACATCAAGGAACATAGTTCCTCGGCAGCTGTAAGCGTCTAGATCGGGTGGTACACCCCATATCAGGAAACGTGGATTCCAGGGCACAGCCCTCGGAACGTTGTCAACGTCACGTTTGGGTGGTGATGCCTGATAACCGGAAGCGTAGCTCCCAGGATGCCGTAGGCGCCAGGTTAGGGTGAAAACACCGTTGTACTCAAGAAGTTGGTTCCCGATGTATTCCAGCGTATAACTAGTGGTTGCACATCATTATGTCCTAGTAGTAAAACAGTAATGAGGATGGGGTAGGTGCACCTGATACAGGTCGTTTATTAACAAACACTAAGGGCATCATGTTTTTCTTCAAGACCCGTTAAGTAATGTGATCTGAATTTTTCTGAGCCTCATTAGTGGGAAGAGCGAGGACATTGTCTCAAAGCCCTGAGGCCAATATAACAGTGCCCCAGAATAGGAACCACTGTGGGCGAGTAATGAATGCATGAATAGCTATGGGCAGTTGCACATATTACTCTTCGAGCTGGTAATGGGTAGAACGAGTGAACTTCCGCTATCACTGAAAGGAAGCGACAGGACAAAGCCTGACCAGTAGGGGCATGTCATGAAACTCTTTTTCTAGATTCCAGGAGCTCATACTTTGGTTATAGCCATAGGCCAACCAGTTTTCTAGTTTCCCACAAAGGGGCACACATCCGCTGAAATAAGGTACTTTGAGCTCGTTCGGGTATTGGGAGATTACGTGACACTGAGTGTCAGAGGTTTTAGGATCGTACTGGCGACCCTCCCAAATACCCCTGACTCTAGAAGGGGTAGGGTCGATAGCGAATGAGTCACTACCGCTCACACCTGCTATGATAGTGCACCGGGCCGAGTGCTCGATCTGAGTATCAGATCACTCGCCTGCACCGGCTCGAGTGATGGTGCATCGGGTTCGAGGCCATTAGGCCCACAGTTTTCGCGGTTGCGGAGATGGGTTCCTTCTCGATGAAGCTAAGGCGTTGGTTTTGGCAACTCATTTCCCCATGTATGTCTCTCACGAGGCATCCCTCTAGAAATTGTAGGGACATGGCACAACCTTTGTTGGTATTTATAAGTGCAAATAGAATATGAATGATTCCGCAAGCGCATAGAATACCATTGTAGCATTTTACTGAGAGTATTCCAGGTTTCGTTATTTATATTTTACCACAGGAAAATAATGGAGTAAAGACTTATTGAGTAATAAAGGAATGTCTACCAATCATCATACCAGCATAGCAAAAGCAGGGCTGAATGTAATGATAGGAATAAAGCAAAAGACACTTAGGGGATAGGTCACTAAGATAATGTAAACTAGTCAACTCGGGAGAACAACGGGTGAGGTAGATTCCTATGATATTCCTATTACATGGTCAAAGTATATATACATCCAACTATAGCTAAGACTAACTCTACTCTTCTGCACTTTAGGACGCCGCTTAGACGGTAGAAAATCAACAATAGATAACTCTACTGACGCGACTACGGTCCTACAATTTAAGAACTTGTTTAATTCGGCGTGGACTACAAAGGATAGACGGGGCTGTCACCTTCCACTACTACCACACAACCAGAGAATAGGGTGTACTCACAGGCCGAGCATCATATAAGCACCATGCTTACACGAGGCTCGGCTACTTAGCCCAATCGATAAACTATAGCAACCTAAGCGCTCTATGAACCCGCACAAAAGCAATGACAATCTTAACTAAGGAAGATATATATTCAAAGTAAGCATAGCCATGTAAATAGGAATATAATGAATTGATAATAAGTTTTATAAGATGTAGAAGTGAAGATACAAGGCTTCGCCGAGCCTCCAAGACTAGATCCAAAACTTGAGCATGAGCCCAACTTGACCCTAACTCCCGAGCTACTAATCTACTACATTGGAGAGTCTAGACCTAATCCTCCTGGTGTATCTTGATCTATGAATGAGAGGTATGAATTAGGGTTTTAGGGATGCTCTAGGGAGGGGGGGTAGGTGCTGCTATATATAGGCTAGAGCATCAATTCTGGACCCTCGGATCAAACCGACTTGAAAGAACGACGTAGATGCAATCTAAGAGGCTATGGAGAATTGACATTTGAAGGAGAGGCCTACAGGTGGGCCTAGGGGGCCGACGCGGCTTGCAGGTGGGGCCGGTCGGCCCCACATGGTGGCCACCTACCCTCTGCTTCGGTGGTTTGCCTTCTAAAGTCTTCTAGAGTCTTCCCACGTCGGTTTCGCTACGGATAAACGTGATTTGCTTTGATGAATAGGGCCTCGACGGTTTTCTAAGTAAATCCTCCTGTAAACACAGATTCAACAAAACTTGTGGAATTTATTAGTTTAAACCCCTAGACCTATGTTGGTGATCCTTTTTATGTATTTACATAAATTATATTGATGGTTCATGATGAACGTTAACTACCATCAACAAGTTCCCCCACACTTAACCTTTTCTAGTCCCTGAGCAAAGCCAAACTCAACAATGGATCAGGAGTTCTGACAATGCTTTCACTCCTCAAAAGTACATAGGTGTTCAATCAAAAATTCTCCTCTAGATTAGAATAAATTGATTTGACTTTCAAACTTACCCTATTACCTTCAACCATGGGGCTTCTTAGCCTTCACTTGGGTCTTGAGCAATTGAAAGATAGAACGATCAAGTCAAGCACTATGTCTCAAGGTCTTTGTTCCACGATTGTTCCAGAGTTTTTTATAAGTTTTTAAAATAAAACTCAGAGATTCCATTGTATGACACTCTCAAGTCTCTCAAAATATGTAGTATTTGTGGATCCTATCCAAGGCAATAAAGATGTTATGCCCTTCTCTTCCTACAACTAAGGCTTATGTGGTGCTCATAGGAGTGGAGAAAGCATGAAAGAGCATACTTGCAATACATATATTGTAAAGTCAAACCTCGGATCCAAAGAGAGTTGAGTCATACAATCAAATCAAGATGTGCATGTGTGTGGATATATATGGTGGCTAATCCTAATTCTACTTTGCTCCTTGAAAACATATCTCTCTTTTGAAACTTAAAAACATTTGCTAGAGAACATGGGCTATCTTATTCACCTCTTTTTTTCTTCTTTTTTTTCAAGCAGGCATTTGAGTACCCATTGTTTTAGATATCTCGGACACTTGTCCATTTTTTCAACTTTTTTTCTTTTTCTTTTTATGAATAACGTTTGCATAGCCCCATGCCTCTTTTCTACAACAAAACTTTTGGAGAGATATCAACAAGAACTTGGAGCATTTATTTTGAGTGAAAACCTAGCAAGCATGTTTTTATGTTTACTCCTAGTGTAGGAGTAGAACATTTTTGGGTGGATCTAGATGGAAAGCATGTTTTTGCGTACTCCCAGTGTAGGAGCAGCATGTATATGTGGTGTGTATGTGATCTTGATTTTAAGAGCATGACAAACATCTCATAAGGGTCAACAAAGCTTGACAAAACTCAATGCAAAACAAGTATCATATATGTTGAAGTTTTCCTAGCCTAAATAACATGTATGGCTCTGGTAGGAATTCAAGCTTTGTCATACAGGAACTCATCATGTAGTATTTGAGTTTTTTCAAAAGATAAATCTCTAGAATTTTAGTGTCACTTGGAACAAGATAAATAACAGCTCAGACCTTCTCATATCATATCCACCAATTACCTAGACTTAGATCAAGCATATGCTACCCACGGGTTTCAAATTCAGAGTAAATCCTTATATCAAAACAATCTTATCCAAAACTTGAAAGAATTCAAGGCTAAAAACTAGGTACTTGAAAGGAATCACAACAAAGCAACTATTCATCATTTCCATTTTAAAAGATTATCTTTAGAGTCCTTTTTATTTTATTTGGCTCTTAAAAATAAATTAAAGCAAACTTGACACACTCTCTTTATTTTGTTTTCACACATTAAAACTATATATATTTCTACAAAGATAACTTTTTATTTTGTTTTTAGTTATTCATCTTTTTTTCTAATATATATAAAGCAAACTAAGAATAATAAAAGGAAAAGAAATACTTATCTAGATACACGGGGGATGCCTTATCCCTCAAGCTAGTTGTCGTGGTTGCTCAATGAGGTGGCCGGATGTGGAGGTGCTAGAACAAAGCCTCCCAATTTTGATTTTGTTGTTGCTGTTGTTGCTGGAGGCTGCCCATCTCGTGTCCCATGCTTACCTGCCATTGTGCATGATTATGTAACGTACCATGTATGGCAACATTTATCTCTTCAATGGTTGGGAGTCTATTATCGAAGCGGTGGTAGGCCTCCTAAGAGTCATGATACCCTCGGCCAGAGAAAGACATGCGTCCTCTAGTAGTGGCGCTTCCACTGGTGGTTGCTTCATAATCTTGCCCTTGGTAGTTGTGGAAGTTCATTGATCGAGTACCTCGGTTCGCTCTTGAAGATGAGGATTCTTGTGGTGGCACCTCCAGTAGTGGCACTTTCACTGGTGGTGCCACCTTATTTTGCCAAACCCGTCTTGGTTTTGAGTTTGATTTAGGTTTAACAGGTTCATCCTTTCTTGACTTGTTCCTCCTCCTTGTTTAGCGTTTCTAAGTTAACCATCAGTAATAGAAACTGGCGACATCTTGTATGCATCATTATTGCTGGTTTAGAACTTTCACTTGTAGAATTTGGAAGATTAACTCTCCCACACTTTGCTCGAAGTGTGTTCTGCTCATAAAGACAAGGTAGAGATCAAGTGCATGGGCTCTATTGGTGGGAAAACACCAACAGAACCAAAACTTTATTTATTTTTTTCTCTAGCCTTAGGCACATCGAATCATGATTGAGTTAATGTTATGTGCATTATTTATTCTTATAACATGGGTGATAAGATCAGAAGGATGACAAAAAGAGTGGAGTTGCTTAACCTATGGAAGGATTGTCCATCTTTATAATGTATAAAACTTTACATGGTTATAACTATCATCTTTCAAAGATAAGATATGCAATATTTTAGCTCATTTGGTTAAGACTATGAGATCAAGAAAGTGGTGCTATGAACAAACATAAGGAACAAAACATGTTGAGTTAATCAGGTTGAATCAAGCAAAGTTGTAACTCAAACATATTTGTTTCTTCATTTATGTAAATAGCAAGATCAAAGGGAAGCTTTTTAAATAATGACCACTTACCTTAAGATGCTACCTTCAGCAGTGTGGTGTAATGACACCATGTGATGGAGGGTAGATGACTTATGGTGGTCTTCTCTTCCTGCTTGAAGCTTTCCTTGCTTGAGTTGTTCATGAGCATCTTGTCTTCTATGTCGCACTTCTTTTCTCATCCTTTCGTCATGCCATCTTTTTGTTCTTTTTCTTTTGTGGATCTTGGCAATGTGTTGGACCTTTTGCTCTACTCATTGTTTCTTCTCTACAAAGGATTAGTGGACAACACATACCCGAAGGAATATACAAATGATTCAAAGCAAGGATAGAGTTGTCATAGAGCTGAAGGTCATTTCTATGCTATAACAGAGTTGTCTTTAGCATTTTAGTTAGCATAAAATCTTTATCCCATGTTTTAAATAATATGCCTTTTTGTTCACTACTACATCAAATTTTCAACAAGGTTAAGGCAAAGATGTGTGAGATTGTTCAGAAGAATACCTCTAACCTTGATTTGTTTCTACGAATGATCTCCAAACATTCCCAACAAACTTTGAATATTTTCCTGCAAGGGTTAGTCCATATATACAATCGAATTCTATACAAGTATGTTTTGATTCAATAATCATGTCTGAATAATATTTCAAAGCATACTTATAACAGAACAAGGAAGCTTGAAAGACTAAAGAGATTCATTAAAGTAGAAACAAGAATATGTATGGTGACCCAAAGGAGCATGATTATTGAAATTTTTACTTGTTAGAGATTTAGCAAGTTGAGCTCATCATAAAGGTAGGGATGACCAAGACAAACTAGCAACATGACATGAGATGTTTTGAAGAATTCCATCCCCATACTTGAATTTTGTAGAATGCAGAATCAAGTTTAGATGATAGAATTCTCCTATGAATGTGATTTTATGTTGCATAATGCTTGGTTGGATATTGTGTTTTCCTTTTTTTTATTGAAATGGTTAGTGACAAACATACCTGAAGGAGGCTTATCCGATTTACTTGTTGGCGAGAGCTCGTAGTCCGTTTAGCAGGACCTTTCCTTACATTAAGCTTTGTCTTTGCACCATCCGATGAGGAAACGGACAATTGCATGCTCTTCTTCCATCAACCTTTCTTGATTTTTGTTGATTCTTGGTTTATGATTTGGGGTCCATCGGAGATGTAAACTCAAGTTCCTCCTTGAATGTCATTGTCCTCTTATAGCATGGCGGAGAGTTCTTTGTTTGTTAATGATACGCCGGCCTTCTTGATGGTCAAAGAAGGAACCTCATTGGTATTTGCATAAAAGCTTCATCTCCAATGGCTTAGGGATGTCTTCTTGTGCCCATGATTTCGTGAGACACTATTGATAGACCTCCATTGATTATTGACGTCTGTTGGCATGATGATGCACGCCATGATGTAGTGGCATCTCATTGTCTTGGTCCTTGCTGCCGACATGCGAGTCGGTGTTTTCGAAGATGATGAAAGCAGGCATTAGTTTGTCTAATATGAGGTGAGTTGCATCCTTGCTTTTCATCAGCATCCTAGCTTGAGTCTTGGGAAGGCTCAAAGCTAAGTTGTCTTCGATGTTACTCATAGCCCGTCGATTTTTCTGGTCCACTTCCTATGCGTGAGTGCTTTTTATGGCACTCATCTTCTTTCTTTTTGTTCCATTTCTAAAGTGGTGATTTGGTTTGGGTTTTCAGGTTCATACCAAACCATGAACAAGCATCGCTTCTATTGATTCCTCCTGCAAAATGTTATTGGACACATACCCGATGGAATATAACAAATTTGAAACACGGGTTTTGTTGTCCATTTTTTTCTTTATGATTTTCCTCTATGCTAATGGAAGGATGGTTTTATGATTGTTTAGCATAGATTTTGTTTATCATGTTCTATGTGTTTGCTACATTCTAGTATGGTTCAAGGCAAAGATAACTTGCAACAAAAGATAAGTGAATAAACCTTGATACTCATAGTTCTTCCTTCCATGAAGAATGAGCTGGGTCTTCTTTGCGCAAAGTTATTGGAGTTCATCGCATGCCTTGATTCATCTCCGATGTGAATTCATCTCTTGACTTACCCAGATTGAATTTGAAAGTTCTCTACAGGGGTCAGTCCAACAAAATATCTAGTATCTACTAAAGCATACTATTGGCTCAAAAATCAACCTAGACACCACATCTAATTTGATTTAGGAAGGCATTTTAACCTAAGCACCGTGCTTAATTTAAAAAGCCTTTGGAAGTAAGATCAACACACCTCTTAGTTCAAAAATCAAACTAAACACCTTGTCTAATTTGATTTAAGAAAATAGTTTAAACTAAGCACCATGCCTAATTTAAAAAGTGTATGAGGATACTTCAAAACCTTAAGCATACTATAGCAAACAAACGTAGCATGAAAGTATTATAGAGATTTATTCAAATAGAGATGAAAAAGAATGATCATGGTGAGAGATTTTTTTACCAATCATGAGCCTTCATGTGCTCACATTTTTTTCTTTTTTTTATACTTGGACCTTCAAGTGTCTATATATTTTTTCCCTTTACTTAATAAAGATGCAAGTGGGATGGATATATGAATGGAACTAAACATGTTGTGGATTTGATATGGAAAAATTAAAACTAATCAGAGTGGATGCATGGATTATTCAAAGTAAACATGCAATGGAACACAAAAGTTTAAAAGATAACTACTCATTAAATTTTAAGTCCATGAGCAAGACTATCTCACCTTTCATGATCATACTTACCATGACTCACATGATGGAATTTGTGAGTAGTGCAGCATTTGTATTCGTCACTTGAGATGTGATTTGAATTCTTGTGACGATGACTTTTTTCTCCGATCTACACATGGTTAGAGAATATATATATGTCTATATAAACCTATGAGATGGCAAGGTTCCCATGTTGATGGATCTTGAATGTTCAGGCACCCTAAGGTTCTTCAATGTTTCTTCTTTTCTTGTGGAAGCGTGATAGAAGGTCAAAACGGCATCTGCTGTCCTGTCTTATCCACAATTCAATAGAACAAGGGTAATCCTACTAAAGCTAGTGGTATGATAATGATCTAAATCTTTACACCAATTGTTTCCCTGGCAACGGAGCCAAAAATGCTTGTTGGTATTTATAAGTGCAAATAGAATATGAAGGATTCCGCAAGCGCACAGAATACCATTGTAGCATTTTAGTAGGAGTATTCTAGGTATCGTTATTTATATTTTACCACAAGGAAACAATGGAGTAAAGACTTATTGAGTAATAAAGGAATGTCTACCAATCATCATACCAGCATAGCTAAAGCAGGGGTGAATGCAATGCTAGGAATAAAGCATAATTACACTCAGGGGATAGGCCACTAAGATAATGTAAACTAGTCAACTCGGGAGAACAACGGGTAAGGCAGATTCCTATGATATTCCTATTACATGGTCAAAGTATATATACATCCAACTATATCTAAGACTAACTCTACTCTTGTGCATTTTGGGACGCCGCTTAGACGGTAGAGCATCCACAATAGATAACTCTACTGACGCGACTACGGTCCTACAATTTAAGAACCTATTCAATTCGGCGTGGACTACAAAGGATAAACAGGGTTGTCACCTCCCGTTGCTACCGCACAACCAGAGAACAGGGTGTACTCATAGGTAGAGCATCGTATAAGCACTATGCTTACACGAGGCTTGGCTACTTAGCCCAATCGATAAACTTGAGCATGAGCCCCACTCGACCCTCACTCCTGAGCTACTAATCTACTACATTGGAGAGTCTAGACCTAATCCTCCTAGTGTATCTTGATCTCTGAATGAGAGTGAAAGCATCTAGGCCCTTGGTTGGGTTTCGGTGATTAATGACAATACAAGATTACTATGACTAACGTGTGTTTTGCAGAGGCAATTAAGTTAGGTCATGGTAACGAAGATCAATTAGGCAATCAAAGTTGTCATGCCCCCTCAATGGAAATCGTTTCGGTTTTTAAAGGATGGACGACAAGGTTAAGGATGACTAGTTCTAAGTGTCGATTGGAGTTGGAGAGACACTTAGAATAGTTTAGGACTTTGTTTTTCCTTTGGCCGTACTATTAAGGGGGGTATGGATGGGTAGCTTGACCTAGTTGAGTCTAGTGAGTTAGGTGTGGTGCACACTTGTCAAAACTAGCTCTAGGTAGCTCCTATGAATGCCTAAGATTCTTTGGAGCAAACTTCATTCACATATGTTCGGAAGTTGGAAGTGAATGGAGGGTCAAACACTGACCGGACGCTGGCCCCGGTGTCACCGGACGCTGGCCGCAGGGTCCGGTCAGTTCATTTGATCAACATCTGCGTTCGGTGTGATCGGACGCTGAAAGGCAGCGTCCGGTCTACTCCAGTAAGGTTCCAGTGAAGGGAATCTACGACCGGACGCGTCCAGTCAGTACTGACTGGACCCTGAGGGTTCAGCGTTCGGTCGAGTCCAGTAAGGTTCCAGTAAGGGTTTTATGCGACCGGACGCGTCCGGTCAATGCTGACTGGACCCTGCCAGCGTCCGGTCAAATCATTCTTACTGGTTCGCGGGTTGAACTGACCGGAGCGTCCGGTCAACACGATCGGAGTGTCCGGTCACCCCGCAGAAGCTCATAACATTTCGTTTTTCAGGCTACCTTATAAATAGAAGCTCCACTCGTGTGTGGAGTGACTTTTGCTCATTCAAACAGCTGAGAAACACGTTTGTGAGTGCCAAGAAGAGCAAGGTCCTAGTGAGGTGTTTGTGATTTGAGAATCCAAGAGTGAAACCTCATTAGTGAATCAAGAGTAGTCAAGTGTGCATCCATCTTCTCATTAGGCTTCGCGTGGTCAAGTGAGAGTTCGTGCTTGTTACTCTTGGTGATCGCCATCACCTAGACGGCTTGGTGGTGATTGGGAGCTTGGTGTTCACCCGGCGGAGCTTGTGGGTGACCCAACTCAAGTTGTAAGCGGCTTTGGGTGATTCGCCGCGACGGAGTGTCGAAGAATCAACCCGTAGAGAGCACTTGATCCTTGCGCGGATCAAGAGGGAGCTACACCCTTGCGTGGGTGCTCCAACGAGGACTAGTGGGGAGTGGCGACTCTCCGATACCTCAGCAAAACATCGCCGCGTTCCTCTCTCCATTTACCTTGAGCATTTACTTTAAGTATTTACTTTGAGCAATTCAATACTTGTCTTTACATTCATAGAATTGCCATGCTAGAGTAAGTTTGGAACATAGGTTGCAAGTCTTTTGTGCATTAATTTGATAGAAACACTTTTCTAAGCTCAAGGGGTTAATTGGGCTATCCGTAGGATTAGATTATTGCAAGAAAATTTAGAATTAGCCCAATTCACCCCCCTCTTGGGCATCTTGATCCTTTCAATTGGTATCAGAGCCTCGTGCTCATGTTTTTAAGCTTAACCGCTTAGAGTAAGATGTCTCACGGGGATGGACCTCCTCCTATCTTCGAGGAGGATGATTTTCCATATTGGAAAATTCGCATGGAGGCATACCTAGAAGCTCTAGATGTTGGAATACTTAGAGCCGCCTCTCAAGGGTTCCCAACACCTAAGAATCCTGCACAACTTCAAGGCAATGAAGTGAATTATTAAAAATGGAATGCAAAGGCTCGCAACACCATCTTTAGAGGTCTTTGCAAAGATGTGTTCAACCACGTAAGGAACCACAAAGACGCCCATGCTCTATGGTCGGACGTTTGTGCGCTCCATGAGGGAACTAAGAGTGAGCGTGAGGAACGCTATCATCTTGTGATTAAAAAGCTAAATTCATTTGAGATGCTTCCCAAGGAATGTGCTAATGAGATGTATTCACGTTTGAATGTTCTTGTAGAGGAAGTCAATGGGCTTGGACTTACTCAAATGTCGTCATCCGACGTTGTGAGAAAGATCTTGAGTGTCCTCCCCATTGACAAATATGGCCATATTGTGACCGTGCTACACCAAGGTGATCTTTCCACCGCTACACCGACACAAATCTTGGGAAAGATCAATGCTCATGAGATGTACATGCACATCACCTCACAAGATGGCTCATCCTCTACAAAGAAGAAAGAGAAGGACTTAGCATTCAAAGCTAGCCAAAATAAGGGCAAAGCAAGACTTGAGTATGAGAGCTCAAGTGATGAAGATGATGAAGAAAGCCTTGCTCTCATGGTGAAAAAGACCGCCAAGATGCTAAAAAGGCTAAACAAGAGTGGCATCAAGTTTGACGGCAAGAAGAAGAAGTTCTTCACTAGCTCAAGAAGGAAGCCAATCTCCGAAATTGATTGCTACAATTGTGGCGAACTTGGCCATCTAGCTCATCAATGTACAAAGCCCAAGAAAGACAAGTTCAAGAACAAGAACAAGGGCAAGAAAGATGACTCAAGCAATGAAGATGATGATGAGAAGAAAAAGAACAAGCCATACAAGAAGAGAGATGGCAAAAAGAGGGACTTCTACAAGAAGAAGAAAGGTGGAAAGGCCTACATTGTCGGTGATTGGCTCACGGACATTGATTCATCAAGTGGATCATCCGATGATGATAGTGACGATGAAAAGGTGGCCGCCATTGCTATTGATCTTGCATCTTCACCGCCATCATCCTCTACACACCTATGCCTTATGGCCAAGGGTGAATGCAAGGTAACTAAGAGTAATGATAGTAGTGATGATGAACATGCTAGTGATGATGATAGCAATAGCGATGATGATGACTCACCTACATATGATGATCTTGTCAAAATATTAAGAAAATACACTAAGATCATTAGAAAGTGTAGAGCTACAAATGAAAAGCTTGATGCTAAAAATGATTCACTCTTATCTAAGTGTGATACATTTGAAAAGGCTAATGATGAGCTTCGAGAAACTAATGATGCTATATCATCCAAACTCAAGGAGCTCAAATCCTCCAAGAAAGAGCTTAAAGATAAACATGATAAACTTGAGTGGGTGCACAATGAACTCATCACTAGCCACAACAAGCTAAGAGATGAATACACTACTCTTAAGATTAATCATGATACTCTTGTTATTGCTCAAGAATTTTTATCAAATGAGCCACATGATGCTACTAACCATGTTGTCAAGATTAATATAGCTACCTCATGTGATGATTTAATTGATGAAAGCATTGAGCATGGATCTAGTAGCAAAGGCAAGCAAGTGGTTGAATGCAATGACTATGATGAGTATGTCAAGCTCAAAAGTGACAATGAGAAGCTCATGAAAGATCTTGAAGAGATGAAAAGTCACAACACCATTGTGCTAGAAACTCTTGATCATGACAAAGAGTTGATCCTTGAGAATGAGAAGCTAAAAGAAGAAAACAAGAAACTCAAGGAAGAGAAGAACAATGATATTCTCAAGGAAGAGAACAAGAAGCTCAAGATGGAGAAAGAGCATCTCAAGGTGGGATTGAGCAAGTTTGCTAGAGGCAAGCATCTCCAAAGTGAGCTACTCATGAATACTGTCATGAAGATGGATAGAAGTGGCATTGGATATATGGCAAGTGTAGAAAAGATGAAGGCACAAGCTCAACACCAACAATCAAAGCCAAAGCCAAAGCCAAAGAGATATTTTGAGTGTGGACAAGAAGGCCACTTTGCTCATGAGTGTCAAACTCCACCACCACAACCCTTGCCCAAGCATGCTAGACCCTTTGCTTTCAATGCTCACTACATGCTTAGAAAAGATTCTAGTAGAAAGATGAAAGTCATGTTCTTAGGATCCCCCAACAAGAGTAGGCCTAAGAAGATTTGGGTGGCTAAGTCACTTGTTGAGAAGGTGAAGGGCCCTCAACAAGTTTGGATCCCTAAAGCTTGAATCTCTTGTGTGTAGGTGAACTACAAGATCGGTGGAAGTCATTGGGTTATTGATAGTGGTTGCACTCAACATATGACCGGTGATCCTCGTATATTCACCTCACTAGATGAAGAGGTAGATGGACAAGAGAAAATAACATTTGGAGATAATTCAAAGGGCAAGGTTAAAGGATTGGGCAAAGTGGCAATATCAAATGATCATTCCATCTCCAATGTGCTCTATGTTGCTTCATTGAGCTTCAACTTGCTATCCGTTGGGCAATTGTGTGATCTTGGTTTTCAATGCTTATTCACCGAGAAGGAGGTTGTTGTATCCAAGGTAGATGACAATCAAGTGATATTCAATGGATTTAGATACAACTTATATCTAGTTGACTTCACCTCCGAAGATGCAAACTTGAAGACTTGCCTATTCACCAAAACAACACTTGGGTGGCTATGGCATAGAAGACTTGCTCATGTTGGGATGAGCTCACTCAAGAAGCTTATGAAGAATGATTTGGTGAGAGGGTTGAAGGATGTGAATTTTGAAAAGGACAAGCTCTGTAGTGCATGTCAAGCCGGCAAGCAAGTTGCAAACACTCATCCAACCAAAGCTTTCATGTCAACCACAAGAGTGCTAGAACTCCTACAAATGGATTTATTTGGACCAACAACATACAAGAGTTTGGGAGGAAATCTCTATTGTCTTGTGATTGTGGATGACTATTCAAGGTATACATGGGTGTTCTTCCTTCATGACAAATCCGAAGTTGCATCTTGCTTCAAGAAGTTTGCCAAGAGAGCTCAAAATGAATTTGAAGTGAAGCTCAAGAAGATAAGAAGTGACAATGGCAAAGAGTTTGACAACACAAACATAGAAGCTTGTTGTGATGAAGTTGGAATCAAACATGAAGTCTCTGCAACTTATACTCCTCAACAAAATGGTGTAGTTGAGAGGAAGAACCGAACCTTGATCACTCTTGCAAGGACAATGCTAGATGAGTACAACACCCCCGAAGTTCTATGGGCGGAAGCAATCAACACCGCATGTTATGCATCCAATCGCCTATTCCTTCAAAAGTTCCTTGGCAAGACACCTTATGAGTTGCTAAATGGGAAGAAGCCAGACGTCTCATTCTTTAGGGTGTTTGGTTGCAAATGCTACATCTACAAGAAGCGGCAACACCTAGGGAAGTTTCAAAGACGTTGTGATATAGGTTTTCTTGTTGGTTACTCATTGAAGTCCAAAGCATATAGAGTATTTAATCATGCCACCGGCTTGGTTGAAGAAACATATGATGTGGAATTTGATGAATCTAACGGCTCCCAAGGAGCACATGAGAATCTTGATGATGTAGGTGATGAATCGTTGAGAGAGGCTATGAAGAATATTCCGGTGGGAGACATCAAGCCAAAAGATGATGAAGATGATGTACAAGTTATTAACCAACCTTCTTCATCAAGTGTACCACAAGATGGTGAAAAAGATGGGAGAGTAAAAAATGAAGATACTCATATCTCCCATGAGCAAATGGTGGTACAAGCACAAGATGTTGATGCTCCACAACCTCCTCCTCAAGTGGTCAATAGAAGAAATACACCTCTCCTACAAGATCATCCACAGGATCTCATCATAGGGAGTCCATCAAAGGGTGTAATGACTCGATCTCAAAAACTTACTTCATTTATTGCTCATCACTCTTTTGTCTCTTGCTATGAGCCTACTAAGGTAGAAGAAGCTCTTAAAGATCCAGATTGGATCAATGCCATGCATGAAGAGTTGAACAACTTCACTCGCAATGAAGTTTGGACTCTTGAAGAGCGACCAAAAGGTGCAAGAGTCATTGGAACAAAGTGGGTGTTCCGCAACAAGCAAGATGATCAAGGTGTTGTTGTGAGGAACAAGGCAAGACTAGTTGCAAAGGGGTTCTCTCAAGTTGAAGGCTTGGATTTTGGAGAGACTTTTGCACCGGTTGCAAGATTAGAAGCCATTCGTATCCTACTTGCATATGCATCACATCATGAAATGAAACTATATCAAATGGATGTGAAAAGTGCATTTTTAAATGGCTTTATTAATGAACTAGTGTATGTTGATCAACCTCCCGGGTTTGAAGACCCTAGATATCCTAATCATGTTTATAGGTTGTCCAAGGCACTATATGGACTTAAGCAAGCCCCAAGAGCTTGGTATGAGTGCCTTCGGGACTTTCTCATTGAGAAGGGCTTCACCATTGGGAAGGTCGACACCACACTATTCACCAAGAAGCTTGATGGGCATATCTTCATTTGTCAAGTATATGTTGATGATATTATCTTTGGACCATCAAATGAAGACTCATGCAAAGAATTTGGTGAATTGATGTCGAAGGAGTTCGAGATGTCCATGATTGGTGAGCTTACATTCTTTCTTGGTTTTCAAGTCAAGCAAATGAAAGAAGTCATTTTCATCTCTCAAGAGAAATACACAAAAGATCTTCTCAAGAGATTCAAGATGGATGAATGTAAGTCAATCAAGACACCAATGCCTACCAATGGACATCTCGACCTAGATGAGGGAGGTAATCCGATTGATCAAACACTCTACCGTTCTATGATTGGTAGCTTGTTATATTTAACCGCATCTAGGCCCGACATCATGTTTAGTGTGTGTATGTGTGCTAGATTTCAAGCTAGTCCTAAGGAAACACATTTAATTGCCGTAAAAAGAATCCTTAGGTATCTTAAGTACACACCAAGCATTGGCCTTTGGTATCCTAAAGGAGCTTTATTTGAATTAATTGGCTATTCCGATTCGGATTACGCCGGATGCAAAGTTGATAGAAAGAGCACATCCTGAGGGTGCCATTTGCTTGGTAGATCACTTGTGTCCTGGTCCTCCAAGAAACAAAATAGTGTGGCTTTGTCCACCGCCGAAGCGGAATACATTGCCGCGGGTGCTTGTTGTGCACAAATATTATACATGAAACAAACTTTGCTAGACTATGGAGTAGTTCTAGAGAAGGTACCTCTTTTGTGCGACAATAAAAGTGCGGTAAAACTTGCAAATAATCCGGTTCAACACTCTCGCACCAAGCACATAGATATCCGCCATCACTTTCTAAGAGATAATGTTGCTAAAAATGATATATCACTAGAAGGTGTAAGATCCGAAGATCAATTAGCGGATATCTTCACTAAACCGCTAGATGAGGCTACTTTTTGTAGATTGCAAAATGAGCTCAATGTACTTGATTTTAGTAACTTCACTAAAAATTGAGCTTGAGTTGTCCCTTGCATTCATTGTAATATACAACATGCTTAATTTGTGGCAATGCATATAGGGCTTGTCTAACATGGTTAAGATAACCGCCGCAAAGTGTGTGAAGAAGCTTAACCTTGGATCAAACTTGACAAGCAACTAGATTTATTTACAAGTATTGCATATGCATGAATGTTGTTTTGTCGTTTTATTCCATTTGCCCTCTTGTTGCCTATTTTCTTAAAAAGAATTATAGCCTAAGGCAAAATATTTTGAAAAATATGAGGGTTTGAGAGAGGTCACTCACATCAGTCCCAATTGGTGTTTATTTGGATCTTATTCATGTTGGGACTTGATTGGGAATAGGCAGCGCGAAGGAAGTTTGAAGTTTTGCTGGTAAAAGTGCACGACGCCGCACCGCACGCCGCTGTCCGGTCATCCCGTCCGGTTCACGAGAGGTGAACTCTTCTTGGTGAAAAGTGACCGGACGCTTCGTCATGCATGGCCCCGTCGAGGGGATCCAGCGTCCGGTCGATCGAAGGAAGATCAAGCTGTTCTGACCGGACCATGCCTGCATCCGGTCATGGACCACCGGATGCGTCCAGTCCCGATTCCAGATGAAGTGGACCTCTCTGGAATCGACCGGACGCTGGTTGGTAGCGTCCGGTCGCTACTAACCGAGCGCCCGGGTCGATGGATCTCACGCGGCTTCGTGTCTCTTTTTCTCCGTTCCTTCTCACACGTTTGGGACCCTCATATAACCGCTGCCTTCGATTTGTTTCCCCGTGACCTAGCCCTAGCTCTTGCCGCCGCTAGGTCGCCGCCACTTGCTCACCACCACACTTAACGCCATGTCAAGCATGCCACCGTGCCTCCCTTGCCCGCGCTCGCCCAGCCCTCTCGCCACCGCGCCTCCCTTGCCCGCGCTCACCTGGCCCTCTCGCCACCGCACCGCCTAAAGCTGAGCCCGCTGCCAAGCCTCACCGCGCGCCTCCAGTCTTCCTGCTGGTCATCAAGCGCAGTGTGCCCTAGCTTCATCTTGGTAAGACCAGATCAATGCTCCAAAATTTGATTTGCCTATGAACCTAGATCAACTGCATTGTTCTGATTCCAAATCGCATTCAGGGTTTTCGACCTAACCCGAGCCGGTTCCGAGGTTCCCCCACGCGACGTCTTTCCTTTTCCCGGATCACTGTTCGTCAGGTAGCTTGCCCGTCGTCTCAATTTCGTACCTACATTGCTTGCTTCCTAGGTTTTTGCATCTATTAGATATATTGTATTTATTTGTACTTCCATCTATTCTATCATGCAGCGAGTCGGTTCCGTTGTGGTTCTTGTGGCAGTTGGCAGTCAACTCGGAGCCAAGCTCGCGAGTAAGGATCGAGGCCAAGCCTCGAGAGTGTCAGTTTGTTTGTTGATCTTCATCAGCGTCAGTTCATCATCTTGTCAGTTCAGATGGCTCGCACCAAGAATGTTGGTGGTGGCCCAGGTGATGATGATCGGAGGGCCTCGCCTCGCAAGCCTACAGATCCAAAAGGCAAGGCAACAAAAAAGATTGCATCCAAGAAGAGGAAGTACTAGATAGAGAGACAGCTAGAGCAGCAGCAGTTGTAGAGGCAGCAGATCATGCTGAGAGAGGTGGTGCCCGCAGCGGACTTGTCATTGCAGATCAGCCAGTTTCACCAGCACTGAGAGCTGCTCTTGAGGAGGTTGAGCGTCGTCACGGTAGTCCAGCAGGGACTGCCATGTTTGCAGGATGGCGGATTGCCATTGTGGAGGGTCAGTCAGCAGTACATGAGTCACAGTCATCACAGCAGCCCCCACCAGCAGAGCCTCAGCCTGCTCAGGAGACTCAGGAGGGTCAGCAGGCCGAGGAGACCGAGCCGGCACCTCAGTTACACCGCTCTGGTCGTACTAGTGCTATAGTTCCACCGAGGCCAGCTACACAGCGTAGGGGCTCACGCCCACCGCCCAGACCACAGGGTCCGCCTCCAGTGGTACACCTCGACTTGAGGGCTGCCACAGCCAGATAGGTTCGGCAGTTGAGATTCGTTGAGTTTGACGTGTGGTTCCCTCCAAGGAGGGATGAGAGAGCAGCAGAGGGATTTTACACGCCACTGCAGGAGGATTTCTACAATGCTTATCTCAACAGTGGGGTTGTGTTCAGATCTCAGAGAGTCTGCAGTATAGAGCCTATTGTGTCAGCAGCCGGAGAGCATATCCGCCCTTACTTGTCATATCTACCGGGGCTTACAGATCTGATTGGCTGGACAGGAGTGTATGTACCATCTTGGGTTTGGCAGTTCTACGCATCACTCTATGTTGACCCACATCATAACTTCATTCATTTTGCATTCAACGGCAGAGATTACAGAGTGATGAGCCAGAGGGCCAGGGAGATATTGAGGCTACAGGAGCAGCCTGTCAGATTGCATGATGTGTATTATGGACAACAGGAGCCTCCTAGGCGTCCTCATGGAGGGATAGTGCCCCCTACTGATCTTGTGCGCCATTGCTTTAAGGAGCCCTTTGGTGAGGGGTCGAGGAGGAACCCCAGTGACCTGACTCCTACAGCTCGAGTTCTAGAGGCTATCATTAGGAGGACACTTCTTCCCCGGTTGGGATACAGAGAGGGTCTGACTCGCCTACAGCTCTGGCTCCTTAATGCCTTAATGCAGCAGACTGTGTTCGACATTTGGGACCTCCTTCTATCAGAAATGGAGGATACTATAGATGAGGGTTTCAAGGGTCACAGGCAGCTCCCTTATGCACATTGGATCACATTCTTGATACTCAAGTCTGTGCAGGTTAGGACCCCAGAGATGGTTGCCGAGTACAAGAGTGCCACTACAGAGTTCCCAGCTTATAACATGGCACAGAGGATCAGGCACAGCACACCACAGGCACCTACTCGGCCCAGTCGCCATCCAGATGTTCCAGAGACAGCAGCTCAGCAGGACGAGATTATCAGAGGCATAGCCGCTACTGAGGAGGAGTAGCTTGAGGCACATCAGGAGGTGAGCGAGTACAGTGACAGCTCTAACGATGACTACTAGCCTATTCCTCAGATGCCTCCACGTAGACACAATGCAGAGGCTGGCAGTTCTAGCTCAGTACCACCTGCACCTCAGACGGACCCCGCTCTTATTGCCATACTTGAGCGGATGCAGCAGGACCAGGCTCGCCAGGCACAGGAGACAGCTGCCAACTTTGCACAGTTCCAGGCTCGTTAGGACGAGTTTCAAAGGCAGCAGCAGGTACTCCAGCAGCAGTAGCAGCAGATGCACCAGCAGCAGATCCTATTGCAGCAGCAGCTTATGGGCTTCATGCAGCATGTTGTGACAGCACTTGGGGCCCCACAGCCACAGCCTTCGCCCCAGCTTGCTCAGCCTACTACCACTTCGACAACTCTAGCAGTACAGCCCAGTGGGCTCCAGAGTCAGGGACATCCTCCAGCTCAGTTTGCTTCACCTCTTGTACAGGTGTCCCAGTGGTTAGCCTCACCCGTGGTAGCCCTGCAGTTCACTCCACTTCAGATGGGCTTCACACCGGAGGAGTCACCCTCGCTATTTGTGCCTGACACGTCAGTCTCCAGGAGTCTTGGAGCATCTTTTAGCGAGCTGACTGGCATGCCCACACCACCTCATATGCATGCTGCCGGTCCTTCAACAGCAGCTCCAATTGTAGTGACTACTCAGAGGCTTCCTAGCTCAGTCACATCATCAGATCCTATAGATGTACCAGCAGCTTCACAAGCAGCACCTGTCCCAGCTTAGACCCAGACCGCTTCAGCGACACTTCCTACCATAGAGGGCCAGTCAGTTCAGAGCTCAGGGTCAGATGATGATGGCACTCGGTTCCAGCTTGCTCCTCGCACCTCAGCACCCGGCTCGCCCGCTGCAGCCCCGCCGTCCGACCCCTAGGTTTTGGTGTTTGATGCCAAAGGGGGAGAGGGTTTGGTCAGCAAAAGTCACTCCACACACGAGTGGAGCCCACTGCAGCCCCGCCGTCATAACATTTCGTTTTTCAGGCTACCTTATAAATAGAACCTCCACTCGTGTGTGGAGTGACTTTTGCTCATTCAAACAGCTGAGAAACACATTTGTGAGTGCCAAGAAGAGCAAGGTCCTAGTGAGGTGTTTGTGATTTGAGAATCCAAGAGTGAAACCTCATTAGTGAATCAAGAGTAGTCAAGTGTGCATCCATCTTCTCATTAGGCTTCGCATGGTCAAGTGAGAGTTCGTGCTTGTTACTCTTGGTGATCGCCAACACCTAGATGGCTTGGTGGTGATTGGGAGCTTGGTGTTCACCCGGCGGAGCTTGTGGGTGACCCAACTCAAGTTGTAAGCAGCTTTGGGTGATTCACCGTGACGGAGTGTCGAAGAATCAACCCGTAGAGAGCACTTGATCCTTGCGTGGATCAAGGGGGAGCTACACCCTTGCGCGGGTGCTCCAACGAGGACTAGTGGGGAGTGGCGACTCTCCGATACCTCGGCAAAACATCGCCGCGTTCCTCTCTCCATTTACCTTGAGCATTTACTTTAAGTATTTACTTTGAGCAATTCAATACTTGTCTTTACATTCATAGAATTGCCATGCTAGAGTAAGTTTGGAACATAGGTTGCAAGTCTTTTGTGCATTAATTTGATAGAAACACTTTTCTAAGCTCAAGGGGTTAATTGGGCTATCCGTAGGATTAGATTATTGCAAGAAAATTTAGAATTAGCCCAATTCACCCCCCCTCTTGGGCATCTTGATCCTTTCAGAGAGGTATGAATTAGGGTTTCAGGGATGCTCTAGGAAGGGGGGTAGGGGCTGCTATACATGCCGGAGCATCAATTCTAGACCCTAGGATCAAACCGACTTGAAAGAATAGCGTAGATGCAATCTAAGAGGCGGTGGGGAACCGACATTCGAAGGGGAGGCTGACAGGTGGCCCTAGGGGGCTGGGTGGCCTGCAGGTGGGGTGGCCGGCCCCATATGGCAGCCACCTACCCTCCGCTTTGGTGGTTTGTGTTCTGGAGTCTTCTAGAGTCCTCCCACGTTGGTTTCGCTGCGGATAAACGTGATTTATTTTGATGAATAGGCCCTCCTTGATGATTTTCTAAGTAAATCCTCTTGTAAACACAGATCCACCAAAACTTATGGAATTTATTATTTTAATCCCCTAGACCTATGTTGTGATCCTTTTTATGCATTTATATAAGTTATATTGATAGTTTATGATGAACGTTAACTACCGTCAACAGCCTTAACGGGCACCACTGCTCCAGGAGATTATCGGATTTCCATTGACCATACGCGTCCCCTGCCTATAAAAAGCAGAGGAAGCAAAGGAGGATTAGTAAGCATGTACTATAGTCTTGATATTCTTACCTTTTGTCATTTGTCGTGGTTTCCCTTGAGCCTTTGTTTGTCATCCATGGTAGGTGACAAGCGTGCGAGGGCAGAGACGGAGGAGGGGGAGACCACCAGGAAGTGTGTATTCTAAGGTCCTGTTCTTCTCCATGAGGTGTTAGTACGACTTGGGTAAGTATAGATCTGTCTCTTGATTTTGTTGATAAGAGGGGCGATCTGAGAGAGTCATCCATGGCAGGGCAATCTCGATGGCACATCCTGTCCCGAGGCCCCCATTGATGGGGGTGCTCCATCATCGTCATGAGTCCTACCAGGGCGAGGCAGTGACGGGGGGAGTGTCCTGGCCATGGTGTAGGAGGCTGACGTGATGTGTGAGGCCCATCACGATGTCACTCAGGAGAAGAGGTGACTGAGAGAGTATATCTCGATCGCAAGGGCGGCGCTTGATGCCTCGAATGGGGAGGCCAATGATGGCCAAGGCTGCTGTGGTGGCAACCCAGGCGATGCTCACCGGTAAGTTGGATTCCACCTTCTTCAGGTTTTATCCATTCTAGCTATGGACAGTTCTGAGCTTTTTCCCCTTCTTCCCAGGTGTTAAGGAGCAACTGATTGCCGCGTAAGCTGAGGTGGTAGAGCTACGATAGACTAGCAAGGATTTGGCTAAACAATTGGTGGAGGCATCTCGTGAGCCGAACAAGGCGGCCGCCTAGGCTCATTCCTCCACTACCCTGGTGTAGTCCAGCAATGAGCGTCACTCAGTGCTCCGTGACGCAGCGATCGTTGTCGTCACGATGGTGTTGCCGGCGGGGACGAGCGTTCCCGATCAGCTCCATTGTCTCTCGATGCAGATGTAACACCCTAGGTGTTAAGCATGCATTTGGCATTGGCATTGCATGAGCACAAGCATCATTGATCATTCATGAGCATGAGCATCTCAAATTTTATCTTTGTGATTGCTTATATCACATGTGTTTGTCACTAAATGCTTTACATATGCTAGGGTTTACATGTGACCAATGTATAAAAGTCTTGTGGGACCCTAGGAGTACCTTGAACATGCTTAGAATGTCACATGGAACAACTTTGGTATTCATGACTTGGACCAAATTGGCCTCTAAGTCATGGTTATAGTGTAATATAAGATTTTCAAGTTGCATGTTTGACCTAAGTTGAACTATACGCTAGAGACTTTGCATGGTGTGCACCCTTAATAAAGTTGTAGTACTTGACTAGAGTAACAACTTTTATTTTTGGGGTCAAGAGCTAATTCAGTGCCTAACATGGTCAAATAGGGCTTGCAAGAATCAACAAAATAATGTTTTCAACTTAGAAAAATTTGCTATCATGAACTGAGTTTCAGTTTCGATGTACCCTACTTTGAAGCTTTGCAATTTGAAAACTATGGTGAATTAAACATTACTCCCTAAAGCAAAGTTGGAGTTTACATGTAGCTCTACAACTTTTAGTAATGGAGTTTTGCTAACTCGCAACGGATTAGGAGATAGAGATGGATGAACTTGCACTGTTAGTCACGTTCATTAGGGTCTTATACCGTTCGACGCCGATGTCAGTGGCCGACCGGGGGCAGGCTAGGTGCACCGCGTGGCAGCCATACGCCAGCACCGGCCCAGCCGGTCAGGCCAGCGTGGGGAGAAAAGGTGTGCGCCTCTGCTGCTCGCCCCATTTCACTCTCGTACCCCGCTCTCTCTCGCCCATGCCAGAGCAAAGCAGAGCACCGCTCCACCGCACCATTGCCGTCGCTCCGCCATGCCCACTCGCCGCCATCGCAACTCCATCGCTTGATTCCTCGCACCAATAGCTTTGCCACCTCTACCTCCCCAAACAACTACTACCTCACGTCGCGCCTTGGTAAGACCCCATTTCGCCTCGCCGCCACCGCGCCATCACCGAAGCGTCGCCATGCTCTCGGCTCCCCGTGGCCAGCCACAACATGTGCAGCTCTGTTCTCTCTCTCTCCCTTGTAAGGTCTTCGCCATAGGTCCTAGCATCTAAACCCATCATCCATTTAGATGCTACCACCTGGTTGCGCCGAAACACATCGCCACTCTACGCGCGCCCGCCATGGCCACCGTGGCACTCGAGCTCGCCGTTGCCGAGCTGGCCCATCGCCTCCATCCTCTCTCGCACGCCTTAGGTTGAGTAACCCTAGACCTAGCGGGTGGCATGACGGAGACTTGCCTCTCACCGCCGTCTAGCCGGAACGGTGGGAGCACCGCCGTGCTCCGTGCGTCGCCATGCGGACATGCACGCGGTCAGAGCTCACCGCCGCCTCACTAGAAGGCTTACCACCCTAGATAGCTTTGCTAGGATTCCGCGAAGCCATAGCACACCTCACTGGAGCACGTGATGGCCAGAGAACACCGGCGTACCGCGGCGCTACCTCCATCGTACGCCATTGCCGTCGACGAGCTATCTCCGATGAAACCTAGGTCACATATTCACCACCAACCGATGCGGCTTGATGAGGGGAACACGTTGGTGTCACCCTCGTCGTCGGCGACCTCGCCGCCGGCGAGATAGGGCTGGCCGGAGCACCTCCCCTGCTTCGGTGTCACTGACCAGCGGGCCCCAGCTGTCAGCCTGTGTGTGTTTTGATTTTCTGATTTATTTTCTAGATTTGAATGTATGTTTTAAAAATTCATATCTCTAGCTAGGAGTGTCCCATTTTGGTGAACCAATTTTTTTTGGATTCCCCATGAAGTGTAGTATTTTATAAAAATATGAAATGCACTATTTCTGATATTTTCCTGGGAGAATAAAATGGAGCTAGATAAATACTTTTTAAATGTTTTCAATCTTGTAAAATACATAACTTGAGCTAGGAAAGTGATAAAATTGTGATTCCAATTTTTCTGATCTTGTATTGACATGCTCTAGCTAAAAAAATACTAAACCTACAGAAAGTATGCTTGGACTATGGTCTTCCTATTTAATCTTAAATAATTGGTAGTTTCTAGTGAAAATAAATGAGGTAAAAATACATAACTAATGATCATGCAAATTTTTACACAGTGTTATGGTACTAGGATACATGTAAGAAAAATATGAAATATATTGTTTGACACTTTTCACTAGGCTAAACTATTTTTGCTAAACTAAGCCTATGCGACTTGTTATTTTTGTAGAAATGGCTATCCTTATCCGAATGGCATTAAATTTGTACAGTAGACTTTTAGGTTCATAAGTAGGCTACTGTAATTTTCTCAGAATTTATGGTGCACTTTTGATATATTTTCCTTATTTCAGCTTGGTGTTCAAATAAATTAATAAATGCATTTAAAGAAATTAATTGAGCTTGACCATCATGTTTTCTAGAGTGTGTATGATGCCTATAAACTGTTGGTACCATTGGTTGTGTCCAAATTTAATTGCTTGTTTGCAGTGAAATATTAATTGCTCTATAATTCAATTTTAGTGATTGTTGTGATAGTTTCGGTGGTTAAGTAAATTACATGGGTAAGATGATGTTTGCTGTGAATATTGTCAACAACAAAGTTATATATAACTTACTTATATTGCTTGTGTTAAATTTTCATGGCAATAGGCTAAATGGTTTGAGAGTTATAGCTGTTAGAAGTTGGTCTCCAGAAATGCTTGTTCTCTGAAATTTCTGGACAGATCTGGGAAATTACTTTGTTTGACCTTGATAACCATTGAATCATCTTGAGATGACTATAATAAAGTTGTAGGAAGTTTTATAAGCTTTCCATAAAGTCCAAGATCATAGTATTTTGTTGAGTAGAACTTCGGATATTTTCAAAATAAGTAGCTACTGTTTACAGCAGGAAATGGCTAAGTCAATTGTAGTTGTTTGTCTTATGTGATGCTTGTGTAGATGCTTAGGCTAATTGAGATTAGTTGTTAGCTGTAGGTTCTAGGCTTGTTACTGATAATGAATAACTTTACATTAGGTTACCAGAACTTGGTGAGTGTATGTTTCTTGTATTATAGAAGAGATATGCACCTACTCAGTAAAGATCAATTAGAAGAAAGTTATACGTCTACCTTGCTAATGAATGTTAAACTTATTATACACCTTGTGGATAATCATGCTCATGCATGTACAATTTATCATATCATCTCATCTCTTATGCATTAGTGATACTCATTTGTGCATACGCATGCAATAGGTTCCCCGGAAGGAGTGACACTTCTCGAGTTCGAACCTGAGCATCAGGAGGAGGAGTAGGTAGCCTAGGAGCAGAAAGTTCAGGTAGAAGGAGGAGTCAACGTAGAAGATCTTCCTGAGTGTCCTGACCACCAACCTTCCTCATTCTTGAAAGGCAAGCCCAGGAGCATTATAAGCCTACTATGTTTTTATAAATATCACTTGTGTCCCTTATGTTTGATGCATTAGGTTATAGGAGTTGATTGGAACCATTTGTTGCATAGAACTACCTTGTCCAGATAAATATATCTTGAATCCTTTGTAGGTCCAGGATCTAATATATGCTTAGCCTTGCTTAGTCTGGTAGAAGTCAGGTGATTTCCTGTCACCTGAAACATATACGTAGATAACTGATCACGAGTGGCTATAATTGCTATCGTGGAAATAACCATGTGTTGATGAACAAAAAGGAGACCGGACGGGATTGTGATAGAGAAGCATAAAACATGGAGGTCTTGGTGCATATTTATCTCCATTAGTGTTGGTTAAGGACTGATTCGTTGTACGTCCTCATGTCATGTTGAATACATGCCTAGCACTTAGTTGGCCGGATAAGTCGTTCCAACCGCGAAGTCGAGTAGCTCAATTCAGGCTGGGCCCTGGTAAGTGAAAGTGTGTACACTGGAGGTAGTAAGGATGTGTGGAGAGCTAATGGCGTGAGTCCAAGGGTGGGTTCAAGTCCCGATCTTCCTGGCAGATTGGTAGAATCTCTGAGGTGCCGCTTTGATCGGACCCACGAAGTTGGTTCCTGAATTGTACCAAAGGTGACCCGATGTGACCCCGACAGGGGAAGTATGGGTTTGTGTTAGGAATAATTCCCCAGCTGGGTAGGAATCGATTCGAATCACCATCTCTCCTGGATAGTGAGAACTTGACTAAGTAGCGGCAGCGTAGAGTAACTTAATGGAAACTTGATGGTTATGATGATGCTCAAATTATATTTATATCGGATATGGTTACTAATGCTTGTTAGCTTAATCAAGCGATTGCTCTAGTATAGGTACTAATCTAGAGATGCTTAATTGAATAGGTATTCAAATTGATGCTAGAGATATTAAATCTCCAAGTTATGTTACTTAAGCTTTGATGCAAAATGTTGTCAAGCTAACTCCACCGATAAAGCCTTGCATACTCCTTGGTGTCATATTATTTCTGGTTTATGATGGGTAAGTCTAGCTGAGTACATTCTCGTACTTTGGGTTTATTCCCTCTTGTTGCAGATGACATGATGTACCATAAAGCTATGCTGAGGCGATTGCCGCCGTTGTCGATGTGGATCAGATCATCAAGGATGCCCCCCTATGAGAGAAGATTTTGTACCTCTTTGTAAAAAGAAGGTGTGATGAAGTTTGGATCTTATAGTTTCTCGATGCTTTTGCGATTCGAATCCTCTGCGCATGGTGATTGTGTGTGGTCATAGTAGCACCCGAATGCTCGAGTGGGTCAGCGTGATGTACCCGAGGTTTGGAGCCATTTAACAATCATCATGAACCCGTATGGCACTTCTCTACTTTCGTAGGGTGGATAATTGTTTTGAAATCGTCCTGCGACAAGTGTTGTCGTGCACGATTAGCCCTCGGGTGTTCTGTTCGAACAATGATGGACTAGTTGTAGTCATGCTTTGGGTTGCATATCAATCGGTTAGTGTAGCTATAAAGATGTTGATTTCACAATCCCTAATTATCTCGTGAGATTTTTAGGATCAGGGTGCTTGATCGAGTTGAAAATGGCCTAGACTTAGAGCACCAACAATGCTCTTTGGGTGCTAGACTTAGTCACGAGCAGCGCCGTTGGTGTGTTGAGCCTCAGCCTTGTTCGGCGGTCGGGATGGTTCACCCAGTTTGTTTGGATCAGGACAGTGTCGCCCGTAACAATCTTATGTTTTGCACAGCCTGCACGCTTTTTCGTCTTTAGTCTTTCTTCATCTTTAGTGTTTGATGCTGGTTTAAGCTTTTAGACTAACTACTTGGGGATTATTCGACCAGAATGAAATGTTCTGATGGAGTCCATGCAAGGTCTTGTTAAGTCGCTTATACCATTTCAAGGTCTATGAGGCTCCGACCAACAAAAGTGACAAAAAAGGGGGTAGGCGTGCGGTCCGTAAGACAATTTCTGCAGTCTCAGATCACGATGGTGGGTTAGTGTAACCCTCGATCGTAATGACTACAGGTGTTGTAGCTGGGTCGTTAAGATATAGCCAGCCCCCGAGTGATTCGGGAATATCCTCCTCGAGGTGCTCGAGAGATGTTGGTATTCATTCGCATCAAATTGATACATGTAGAGAAGGAAGACCAAATAATACAGGTGAAGTAGGCATAACTGATGGTCGTCGGGTGTTGTCCAAATGCTTGGTGAATCCTTCCTGTCAGATTGTGTCTCCAGGGGTGGAAGTTGGCATCGGGTTCAAAGTCGAGGGAGGTGACATAGTTGCCTCCATCCTCGTGACCCTACACCGTCCTCCTTACTTGGAAGAGGACTGTTGTTGCCCGCGGAGGGAGCAATTAGCCTCGAGTTCCTAGTCCTAAATGACTGATGGGTCGGAAGCGGTTCGACTCTTGGACAGGTGAGAACACGATAAGATGACTGGTGCAGTCGCATAGTTATGCGTACAGGCTGACTCGTACAGTTTCCAGCATTGTTCATTGCAGGAGGCTCCAGTGGTTGCACGAGTCCTTCCCATGAACAGTCCTGATTCGTTGCCTATCGGGGGTTCCGTTCTTGACGAAGGAGAGATGATAGCCACCCTTTCTTTTTCACGGTTGCTGACCGTCAGGTGTAGGCGTATGGTTGAGATCCGGAGTTTCTTGAGGTGAGGTCAGTGCTCGAGTGATTGGTCGCACCACCCCATTACCCTTCCCGACGGGGGGCAGAGGTCTCACCCTTTCGTTGAAGGGGATTGTCCGAGTTTCGGCTGCTCGTATAGCGATGGTTCGGTGCTAGTGCTCGGCATACGCGAGATGGCCTCGTTATCATCGCCATCAGAGTGTGAGTTCTTGAGTAGCTGGTCATAGCTGTAAAGAAAATGACAAAAAGCCTCGGGATTGATGAGTCTGGACACATCAGTATCGTCCCACCAACCTTGCTGATCGGGGGTGTCATCGGCATCATCTTGGTCCACCGATTCCCGCGGCTGATGTTCCTCCGTGGGAGGTTTGGTGGGTTCCACCATAGCCTACAAGAGTGTCTCGCCAGGGATTGTCGCCATCCGCCCCATTCTTGTGGAAGATCGAGGGTCATGACGGTGTGGTATTTGTGCTGGATCAGAAGCAGAGTTGAGATCCGTGGTTTTGCTAATGTGAAAAGTGGGGACTGACTCACCTTCTCATCCATCTTCAATGAAAAGGTGGGCATAGCGCTTGAGGTACCTTACGAGGGTGTCTAGTCTGGTGTCCATAGCCTCCTCTAGTCCGGCAGCAAAAGCACGGATCTAGAGGGACTATTCCCCCTCTTCAGTTGGTTCGGGTTCCTAAAGGCATAGGTCCCCGAATTGGTCGGCGATGAAGTCGAGTTTGCTGAAGGTGATCTTCTTCCCCGGCTGCTCTTCTTCGGTTCTTCACTGAAGTTGAAGACAACTCCCATCTAAAACACAAATTAGTCTAAACATGAAATGCCTCTACCTAGCGCACCAACTGTCGGATTATTTAGCTCTGGCAATGCCTATCAACATGATCGCGTAGACGGATTCAGATGGTAGTACACGAGACACAAGGATTTATACTGGTTCGGGGCACGGGGTGCGCTAATCCCTACTTTAGTGGCGCTGTCGCTCTTGTATTTGTATACTCAATTACAGGGGCTATTGCTCCTAGCTACGAGGTAGATTGGGTCGGTGGATGATCATGTATCCCGAGCCCGAGGTCCCTACCCTCCGTTATATAGGCAAGAGAGGTAGCGTTACAGAGAGTGCGATTGGGCTAATAGATCATGTTCCTAGTTTGTTACACAATGCATGCAATAGATTGATTCTAGCTATCATCTAGATATGTCCGCCTTGATTTTCCTTGACCTCCATGTTGATTGATCACATCATTCCTCATGGGCCTCCTCTTTGATAGCTGTTGGGCCAATAGTTGGCGATAGTCATATATACGGGTAGTGTAGGTACCCCTGGCCCATATATCTAACAACTGGGCATTCATGCCACTTACGTTGCCCTTGGTACCCATGGTGTTTGGCACGGCGAGACCTAGAATGCGCGGCTCATCGAGTCGAGGAGTGCGCTGTGTCGCGAGCCCTCTAGAGCTCATCGATCGCGTCACCCTCGTGCCAGGTCATCATAGGTCTCATCATGGTCGTGGTTGAGGTCACTGGGCACGACCTCTATGTGTTCCCCTACCGAGTAGGGAAGTCACGCTCGGGCCCAACTCCTGGGGGTTGCTCTTCAAAGCTTAACTCTAGCATGGCACCAGTCGTTGCCGCCCAAGCGAGTTGAGGCCCTAGGGGTTGGCATGCGGCTGTTGCGATGTCATAGTTCTCCTGTTCGTAGAGGTGGGCATGTCAAAGGTCACCACCTATGGTGATGATCCCATGGGGATCAGGCATCTTCAACTTAAGGTAAGTGTAGATGGGGACGGCCATGAACTTGGTGTAGCATGGTCGACACAAGATGGCATGGTAGGTACCGAGGAAGTCCGCTATCTCAAAGGTGAGCATTTCCATGCGGAAGTTTGCTCAACCTTCGAACGTGATGGGTAGGTTGACCTACCCGTGGGGAATGGCCTAAAGCCTGGGTATGACTCCATGGACTAGAGCACCGGATGGTCGTATCACCGCTCGAGACAACCCCATGGCGTTGTAGGTCTCGGTGAAGAGGAGGTTGAGGCCGCTCCCACCATCCATGAGGACATAAGATATGTAGGTCTTACCGATGATCAGGTCAACGTAAAGGGGGAAACGTCCTGGTTGCGGAATGTGATCGGGGTGATCCTTTTTGTCAAAAGTGATCGTAGTCTCTGACCATATCAGGAAGGCCGGGACGGCCTCGCCCAGGGCGGCCGTGTTGACCTCCCTAGCCGTGAGCTTTTGCTGGCGCTTGGACTCATACGCTGCTGGTCCACCAAAGATCATGAGGCACCCTTTTAGGTCAGGATACGCATCCCTTTTCTCCTTATCACTGGCGGGTCCGGATGACATGTCCATGTCGGTAGCCTTGTAGTCGCCCTTGAAGTAGCGTTTGATGAGATCACAATCTTCAATCGTGTGTTGACTAGGTAGCCATGGTTGAGGCATGGCAACTTGGATATCTTGTCAAAACTAACATGGTTGAGCTTGCCAGCCTTCTACTTGTGGACCCTATCAACCACCGCGACAAACTCGTTGTCGCAGCGCCTCCAGCTATCCTTCTTGCCTTTCCCTCGCCGATTACGGACGTGTAGGGACTGCGTTTCGTCAGGCTATGATGAATGCTGACGCAAGCAATAGAGCAAGGAAGAAGTGATCAAACTCATCGGCTCATCCATTCATGCGTAACCTGACGTCTTCCGGTCGTGAAAAATCGGCTCTAGATGCTTACTGGAAGTGACCAGACTCCAGGTGGGGTGGGTCCAGTCATATCTGGAGTGTGTCTGGTCATCACTTAAACTGCGAGGGCACTGTGAATCGACCGTTGAGATAGCATGGTGGAAAAATAAAGGAGGGGACACATGGTAGACATCCATGGATCGGACGCTAGGGTCCTACATCCGGTCAATCCGACCGGCGCATCCGGTCGCCCTGATTTTTAGTGGACAGTGAGCCCAACGGTTCTATTCATGGGGGCTCTCCATTTAAGCCCCATGGCTAGCTCTAGCTCACTCTCTTGGCCATTTGCATTGACATAGCAATCTTGTGAGCTTAGCCAAAGCCCTCCCACTCATCTTCATCATTGATTCATCATCTTTGTGAGATTGGGAGTGAATCCAAGTGCATTGCTTGAGTGTTTGCATCTAGAGGCACTTGGTGTTTGTGTTTCGCTGTGGGATTCACTTGTTACTCTTGGTAGTTGCCACCACCTAGATGGCTTGGAGTAGCGAGGATCATCGAGCGGAGATTGGTGATTGTCTCCTGCTCCGATCGTGGTGATTGTGAGGGGTTCTTGACCATTCCCTGGTGGAGAGCCAAAAGGTACTCTAGTGGATTGCTGGTGGCTTGTGTGATCCTCATCTTGTGTTGGTTGTGTGGCATCCTATTGAGGATTTGGCATGTGATGCCAATTAGCGCGTGAACCTCCAAGTGAGTGAATCGCCACAACGAGGACTAGCTTGCCGACAAGCAAGTGAACCTCGGTAAAAAATCATCGTTTCATCATTTGATTCTGAGGTGATTGGTCTTCATTGGTATTCATTCTTGTAATTGATTGGTTCATTCCTCGACTCGGCGGTATAAACATTTTGCTCTCTCTCTCTTTACATTACCGCAAATTAGTTGTCAAGCTCTTTAGTGTAGCTAGTCGTGAGAGCTTGTTAGTTTGGTTAGTGTGGCTCTTTAGTTAGCCTTTGAGAGCACACTAACTTAGTGTAGTGACATAGCCATTGTGTGGATAGAGACTATAGAAACTAGAATTGTGGTAGGTGGCTTGCATTTTTTGTAGGCTAGCGCAACACTCGCTTCACCTCATATTTGTCTAACCAGTTTGCTAAGTGTTGTTGTAGAAAATTTTAATAGGCTATTCACCCCCCTCTAGACATTAGGACCTTTTAAGTGGTATCAGAGCCGTGGTCACCATGATTTGAGGCTTAACAACCTTCAGTGTCAAAATGGCTCAAATCAACAACACCAAGAAGCCACCCTAATTTGATGGCTAAAACTATCCCTATTAGAAGGCTAAGATAAAAACATATATCAAGTCAATCAATAGGAAGGTTTGGAAAGTGGTGGAGACCAAGATTGAGATAGAAGATCCGGAGAATCCCACCGCCGCTGAAGAAGTACTTCTTTAAAACAATGATATTGCTCTTAGTGTCATTCATGATGCTATTGATGAGAGAACATTTGAGCAAATCAAGAACGTTGAGATGGCTTATAAGGCTTGGAAGAAGTTGGAGGAGTCATTTGAGGGCACTCAAGCGGTGAAGGGGGCCAAGGCATATATCCTCAAGGAGAAGTTTGCTAGTTTCAAGATGAAGGAGGATGAGAGTGTGTCGGAGATGTTCCATAGGCTTCAAGTGCTTGTCAATAATCTCAAAGCACTTGGAGAGAAGGTGGAGGACAAGGACTTCTCCCATAAGTTCTTGAGATGCCTACCTTTAAGATTTGGCACATTGGTCACTATTCTAGTGAGGAGTGGTTTGGACACCATGACACCAAACCAAGTGTTAGGAGATATAATGACCGATGATACATATAGAGACAATGATGAGAAGGAAGAAAAGAAGGAGAAAAAAGATGAGAAGAAGGATGAGAAGAAGAAAAGTGTGGCATTCAAGGCCACATCATCCAAGGGTAAGGCAAAGCAAGAATCATCAAGTGAAAATGAAGACTTGAGCTTTGATGAGATGGATGATGAGAAGATGGCTCTCTTTGTCAAGAGATTTGGCAAGTTCATGATGAAGAAGGGCTACCGTGCTAGAAGAAAGAAGTCTTCATCCAAGAACAAGGAAGAGTCAAGAAGGTGCTTCAATTGTGGAAGTAAGGATCATCTTGTTGCTCAATGCCCATACAATAGTGACAATGATGATGACAACAAGAAGAGCAAGAAGAAGGACAAGAAGGAAAAGAAAGAGAAGAAGGACAAGATGACCTTCAAGAAGAAGAAGAAGAAGGGTGGTTCATGTGTGGTCACTTGGGATAGTGTTGCTTCCTCAAGTGATGATGATGATAGTGATGATGACAAGACTACCAAGAAGAAGGCTTTTGCAAGCATTGCTATCAATGAGAAGCCTTCTCTCTTCGACACTCCATCATGCTTCATGGCTAAGGCCACTAAGGTACAAACTTGTGATAATGGAAGTAATGAGGAACATGATAATGAAAATGAAAATGAAAATGAAAGTGATAGTGATGATGATGAACCAACTAAGGATGAACTACTTGACATGCTAGATGATGCTAAAGAACACTTTGACATTAAGAGAAGGGAATGCAAAAGCTTGCGTAAGGAACTAAAAACCCTTAAACAAGCCTTTGGTGAGCTCAATGCATCTCATAAGAGGCTAAAGGAAGCCCATGAGAAGCTTGGCAAGGCTCACAAGAAGCATGAAAAAGCTCATTCCTCTTTATTTAATGAGCAAAATAAGAAGGAGCATGTTGTAACATGTGACAAAGGCTTAACTTGTGATATAATTGATGAATCATTCTATAAGTCTATCATTGTTGCTCCCACTAACCCTTCTTGTAGCACTTCCACTTCCACCTCATCTAATAGTGATGGTTTCACATGTAATGCCTCACTAATGGTTGAGAATGAGACCCTTAAGAAGAAGATCAATGAGCTCACTCACACCTTGGCTAAGACCTATGGTGGTGAGGACCGCTTGCTTATGTGCTTGGGTAACCAAAGAGCTTCTCTCTACAAAGAGGGATTGGGCGATACCCCCAAGAAAGGCAAGATGGCCTTTGCTCCTCACAAGACTAGTTTTGTGAAGAACAATGGTCGGTTTTGCACTAGTGGCAAGTAAGTTGGTCATAAAGAGCATGAGTGCAAGAACAAGAGCAAAAATGCTAATGTATCCTCAATTAAGATTAATTCTTTCTATGTGCTTACTAAAGGTATAAATGGTGTGAAAGCTAAGTTCATTAGTACACCATGGATGGGCTCAAAGAAGAAAGTCATTTGGGTGCCAAAGAGCTTGGTCACTAACCTTCAAGGACCCAAGCAAGTTTGGGTACCTAAAAAGAATTGATCTTCTTTTGTAGGTTAATTACAAAGCCAGAGGAAGGCATTGGGTTCTTGATAGTGGGTGCACTCAACACATAATCGGTGATGCAAGAATGTTCAACTCAATCAATACCAATGGCAATGATTGTTATGATAGTATCACATTTGGTGACAATGGCAAAGGCAAGGTCAAAGGGCTTGGTAAGATTGCAATATCCAATGACATGAGCATTTCCAATGTGTTGCTTGTTGAGAGCTTGAACTACAATTTGCTATCCATGGCTCAATTATGTGATCTTGGATTCAAATGCATATTTGGGGTAGATGATGTAGAAATCATAAGTGTAGATGGCTCTAACTTGATCTTCAAAGGCTTTATATATGAGAATCTACACTTGGTTGATTTCAATGCTAGTGAAGCTCAATTGTCAACATGCTTGTACACTAAGTCTAGCATGGGTTGGTTAAGGCATAGAAGGCTTGGTCATGTTGGAATGAAACAATTGAATAGATTGGTTAAGCATGACTTGGTTAGAGGCTTGAAAGATGTTGTGTTTGAAAAGGATAAGCTTTGTAGATCTTGTCAAGCCGGTAAACAAGTTGGAAACACCCATCCTAGGAAAAGCATGATGAGCACTAGTAAAGCATTTGAGTTATTATACATGGATTTGTTTGGGCCAACACAATACACTAGCATCGGTGGAAACAAATATGGCTTTGTGATAGTGGATGATTATACTAGATACACTTGGGTATTCTTCCTAGTGGACAAAAGTGATGTGTTTGCAACATTCAAATCATTTGTCAAGGGCATTCATAATGAGTTTGAAACAACCATCAAGAGAGTTAGAAGTGACAATGGTAGTGAGTTCAAGAACACTAGAATTGATGAGTTGTGTGATGAATTTGGAATTAGACATCAATTCTCGACCAAGTACACTTCACAATCAAATGGCCTTGTTGAGAGGAAGAATAGAACACTCATTGATATAGCAAGGTCTATGCTTAGTGAGTACAATGTGAGTCAATCTTTTTGGACCGAAGCTATCAACACGGCTTGCTATTGTAGCAACTACCTCTATTGTCACCCATTGAAAGAGAAGACACCATATGAGCTCTTGAATGGTAGAAAGCCCAACGTTGCATCTTTTTGGGTCTTTGGTTGCAAATGCTATATTTTTAAGAAAGGCACTAGATTGGGCAAATTTGACAAGAAATGTGATGAAGGATTCCTACTTGGATACTCAACTACTAGCAAAGCATATAGAGTTTGGAATTTGGAGAGTGGTACTCTTGAGGAAGTTCATGATGTTGAATTTGATGAAACTAAGGGTTCCCAAGATGACAATGAGAACTTGGAAGATGTTAGAGGCATTCAACTTTCAAATGACATGAAGAACATGGATGTTGGTGAATTGAGGCATAGGCAAGTGAATGATGATTAAGATGATCAAGTGCAAGTGCTCTCTAACTCAAATGTGCAAGATGATACAAATCAAGCTAGTACAAGTGGCTCTCATGATAATGAACAAGATCAAGTGGCTAGTGCATCATCTCAATCCAATGATCAAGCAAGTGCAAGCAATTAAGTTCCAATCCTCCAATCAACCAATATTGTAAGGGATCATCCATTGGACACTATAATTGGATATATTTCTAGAGGTGTACAAACAAGATCAAGATTGGCTTTATTTTGTGAGCATTTCTCATTTGTGTCATCCATTGAACCAAAGAAGATAGATAAAGCATTGAAGGATATTGATTGGGTGAATGCTATGCATGAAGAATTGAATAACTTCACAAGAAATCAAGTATGAGAATTGGTAGAGAGACCAAAGGGACACTGTGATTGGAACCAAATGGGTCTTTAGAAACAAGCAAGATCAAGATGGGATAGTAGTAAGGAACAAAACAAGATTGGTAGCACAAGGCTATCCATAAGTTGAAGGTCTTGACTTTGGAGAAACATATGCCCCGGTTGCTAGATTAGAAGCAATTAGAATCTTATTAGCCTATGCTTGTGCCCATAACATCAAGCTCTATCAAATAGATGTCAAGAGTGCATTTCTCAATCGTTACATCAATGAAGAAGTATATGTTGAGTAACCTCCCGGTTTTGAAGATGACAAGAAGTCCGACCATGTGTACAAGTTGAAGAAGGCATTGTATGGCTTGAAGCAAGCACCTAGAGCATGGTATGAGAGATTGAGGGACTTCCTACTCTGTAAAGGGTTCATGATGGGCAAGGTTGACACCACTCTTTTCACCAAGAAGATTGGCAAAGACTTATTCGTGTTGTAAATCTATGTTGATGACATCATATTTGGAACAACCAATCAAGACTTTTGTGAAGAATTTGGAAAGATGATGTCTAATAAGTTTGAAATATCCATGATTAGAGAGTTAAGTTACTTCCTTGGTCTTCAAATCAAGCAATTGAAGAATGGTACATTCGTGAGTCAAGGCAAGTACATCAAAGACATACTCAAAAAGTTTGGCATGAGTGATGGCAAAGCCATTAGCACACCAATGGGGACAAATGACAATTTGGATAGTGATACAAGTCACAATATGGTGCATCAAAAATTGTATTGGTCTATGATTGGATGCCTACTCTATATGACCGCATCAAGGCCGGATGTCAGGTTTAGTGTATGCATGTGTGCGAGATTTCAAGCCTCATCAAGAGAAAGTCATTTGAAGGCTACAAAGAGAATATTGAGGTACTTGAAGCATACATAAAATGTTGGTTTGTGGTATCCCAAAGGAGCAAAGTTTGAACTAGTTGGTTACTCCAACTCGGATTATGCGGGATGCAAGGTTGAAAGGAAGAGCACCTCGGGCACATGTCAATTGTTGGGAAGATCACTTGTTTCATGGTCATCAAAGAAGCAAAATAGTGTTGCAATATCAACCACTGAAGCTGAATACATATCCGCCGGTAGTTGTTGTGCACAAATACTTTAGATAAAGGCCACCTTGAGTGACTTTGGAATCAAGTTTAAGAAAGTGCCATTGCTATGTGACAATGAGAGTGCAATCAAGTTAACCAATAATCTGGTTCAACATGCAAGAACAAAGCACATTGATGTCTGCCACCATTTTATAAGAGATCACCAAAAAAAGGGGACATTTGCATTGAGAGTGTAGGCACCAAAAATCAACTTGCCGATATATTCACCAAGCCATTGGATGAGAAAAAGTTTTGCAAGCTGAGGAATGAGTTGAACATATTGGATTTCTCAAATATGTGTTGATGCACCCCCCACTTATATAACATGCCTCTCCTTCGAGCAATCCAAGGTAAAAGTTGATTGGCATGGCATACCTCCAAGTGAGGGAATCGCCACAACGAGGACTACCTTGCCGGCAAGCAAGTGAAGCTCGATAAAAAATCATCGTGTCATTATTTGATTTCGAGGTGATTGGTCTTCATTGGTATTCATTCTTGTGATTGATTGGTTCATTCCTCAACTCAGCGGTATAAACATCTTGCTCTCTCTCTTTACATTACCACAAACTAGTTGTCAAGCTCTTTAGTGTAGCTAGTCATGAGAGCTTGTTAGTTTGGTTAGTGTGGCTCTTTAGTTAGCCTTTGAGAGCACACCAACTTAGTGTAGTGACATAGCCATTGTGTGGATAGAGACTATAGAAACTAGAATTGTGGTAGGTGGCTTGCATTTTTTGTAGGCTAGCGCAACACTTGCTTCGCCTCATATTTATCTAACCGGTTTGCTAAGTGTTGTTGTAGAAATTATTAATAGGCTATTCACCCCCCTCTAGCCATTAGGACCTTTCACCCTTGTACTTGCAGAAGATTGCCCGGATGGCCTCCTTGTCTGAGGCATGGCTTGTAGCCAGGTCGAGCAACTCTCGTGTCATCCGTAGTTTGCTACGTCTGAGCTCGTGGACGAGTGCTTCGTTGGTCATGCCAAAGATGAATGCTCCGATCATGCCACATCCACGATGTCAGGAAGCTCATTGCATTGCTTGGAAAAGTGCCAGATGTACTCATGTAGAGTTTCTCCCACTTTTAGTTTGCAGGCTTTGAGATCCTAGGAGTTGCCAGGGTGCATATACGTGCCCTGGAAGTTCCCTATGAAGATGCGCTTGAAGTCTGTGCATGAGTGGATGCTGTCTATGGGGAGATGCTCGGGCCATGCTCGGGTGCTTTCCGTGAGGTAGAGCGGCAAGTATTGGATGATGAAGAGGTCATCGTCCGCTCTGCCTACTTGACAGGTGAGGCAAAAGTCTTCTAGCCATACGGCGGGTTTGGTGTCCCTAGAGTACTTGATGATGTTTGGAGGAGCACGGAACCATGCCAGAATGGCATCTACCGGATCCTCTTCATGAATGCCTGCGGGCCACAAGCGTTCGAGCTCGTACTGTGTTGAGCATCTCGGATCCTAGGGTGTTAGCCATGGTTGTCTGGTTCGCTGTCGCTGTAGTGCGATAGATCTTTATCCGCTAAGTCTAGCCTGGGGTGTTTGGTGCCTTGAGCCAGGCTGGCGTTGTGGTTTTTGACATAGCGGCTGCACGCTAGAGAAGGTTCTCGCCTGCGTGCAGCACTGTCATCGACTGGCCAGAGCATGCTTGACGCGTGGTATCCCTCGGGGGTGTTACACACAGAGGAGATGTGCACGAGGCAGGCCTTAGAGTGTCGCCTCTCCGTAAAGCTTTGAGCCTGCTATACCGCCATGGTTTCTAGCAAGTCTCACAGCTCCTTATGAATGTGCTTTCCTTCGTCGGTCGAAGGCTCAGGGGCCGTTCGCATGATCATGGTGGCTGCCATGACATTCTAGCTAGCTTAAGGGAAGATGAACGTCTCCCTCTTGCCTTGTTGTATTTGGTCGTATACGCGGCATGCCCACGCCCGCGCGCCCTCAATGTCAAGGTGTTGCGGGCTAGGGCATCTGTCATCGCGGTGTTCATTGGCCTATTCGGCTTCATGGGCCCTAGCTCATTCCAGACGCTCCTGGTTGTACTCCACCTGTTCCCCGGGGTGATTGGAATCGGATAGGCATCGTCCTCTGCGCCTCATGCCACTGTTGCCCCGTCCTGTAAGAGGTGCAACATGTTGCATTCTCTCAGCGGATGGTAGCTCCCTTTGAAATCAGACTCGAAGTCCGTGTTCCCAGGGGTCATTGGCAAAAGGTTTTAGATGGACTCTGGGCCCTGCTCCATCATCCCTACAAACCTAGGGGGCTTGGCATCATCGAATGGCCATTGCGCCTGGCTACCTCTCTCTCGAAGAATACGATCGTGTCCTTCATTCCAGAGGGCAGCGCGGTGCAGGGGTCCCAGAATTTGGCCTCTGGTGACATGGGCCCGCTCCTAGAGAGCTAGGTGAAGGAGTTCGCCAGCACATAGAAAACATGTCGGCGTAGTTCTAGCTCGGGGTTCATCCTAAGATAGTCATCGATCCTGCATGCCAGCGCATCAGAGTCGATGATCGTGGGACCGCTGCGTGTCGATCCGTGATCAAGCATGGGGATGTGCAGTGGGGCCGCATTCCCTTCGCAGAGGCATAGCTAACCCAGGTAGTCAGCTATGGAATCTAGATCCCTGAAGCACAAAGTTTGGCCAGGGATAAGACTGTTAATGGGTGCTGGCTTGTCGATGTCAGCGAACCCGAGGCTTCTGAAGCGGATGCGGCCACCGAGGGCCACGCCTAGAGTAACTCCAACGTAGGTGCTAGGAGCCATCTCTTCCTTCTTAACAAAGAGAGTGCGCGACTATCCCCTACCTGGCGCACCAACTATCGGTGTTTTGTAGACCGACTAGTAAATTTATATGATTATCGCGCTGCTCCCGGAAGACGATGGTAGAATCCAAAAGACACAAGGAATTATACTGGTTCAAGCCAGAGCCCTACGTCCAGTCTCAGAGAAGATCGAATGCGTGTTCCTCGCTTGAATGCTCTAAAGTTCTTACAATGGGGGGTGCAAGAATGGTGGAAGAGGTAGGAGAGTAGAGCTAGAGCTAGAAGATGGACTACCCGAATGAAGGTCTCGAGAGTCTGATACCTTGGAAGGGTGCCTTGGCTGCCCTTATGTAGAGTCCAAAGCCAGGCCACATACAAAGAGTAAGTTCTCCTGACCGAGGGGTTGTGAGCCTAAGGGAGGGATTCTAGCTAACTTGGCTTGCAAGGAATGCCTTCTTCTATTGGTGCAGCGCATGTCTAGGCGTGGTTGTCGTCATGGTCTTGTGCCCACATCGCGGTATGGGGTGATGTGGTGCTACTGTAGGCACGGTGGTGATTTGCCAGCCATCCTGTGCGATGTGGTCTCGCCGTGACCTTCGTCAGCGCCTCCTGATCTCCCGAGGGCGCCGTACGGGAGTTGGTTGTCTTGCTGCTTGCGGAGCTGGTGGCCACGATCCCAAGATCTAGGGTCATGGCCATCATTGGCTTGTGTAGTAGAACCATCTAATTTATAAGAGCACAGGTATAATAGCAACCCACAAGCGGTCGCACTGTCCTTCTAGGTATACCTCATTCTAGGAATACAGAGGCGGTTCAGTATATCCTACATAATGCAGGACCCTCCAAAGCAGGGCAGGGGTACCGAACATCTCCAGGAAAGTCTCATTCCCAGCTGATGCTACCATCTGTACCAACAAAATGGTGCAACTCTCGTGAGAACAACGTTATAATAGAAAAGAGTTACTTAACCGAATAAGAGACTTATAAGGGGAGGAACAATGCAAGTCTATAATTAATGATTGATCATGATGCATGTACGTTTTGTACGTCCTCACAAACTTAGGAAAATGAAACTTCTAATGACATACATGGTGGCATACATGCATTCTCATATATAGCATAGCTAGTTGGGCTACACGTTTCGCTGTAAGTGTACCTGCACAAGAATTTCATTTCAGCGCAACCCCACAAGTATATATGTAGAAAATAAAAATCTAGGCTCTAGGTTGAACTATTCCCATGTGACCTGTGTGTTTGTAGGTAGAGAAGATAGGAAATGAGTCCTCCATATCCCTGCTGGTCCCTGCAGTTGATGGGACGCATATTTGGCCTTTTGACGCTCAGTAACCCTCAACAGGCGGAACTTCTGCTCGATCGTGTTTAGCCACTCATCTACTTAGAGCGGTTCTTTGGCCTCTTTGAAGATAGGAGGCTTGGTGTCCTGGAAGTCCTTGAATGAACTGTACTGATTTGGTTCCGGCCCTTGATGTTGCTGGTGGGCGTGAGTAGTGTTCTGCGCAATGAGGCACAGTGTATCCTTCATGGCTCTCTGATTTCCCAGAAATTACGCGAAGAACTCATTCGCAGAAGGTGACGGTGGTGGTGGTAAATCACCATCATTGCCACCCTGGCTGGTGCCTACTCCAGCGCGAGTGTGAGTCATCTGCAAAATTGCAACAATAAGTGATTATTGGTTGATGTTAGGAGATTGCAGATGAATTGTGTACTCAAGCCAAACTGAAATTACTAGAGAGAATCTTAAATTCATACAATAAAATAGAGGCATAATAATTCATTCTTGCAACATAACATCACCAATTTGATCACTTATCATACTCACAACGCGTTAACATGCATGTCATATTTCACTAGTAAAACGAAACTGGAATTTCATCAAAGTTCAACCCATCACGGATTAACATGCAAAGTACCAATATTACACCGAAGTTACGTCTCGAGTACTAGAGTTCAAACTACAAGTCTATTACATGAATAGCAGGGATACAACTAACGCTTCAAACTAGTCACTAAATGGCTCTATTCTTCAGTGTGCTCGCTGTCAAGGTCGGAGATAGCATCATCCTCATCCTCTAGCTCCACTTCTTCTTCCTCCCAACCATCATCTTCGACAACCATTTCTGGATCTTCTTCTTCCTCATCTAGGATCAGGTGCAGTTGGTTGTTCAGAAAATGCACCTCATGCTGAAGATCAACCACCATGTTCGGGTCCGCATGTCACCGCATAAGTCCCTTTGACATGGTCTCGCTGCTGCTGCCGCTAAGGCTTTAGCTACTGCTTTCAGGTCGCTTCGCCGAGGCTGCATGGTTGTTTACATGGATCCACTGGTGCGTAGCTATGAGCGCCTCAGCATGAGCGGCCTCCAGCTACTCCCATAGTCCTGCTAGCACTGCCTGATCATCAGCTCTTGCCTCTTGGGCGGTAGCTCTCTGCTGATCCACTTGCTCCATCTGAGTGTGGAGATTTCCCAATGGTATGTATGCTTGATCAGTTTCCCATCGAGCCTCACTTGCTGCCTTCTTGTGCTTGTGAACACACTTCCTCAGCTTCAGCTAGGCAGCTTCGGCTCTTATGAGCCTGTCCATGCAAGTGGTATAGGACTCCTACCAGAAGTCCCGGGTATCCTGACGAGTATAGAACATCTTCATCATGGCAAACATTGCACTCATAGCGGGACTAGAACTATCTACCCGCTCATCCCGGTCTCGGATTAATGCATTACGGTTGCATGTGCCCAAACTGTTGTGCATGGATCCACTCGAGGAAAAGTACTAGTGGCACTGCCGATAAGCTCATCCCCGTGTTGCTGACATATCTAGATCAGCACCTCAAAAGCAACTACCTGGGCACCTTCCCAAGGAGTTTTTCCTTCAGATTCTGCCTTCCACTCCTGCCACAGGGGTGCTTGGGTATGAGCTGGTATGGTTAGCTACACCTCATACCATGGCTATCCTTCTAGGTATACCTCATTCCAGGAATAGAGAGGTGGTTCGGTATATCCCGCATAATGCAGGACCCTCCAAAGTAGGGTAGGGGTACCAAACATCTCTAGGAAAGTCTCATTCCCAGCTGATGCTACCATCTGTACCAACAAAATGGTGCAACTCTTGTGAGAACAACGTTATACTAGAAAAGAGTTACTTAACCGAATAAGAGACTTATAAGGGGAGGAACAATGCAAGTGTGTAATTAATGATTGATCATGATGCTTGTACGTTTCATACGTCCTCACAAACTTAGGAAAATTAAACTTCTAACAACATACATGGTGGCATACATGCATTCTCTCATATATAACATAGCTAGTCGGGCTACACGTTTCGCTGTTAGTGTACCTGCACAAGAATTTCATTTTAGCTCAACCCCACAAGTTATATGCAGAAAATAAAAATCTAGGCTCTAGGTTGCAAGCTAAATACTTCCATATATATATACCCATATATATACTTCCGTATTGAAGCTACCCGAAAGTAAATACGTCCCATATATACATATAAATATGCATATACAGTCGTATTAAAGCTAACCCACAACTAAATACCTCCATATATATATGAGACATATATATACTTTAGTATCAAAGCTAACTCTCCCCATTAGACCGCACGCTCACATCTTGAGCTTAGAGGCATTTGATCCATACATTACCACTCAAGTGAATAGCATCCATACAATAGCATGCCGTATGGACGACTAAAATAAAAACCTCCAAGTTAGTACTTAATTAGCCACTTGAAATCCTTAACTGGGTATAAAGGAAGTGATCACTGACACACTTTAGATTCAAACACCTATATATATAGCTATTAGTTGCTAAAAACTGGTTTTGGAAAACAAAAACCTTTGTTTTAAATACACTTGGCAATTAATGTTGAATCTTGCTCTGATGCCAGCTGTAGCAGAACCATCCAATTTATAAGAGCACAAGTACAATAGCAGCCCGCAAGCGGTCGCATTGTCATACTTGAGCCCATATAAATCTGGTAGTCCGTCGAGTACCACAAAGGGTCTCGATTCAACCAACATACAACCAAGATCGTACATGATTCAACATACATGTCACACGTTACATAAAGTTCACCAATACAGTTCCATACATCAGAGTACGATTAAAAGTTATTACAAACCCAGTTCAGGTAAAATAGTAGTGGAAGCAAATAGAGTTTGAAACCAACATCTGTCATCATTGTTCAAATACGGTGCCAGCTCATGATCACAATCCCACAAAAGCATAAGAGAGGGATTAACAAGAGATGCCTTGCCCAGGGCCCTACTTCTCGTCCACGGTAAGACAGAAGCAGTTCTTACAGTAGCCATGATACATCGTATTATCTTCAACAATGGGAAATAAACTCTGAGTACAAGAAGGTACACAGCTAGACTTACCCATCATAAACCAAAAACAAAGTGACTCCAAGGATTATGCAAGGCTATATAAGTGGAGCTAGCTTGACAACATTTTGCATAAAAAGTATACCAATTCAAGTATATAGTTATAATTCTGTCATCAAGTTAATTATAGCTATTCATCTCTAGATTAGCAACTAACCTATGTCAAACATGTGGTATATCATTTAGTAGCATAAAAATAATAACCATAGCCGGTGTAGTAATTCCATGTTTATCATAACCATCATTCCATAATACACTTACTACAATGTTGGGACTAGCAAAGTTTCTCACTGTCCGGAAGAGACGGCGATTTGAATCAATTTCAACCAGCTGGGAATTTATTCCTAACGCAAACCTAGGCAGACCAGATCAACGGTCACCTTTGGTACAACTCAGGTCCACATTTCACGGGTTCGATTAGCGCCGCACAACCAGGGACGACCAGCTGCCAGGACGTTTAGGCCTGGCCTGCCCTTGGGCTCACGTCTGGCTCCCCGCATATCCTTACTACCACCTAGAGTGCGCACTTTCATAGAACAGGGCCCGGCCTGAGTTGAGCTACTCGGCTTCGCGGTCGAAACGAGTTATCCGGCCAGCTAAGTGAGAGGCATGCATTCAATCTCGACAGAGTCGCCAACAATGGTACGGTCCTTAATCGGTACAGACAGAATCATATGAGTCAACCCACACATAGACTCCGCCCGGCCTCCAGTTACATTACCCCATGGTTCTGTTTCATGATAGCAAATATAGCCAACTGTGCTTTGGTATCCACTTATATCTCGCAGGTGATAGGAAATCACCTGACTTCTACCGGTCTAAGCATGGCTAAGCATATATTCGATCATGGACCTACACAGGGTTAAAGGTATATATCTGGACAAGGTAGTTCTATGCATCAAGTGTTTCCAACCCACTCTTATAACCTAATGCATCAAACATAAAAGATTCAAGTGATATTTTCTAAAACATGGGAGGCTTAAAATGCTCCGGGGCTTGCCTTTGATAAAAGAAGTTGGCCTATGATTCGGGCACTCAGGTAGATCTTCAAGAGTTTGCTCCTCTCCTTCTAGAGCTATGGCCTGAGGTGCCTCCTGTTGTTCCTCCTGCTCTTCATCGAATTCCAATAGAGTTATCCCCTCGGACGATCCTATATGCATGAGCAAGAAATAAGATATCATGGATGCATATATAATGACATATATAATATGATATGATATGATGAATGCATCCTCATAAGTGTTCTCAATAAGGTGATTTATTTATATTCATTTATTAATTTCCTTAGATAATAAGGTGATTTACAGAGTAAATATTTCCAGTGCTTAATAAATTTAGAGAAAATTACAATAGGCTACACATGACCCTAATAGTCTACTGTACAAATTTCATACCATTTGGACAAGTATAGCTACCTTTACAAAAATGACAAGTTACATTTGCTTATTTTAGCAAAAATAGTTTAGTATAGTGAAAAGTGTCAAGTAACAGATTTAATATTTTTTTTACTTTCCTACTAGCATTAGAATACTATATAAAAATTTATATGATCATATATTATGTATTTTTACCCCAATTAATTTCACTAGAATCTAGCAATTAATTAAGATTAAATAGGAAGACCATATTAAAAGTATGTTTACTGTAGATTTAATATTTTTTCTAGCTAGAGTATGTCAACACAAGACCAGCAAAATTAGAATCATAATTTTATCACTTTCCTAGCTCAAGTTATGCATTTTATAAGATATAAAGTACTTATATTGCTCAATTGAATTCTCCTAGAAAAATACCCTAAGCAGTAGATTTCATATTTTTATCAAATAGTACACTTCAAGATGAATCTAACAAAATTTGGTTCACCCCATTTGGATACTCCTAGCTCCATATATGAATTTTTGAAGTTTGTATTCAAATCTGTGAAATTAATTCAAAAAACAACTGAACCCTAAATGCTACGTACACCCAGTCTACTACACTCACGGTGGCTGATAGTGGGGGCCCGTAGGTCAACCCGTCCCCACATGCCAGTGAGACCGAGGCAGAGGCGACGGTTGACCGGTGAAAAGCTCGCCGACGGCGAGGTCACTGGCGGTAGCATCACCCCCGACGTGTTCCCCAACCCATTCCGCATCTACGGGTGCCCTTGGTTGGCTCAGAGGCTCGCCGAAGCTAGCTCGACGGCGGCCATGGCGGGTAGCGGCGCTGCGCTTCGGCGGGCTCGTCGTCTCCGATGACGGCAAGCCAAGGCGAGCACTGCTGAGGCTTCAGGGCTACCTAGTGAAGACCTAGGGTTAGGTGAGGGTGGCGGTGGAGCGGCGATGAAGCTTGGCCGTGTGCATGGCATGGTGGCGACGAGAGCACGGCGGTGAGCAACCGCGTTTCGGCGCCGGTGTGCCAGCGTTGGCTCGACAGCCAGTGGCGTGAGCTAGACGTGAGCCTAGGCTAACCCTAATGAGAGAAAAGCGTGAGCGAGATGGCTCGGTGGAGCACGGCCACGATGAGCGTAAGCTCGGTGACGCTCCAGCGAGGGTGCGGCTATGGCGAACTCGCCCTTAGGCGTTTACCTTGGCTCGGGTTAAGGCAATGGGTGGTCGGTGAGGTGGAGGAGGTGATGGTCGAGCAGTGCGCACGAGCAATCGGACAATGGCACGGTGGCGGCAGTGAGTGAGCTCGGCGAAGGTATGGCGGCGACGGCAGCGCTGTGGTTCCACTTCGGCGAGCGCAAGAGCGAGAGAGAGGAAGGGAGTGAGGGCGCAAGCGAAATGAAATGAAACTTCATATGCTCATGCTCATGAATGCTTGGATGATTCTTGTGCTCATGAAATGCAATGCTTAACACTAGGGTGTTACAGCTTGGATGGCCTCAAAAGTCAAGGCCGTTGTCGTGAACCCCATCCCATAGTGGGTGGGGTCATACACCCATCTCATTGGACTGTATTTGGACGATCGGTCACTATACTGGCCACCACCGCTTGGTGGTGTTGTCTTGTCTTCGCTGTGTGGCACAGGGATGACATCTGACCAGGTTGAGGGGACTTGCAGGGTCAGTGCGGTGTGCCTACTTTTGTTAGAGCGAGCGTGCCTGACAGAGTTCGATCTCTCCCCGTCCCTCCCAAGGGTCAGGACGGAGGAGAGGTCGTGTGATGCTGCGCGGCCTGCGGTGAAGGCAGAGAGAAGAGGTCGTGGCCAACCCCTACCTTAGTGCTTGGCCCAGGTCCACATAGCTTAGCTGGGCCTCGGTCATTCATGCTTATACCAACTCATGTACCGTGAGCCGCCTAAGCGGCTGACTAATTGGTGTCTTAAGATACCCGGGGTATCATAACCCCGACAAGGAGTCTTTAGGGAATTCTTGTCATAATTTGGATCTAACCTATCTAACACAATTTCAACACACATGCTAGTTTCTAACTTATGTTGTCATCTCAATCATCAACACTAAAAGATATGATCATGGACACATGATCCTTACAATCTCCTAGTTCATATAGGACACTGCATTATCTAGTCATTGTTAGAGAATATTAACTAGATCCCCTTTCCCCATTCCTATAATAGTTCCTATAGAGGATTGAGAAAATATGTTTTATGGTTTTAGGGGACGTGCACCGTAGAAAAATAACAAATCACATCACCTTTATATATGGGACCCACATGTCAGAGGCTCATGTAAAATTCCCCTTTTGTATGTCTTTATCCTCTCCTCTCATTTCTCTCCGTATCTTTCCTCTTGGCTCACGATGCGGAACATGACACAACTTTCTAAGTGGGCCCGATAGTCAGTGGGAGGGGATGGAAGAAAGGGGATTAAGAAAAATTGCTACTTGTTTCCTTTTCTTTGAGGGGTTGAGGAGAGGTTTCAAGGGATTAAGCAAAATTTTTAGTGGATGGGGATCTGTTGGAGCATATTTTTCTATCTTCAATCCACTTTATGATGGGTTATAGGGAGATGAGATTGTATTTATTCAATGTGAGAGAGATGCTCTTAGAAGTTAGGGAAAACACCTCGTACCCTTCGAGTGGCTGCTTATGTTAAAGTCAAGATGTGTTGTGTTATTTGGTCCGGTCTGAAGTCATGTTTGTCCATCATAATCAAAATTATTAACTAAAATACCAAATCATTTGGGATTTAGGAGCAAATAATGAAATGGAAGACAAGTTATCAAAAAAGAAACAAATGGAAGACAAGCCTATGGCTTGAAGCTCTGAACATCTCTGGAGGCAAGCTTCTGATTCCTAAAGTTGAAGGCAAAGTTTTAACAAATAGGTTGAGACCTGGATTGAGTGTAAGGGTAATAATCAAAGAATATGTCTATGCATCACACGAGTGTTTTGGAGGTCCAGGACACTCGATGTTTTTTCTTCACACCTTCTTCCTCCTGCCGACGTGCTGTCGCCACCCACCACCCCACCGTAGCGTGGTAGGGTCTCACCGGCGCGGTCGTGGAGCTCCAGCGAGACCCTACCGCGCTCGTAGTGACCTCCATCTTCTCCTCCCCCCACCGCCGTCATGGTCATGATCGCCCTGCCCTAACCTGGCACGGCCGCCTCCTCCTCCGCCCGCTCCGGTGGCGTCATCGCCGCTTCCACCTCGTCGCCGTCTCTCCCATCCGCACCGTCTGCCTCTCCAAAGATTTCTTCTAAGGCCGCTAGAGATGGAGAAGAAAAGAAGGAGGTGCCGGAGAGAGAGAGGAAGAGAAAAGAAGAATCTGAGTGTTCCAACACTCGAGTGAGATGTAGCTTTACCTATAATCAAACAAGCGTGACTTTTGGTACTTTAAAAAACGGTGACTTTTGGTACTTCTAAAAAACGGCGCTCTCAGTTTACCCATCACTTGCATTTCTGTCTTTATTAAATTGAATTGACTGCAACCAAACAGGGTACACAGACGCTGGCGAAGTCACACTTGCTTTCCACAGCACAAAACGCACAAACACTTGCACTAGCTGCCGTTGCCAGCAACTAAACACTTGACCTGACTGAAAAGCTACTGCTACTGCATTAACCACGGCTGTGCTCTCCCTCTCCGTTCAACTTAAACTAGGGGGAGGGAGCGCTCAGTCACGGCCCGGCTGGCCGTGGATGTTTGACCAAGACGAGGTGAGCCTAGGCGTTGCTCCGGAAGGAGCCGTAGCCCCTGGCGCTGGCGCGGAGGACGATCTGGTGGTATAGCGCTGCGATTGCCGCGCCGATGAACGGACCAACCCAGAAGATCCACTGCAGCAAGAACCAACAAAAATGTGTGAATTAGTGCTGCAATCTTGGACAATGTGTGCAGGGACTAGGGAGAGAGATGTGATACCTGGTCGCTCCAAGCCTTGCTGTTGTTGTACACGACGGCGGCGCCGAGACTCCTCGCCGGGTTGATCCCTGTGCCGGTGATCGGGATCGTCGCCAGGTGCACCATGAACACAGCGAATCCAATTGGAAGCGGCGCCAACACCTGATGATAATCTCGTTCATCAATACAACAACAGGCAATGCAACAGCACAAGTTCTTGCAATGGGCAGGATCACACAGATCAAAGGAGTGTGCAGCAAAACAATTACCGGGACGTGGGAGTCGCGGGCGTTGCGCTTGGGGTCGGTGGCGGAGAAGACGGTGTAGACGAGCACGAAGGTGCCGATGATCTCGGCGGCGAGCCCCGTGCCGGTGGAGTACCCGGGACTGACCTCGTTGGCGCCGCCGCCGTAGCGCGCGTAGAATCCGCTCTGGAATCCCTTGACGAGCGCGACGCCGCAGATGGCGCCGAGGCTCTGCGCGGCCATGTACAGCAGCGCGCGCACCAGGGACACCTTCCGGGCCAGGAAGAGGCCGAACGTGACGGCTGGGTTGATGTGGCCACCGGAGATACCGGCGGTGCAGTAGACGAGGATGAAGATCATGCCGCCGAACGCCCACGCGATGCCGAGGATGCCCACGCCGCCGCACGCCGCGTCCGTCCCCGACGCCGTCGCGTCCGTCTGGTGCTTGTACCCAATCACGGTGGCCACGGTGATGTAGAGGAACAGCAGCGTGGCCACGAACTCAGCGATCACGGCGCGGTACAGGGACCACTTGCCCAGCTCGTCGATGTCAATCAGCGGTGCCGGCGGAGGGTCCGCGTAGTCACGGACACCGCCGGCCTCCAGAGTGGACACGTCCACCTCCTTGCCCATCTGACTGAGCTGCTTCACAAGCTTTTGAGTTATGAGCTAGTAGCTTGCAAGAGAGCAAGAGGTGGTTGAGAAGCTGTGATTGCTTGCTTGTGTTGTTATTTTAGGGCTGCCATGGAGGGTATTTATAGGGGTTTATGTAGGAGGACATCCATGAAGGTTTAAGCTGTGTAATGCATTTTAAAAAAATGGAATTTTTTGGTGCTCATGGCCTCATGGGTAGCTGTTCTGCGTGGGGGCAGAGAAGGTTTCCTTGTTTAGCTATTCATGTGCATGGCTTGCAAGTTCATACTTCCCGCTGGACATGTCATCATTGAGGTAAGGACCCATCTCAAAACTCATTGTTTGAGATTAATCACTACTGGAAAACTGTACTTTGCCGAGTGGCTGAGACTTTGCCGAGTGCTTTTTATCGGGACACTCGGCAAAGAAAAATTTTGCCGAGTGCCGCACTCGGCAAAATCAAGCACTCGGCAAAGGTGGCTTTGCCGAGCGCCATGCACTCGGCAAAGCCTGGCTCTCGGCAAATCTAGGCTTTGCCGAGTGCCGCGGCACTCGGCAAAAGTCCCACTCGGCAAAAGGTGGCCGGCCCGTGACGGCGGGCATCTGCCGTCAGACTTTGCCGAGTGCCTAACGGATGGCACTCGGCAAATTTTTTTATTATTATTTTTAAAAACTTATTTTGCCGAGTGTAAACCTTAGGCACTCGGCAAAAAAAATTTTTTAATTTTTTAAAACTTATTTTGCCGAGTGCCAGCGTCAGGCACTCGGCAAAAAAAAATTATTATTGAAAATCAGCTTTGCGAGAGTGCCTTACAGGCGGCACTCTCGGCAAAAAACTTTTTGAAAGTGCCCCCATGGCACTTTCGGCAAATTTTATTTTTTTTTTGGGCCCAAATTTTTTTGTATGTTGTCCAAAACTCTATTTTAACAATTTGCTCAAACCTTTAAAATTTTTTACCACAGCCTCCACATGTGATAACACGACGCCGACAAGTTTCATGATTTTCTAACTTCGCTTGCATTTTATATAATTTAAAATCACATTTCCTAAGTACATCGACATGTTACGCCAACTAGATACTCGAGATTTCATGTGACTTTCTCGGATACGGTCTAAACATACCCTAAATATCATGAGTATCAATTTTGGATGACCAAAGTCCATTATTCCATGTAATCTCAGCTTAAATTTGAAATATCCCAAACAATTAGACGAAACGAAATAAACTTATGAAATATATCAAAAAGTCAAAATTGCCCCAAATTTTAAAAATAGAGTTTTAAATCACATCACAAGGCCACGTAAAAAATTTTAAAGGCCCAAAATCAAAAAAAAATTTGCCGAAAGATGCCATGGGGGCACTCCAAAAGTGGGTTTTGCCGAAAATGCCGCCTGTAAAGCACTCTAAAAAGCTGATTTTCAAAAATAAAAATTTTTTTGCCGAGTGCCCGACGCCGCACTGCAAAATAAGTTTTAAAAATTAAAAAAAATTTGCCGAGTGCTCAAGGGGCTTACACTCGGCAAATTTTTTTTTTAAATAAAAACGCCGCCCAAAATCCCCACCCCAAAGATTACCTAGTCACTGCTCATCCGGGCGCCGGCCCTCCCTGCTTGCCACACACACACACCATGCACGCTCACACACCTAGCACGCCACAGACCCCATATCACCCACGCCCCGAAGCAGCCTCCACCCGGGCTCTCCCCAATGCCACGATCGCCGGCGAGACCACCCGAAAGCACCTGCCCGCTCACACCCACCACCGGCGAGCCCTCGCCATCACAGGCCCCTCCCCGAAGCACCCTGCCTGCCACATGGCTCCCCAGCATGCCACCACCTGGCCTGACCCCCCGAGCACCCCAGCCCACATGCTCCCAGCCCCGCTTCGAGGACCCCACACACACAGCCACACAGGCCTCCCCATGCCGCACACGCCCCGCGGCGAGCCCCACCAGAGCGCCCCTCCTCGAGCACTTTCACCAGCTGCGCTCTCCTCTCAAGCTACCCACGCCGGCGAGCCCTCGCCACACACGCCCCCACCCCGAGTACCCCCAGTACTGCCACACACACACACACACACATTGCCGTCATCACGTCGCCATCTGCCATGCCACACCATGGGTTGTCCTCCCCCCACGCCGGCCCCTGCGCGCCCGCCTGCCGCCGGGCTTGGAAGAAGGAGGAGGAAGCAGCAGTAAGGAGAAGAAGGAAGAAGAAGGAAGAAAAAAGAAGAGAAAGAAAGAAAAGGAAAAGGAAGAAAAGGAGAAGGAAAAAAGAGAAGAAAAAGGAAGAAGGAGGAGGAGAGGAAGGAGGAGGAGAAGGGGAGAGGGGGAGGAAGCCGAGGTAGAGGGGAGGAGGAGGTGCCTCGGCCGTCTTCTCCGTGTGCCCGTCCCGTCGACGCCCCTACCGTCACCGAACAGCCTACGAGCGTGGGCAAGGTATATCCACCCTTTCTCCGTTTGTCGGCCTTCGTGCCGTTGTGATGTCGGCCTTCGTGCCGCTGTTTTTTTGCAGGTTTTGGAAACCTCCCCGTGCAAGGGAGGTGCTGCCGAAATTTTGAACTTATAGTGTCGTGTTTCTTCTTTCGTAGAGCAGGACCTATCGGAGGTGACCCGGAGGTCCCCGATCGTTTTTGTCGGCGTCGCGGGTCTGCCTACACTACGTCGCCTCGCCACTGCGTCGACTCGCCACTGCCTCGCTAGCCTGACTTCACCGACACCCTAGGTATAAATCATCTCTTTTTCCGCTTGTCTGTCGTCGTAGATCGGTGTAGCCTAGTTAGGCGTCTCCCGTCCGAAAGAGATATCTTTGGAGGTATGCAGATCTTTGCATATCTGCGAGCATTTCTGTTTCGGATTGTCCACGTTTTTTGGACAGCCCGCGGATGCGTAGATGGGTTAGTTTTCATGGTCCGCTCCGGTCCGAGACGGTGTTTCGGCATCACCCCCTGTTGTTCTCCGGATACACACTCTCCCTTGCAGGACGTGTATCGGGAGAACAGCAGGGAGGTGCTGCCGAAATTCCGTCTCAGATAGGAGCGGAGCATGGAAACTAACCTCATCTATGGATCCACGGGTGGGATTAGGACCTATCCTCACCTATTAGAGAGTAGGGACACCGCGTAGATGCAATTAATGGTGACTCATATGTGCTGATACGTCTGTTAAAGGATGGAGGACCGTGAGTGGATGTACACGCTCCGGAGAGACGAGCACGATTACGACTTGCTGTTTATAGTCAAGGTCGAAGAATTCTTACAGCATGCATTTGGTGAGAGTGCCGAGGCCATTCTCTAGTGGTTTGTCCGCGCAAATGGTTGTGACAACAGAAGAAGGAAAGATAGGTTAACCATGGGTAAACATATTGTGAAGTTTGATTTACTCCGGCTACCACCGGTGGATCCACCATGGTGAAGCCGATCGTGATCGTGGAGGAGGTGGTGAGACCACGGCTCGAGGCTTTCGATGATGATGCCGGGTAGCAGACATCTTCGGATGACACGCACCAAGCTCGGGCTCAATTGAAGGACGTGACAAGGAGGAGATGGAGGCTGCCAGAGATGCCTTCTACCGATGTTGGACTCGCACGTAGACCCCTTCATGATCATACTAATGTTTCTCGCTTGGACGCCATTGGTCGCAGTAATGGGGTTGAAGGCCGAGTTAAACCTAAGTCGAGAAGGCTTCGACAAGATGGTGGCCGTGTGGAGCGATATGCTACCGAAGACACACATTATGCCAAAGAACTTGTACGAGTCAGAGAAGCTTCTTCTTGCACTTAAGATGCCGTATGACAAGATACATGTGTGTCCGAAGGGGTGCGTCCTATTTAGGAAAGAACACGCGGATGCAAAGTACTGCCCGAAGTGTAAATCCTCCAGGTACGTGGAGGTAGACTCAAAGCGATGGCCGAGAGAGGCAACTTAAGATCCCCATGAGAGTCCTACGACACCTTCCGTTCTCTGCCGAGGCTCCAACGGCTATTCATGACCGAGGAATCCGCGAAATGATGACATGGCACAAAAAACACACACGATACAATCCCGAGAAGATGGTACATCCATCCGATGCTTTGATGCATGGAAGTACTTCAATTTGCAAAGATCCTCTCAAAGCAGAGGAGGCTCGTAATGTACGTGTCGCGCTGGCAACAGATGGGTTCAATCCATATGGCATGATGGCTGCACCATACACATGTTGGCCCGTGTTCGTCATCCCCCTGAATCGGATGACGAGCAGGACAACAAGCAGGAGCGGGTTTTGGCGGACTTTTGGGTAAGTGTCTCACAACATAGCTCAATACATCTCCTCTATTGCTTAAGTCTTTTATTGAAATAATGAATGGATACATCGTGTTTGTATGTAGAGGTACTTCAAGGCCGAAGAAGGTAGAGAGACCCTGGCGGATCAGACGGCACACAGAGCCTGTAAGAAGTACGTCGGCGACATGATTCACGAGGCACGACTCCAGGCCCACGTCGACTACTAGTGATAACTCAAGAAAGAGCCCCTCAACAAAACCGGCGCAAGAAATGTGGCGCTGACCAAGGAGCAGTACCTTCAGGTAGGTGAATAATATTAATTCATTTTGAGATTTAGTAGGTCTAGAATTGATCTTCTTATATGTCAAACACTTGATGATGTGTAGGTGCCGGCCTCGTGGTGCATGTCGCATAGATCGGCATGGTCGAGGATCGTGGACAGTACCTTGACCCGCGCGCACATCGCAAAAGCGAGCAAGGCAAGCGGAAGCGGCACTGAGGACCGCTCCAACTCACCACCAAGGCAGCCGCAACCTCCCCGCATTCAAGCGGGCACTTGTACGAGATGTCATTTATCTATTCTAACGCTCAATTTTGCCTGATTTCTAATCATCTTGCCGTCTTTCTCGCAGGAGGTGGCACACCCGGACGTGCCGGTGTCGGAGTTTGGGGCATGGGCTGTGTCCCACATGGGCCGAGTGAAATCTGGTGTCGTCTTCAACCCGGATGCCCCTGTCCAGGCTTACTCTGACCCGAGCGTCCACGCTAAGGTCAGAGACTACACGGAGGCGGTTAGGGCGCTCCGTGGCTCAGATCACAATCTGAGCACTGAGCCCCTTGAGACAGAGGTGATCGTGAGGCTGGGGCAAGGCAGGAAGCACGGCGGTTGTGGATTGCAGACGGCGCCGACTCCTCGAGCTCTGCACCCTCTCTCTCCGACGTGAGGGCACGGAGCACGGCCATAAGCCTTCCCATACGTGCACGGCCTACTCCAACACTGTCGCGGGTCGACGAACTTCAGGTAATTCTGGTTTCACTCATCGTTACATTGAACGTTACACACATTGATCGATTTGCAATATCGAAACATGTGATTGAAACACTGCAGCCGAAATGGCGCAGAGACAAGGAGACGCATAAGCGCACTCGACCGCAGAGCCGGAGGCCACGAAGAAGCGTATGGCGGACATGTATCGATCATGCAAACCATCGGCAAGCATCGGGTGTCCAAGTGCGCTTGCCAGCTCCCAGCTCCGGTTCGACACTTCACTCCCGTGAGTATGGAAGTTTAATGCGTTCGTGCCGTTGGGATTGTCGGCCTCTGCGTGCCATTGTGATTTTCGCCTTCGTGCACGTTGGGATTGTCGGCCTTCGTGTTGCCAGGATTGTCGGCCTTCGTGCCGTTGTTTCTTCTGAGTTGGAAACCTCCCGTGCGAGGAGGTGGTGTCACGAAATTTTCAATTTTAGTCTAACACATGCAATCTCTTCTCTTTTATGCAGCCTCTCCGTCGGGCGGGTTCAAACAATCCCGCTAGCGTGTCACCGACGGCTGATCACGTCAACCCTTCGCCGCAGTCCGGTCCTTCACCGCTGTCCAGGGGGCCACACCTGCAGCCTTTCACGTCAGCAAATGAGATGTTGAACTTTGTGATGTCGAACTTGTAATAATAAACTTGTGATGTTGAACTTTGGTGAATTTGTGATGGATTTATTAAATATGCGTGTGCTTGTGATATATAATGCATGTTGGTGATATAGATGTGATGATTGATGTATATATATATATATATATATATATATATATATATATATATATATATATATATATATATATATATATATATATATATATATATATATATATATATATATATATATATATATATATATATATATATATATCTGCTTACAATGGAATGTAAAAAAATTGCAATTCTGGAGGTCTTTGCCGAAAGTGCCATGGACAAGGCACTTTCGGCAAAGTTTTTTCAAAAATTCGAGAAATTCTTTGCCGAAAGTGTGCGTGAGGGCACTTCAAAGTATTTTTAAAAAAATCAGAATTCTTTGCCGAGTGCCCGGGTCAGCACTCGGCAAAGTAATTTTTTTTGTGGGAAAAAAAACTTGCCGAGTGCCCGGCGGGGCACTCGCGAAAGTATTTTTTATAAAAATCCAGAATTCTTTGCCGAGTGCCCGGGTCAGGCACTCGGCAAAGTATTTTTTTAAAAAAAAAAAAATTTGCCGAGTGTGCCTTAATAGGGCACTCGGCAAAGTAATTTTAAAAAATAATTAAAAACTTTGCCGAGTGCCTAGACTTGGGCACTCGGCAAAGTAATTTTAAAAAATAATTTTTTTTGCCGAGTCTTTGGGTCAGCCCTCGGCAAAACAACCGTTAACGGTCAATGTGGAACGGCCGAAAATATTTTGCCGAAAAGTGCACTTCAAGCACTCGGTAAAATTGTTTTTTATTTTGCCGAGTGCCCCGATAAAAAGCACTCGGCAAAGACCCTTTGTCGAGAAAAAATTTGCCGAGCGGACTTTGCCGAGTGCTACACTCGGCAAAGCCTTTGCCGAGTGCAAAGGGCTCTTTGCCGAGTGTAAAAACACTCGGCAAAGCCGCGGCCTCCAGTAGTGAATGAATCTCTCATTTTTGTTTTCCCACAACTTTCTATAAAATATAGCAGGAATTTGGATTTTACTGTATAGTGGAGGGAAAGCATTCTCATATTGATAGCTCACCTTTACTATGAAACTCTAATGCCCCATTTGGAATGTAATATTATTATTTTCTTTTACATGATGTACATGGGATTCTACAGTATTTTACATTTATTTGAAAAATGTTAAGGCCTTGTTTTGATGTTGCCGGATTCACCTCAATCCACGTGTGTTGGGGTGGATAGAATCCACCCCATCACATGTGAATTGATGCGAATCCGACTACATTCAAACAAGGCCTAAGTAGGTTATATATATGCAGATTACCAATTCAATATAACAAGCAGACATGATTTAGATTCTGAAAAAATAGAGCACTCGATCAGAATACTAAACATACCATACAGAATGCAAAATCCAATAATGGTGTGTTTTAAATAAATATAAGAGTAGTATTCCATTGTTAGGTTGTGCACTCTTGTAACTATGCTGAATTTTCACTGTTTCTCAGTTCTGGAAATTATGTTTCTGACCCTTGTACACTGAAGAATTCAGGCCAAACAATTTGGACTCTGCGTACCCACGGCCACGAAATTATTCAGGTACAGTAAGTACCAAAGAATGCTATAGATCTGCTACTGGTTCACTTTACAAAATGCATGTTACGATTTCAAGCTCGAATGCACATGTGTTTTAATTCTTTCTCACTAACCTAAACCTTTTTTTTTCGTTTACCCTCAATTATTGTATCCCGGTCAAACATTAGCTTCAGTTAGCATGGGTAACCAATAGTATCGGGACTTGCTAAAATTCAAGTTTCTGAATTTTAGTTTTTTCAGTCGGTGTTTATTGTATATATTTTATATTAAAACTGTAATTTTAGTTCGTTACAATTTCTGTACGCATAATCAATATTTTTTTTGTTCTGAGAATAAAAAACCTGTTAGACAAAAGCATAAACCTGACAAATCTTATTTGTGTTGACACAAAGACAATTAACAACTTACAATTGTTTCTATAGCCAGACGAGAACAAAAATTTGATGTGTTAGACAAAAGATAAATAACAAATCACAAAAGTAACAATTTACTTGTACTACTCAGTGGTACAAGAGTGTTGCTTGAAATCATTTTAAAATTCGGGCACCTGAATATATAGGAGAATATGGCTCAGCAGCAATGTACTCATTTCATACTTTCTGCAGCAAGGCCAACATAATTTGTACTACTTAATCTATAATTCTATATGTATGGTCGTATTTATTATTGAAGAATATCCCTCCCATATTTTCCATGCCTTTCTCGATCTCTTGCGTTTTTTTCATAATGATGGATAAGGTTTTGGCATCCTAACAACAAAATAAACAAATAAAGAAGCAGTTAGTAGTTCCCTTATAATTGATCGATCAGCTGGCTCCGTCCTGATAAATGGACCAGTCACCAGAACAAAAAAAAAAGTACTAAAAGGAAGCATGATTGCTTGTTTTTTTGGCGCATAGAGCCGACCTGCACCGACCTCCACTCCCACCCTCACACTCACACTGACGACATCACACTAGCTCATCCATTTCCATCCCGGCCCCCGTGGCCCACCACCAGCGCCATTTCGGCTCATCCTGTGGCCAGGGCTGCCTCGCCCTGCAGCCTCCCGATGGAATACACAGAATTAGGTCACAATCACTGTCTCACAGACAGAGTAAAGTAAACAAAGACAAAGAAAAGCTTAGCCACACTAGCTAGCTAATGACACTGATCAACGTTGGGCGGTGCTGTCGATCGTACGTATTCGTGCCGGTGGTTGAATCCCGTCCACGAAAGTGATCACGCCGGCCGGACAAAACAAAAACGCTTGATGAATCGTCACCACTAGATATAATGAATAATGCACTTGAGCTGGAAAATCGATCATGTCATGGTCTCTTGGTGCCAATATGGTACTAGAGTATATATAGTATTATACGTGTGTGTGGCTACGGATTCTTGATTTCTTGTCAGGAAGGGTGAAAAAGGCGTGCCTGCGTGCGCCGACCAAAAGGATGAGAATCTGAGGCGAATTCACATGACATGACCGGCAACTGAACAAAAGTTGCAGCGAGTCCTATATCCAACGGCTCGTCGTAGTTGGGTTGAACAGCCCATGGTTTCATGTATCCTTGTTGCCAAATCCGTGGATGGGGCAGCATGCATGGGAATTCCTACGTCTCTTGCTTGTGTCCTGGCCCTGGATATGCCAGATGCTTGCTCCATGTGCATCTACATGGCAACTTCATGCTCTTGCGTACGTGCTTGTTTGCATTGCTACAGTTGTGCGCCGCCCAAGCGCTGCAATTGTAATGGTGCGCGCACGCACGCCTGATTTATTAATTTCTACTATAAGCGATTCTTCCCAATTTACGAGGAATTCATATAAGGGCAGCTACATTACTATATATCAACGGTCTCATATACTTTCTTATGCGGCGTCACGTAGGATTTTTTATGATATGAAAGAGAGAAAAATGAGAGACAGTCGAGCCGTTGTCTCGTGAAACAACGAGCTCATGTACGTAACTCAAACTTCTCTAGTTTTTATGGACAATTTAACGAAGGCATATTTTATGGATAATTTAATGAAACTAATTTGGTGTCGTGGATATTAATACATTTCTTTATTTTGAAAGAGTTTGACTTATAACAGAGCTAAAGTAACCTACAATTTAAGATGGAAAGAGTACTAGCATCGAATAAGATGGTATAAGATTGTTGCCACAAGCTATTTACTTCCTCCATTTATTTTTTCATAAGAAACACACTTGTCTTAAGATCCAACCTCCTAATTGACTAACAATTGGTCTTACAAGATGTGCATTTTGTTACACAAAAGCGATATCATTGGATGTGTGTTTGAACGTACTTCCTCCGTTCTAAATTATAAGTCGCTTTGACTTTTTTTTGTTACCTCGATTTTGCTATGTATCTAGACATATCATTATCTCTAGATACATAACAAAGTGGATGTACCAAAAAAGTCAAAGCGACTTATAATTTTGAACAGAGGAAGTAGTATCTTATATATGATTATGATTTTGTTGCTACAAACATTAAAGGATATAAATAATTGTAGGTCAAATTCTAATTTTTGAAATAGTTAAATAATGCACCGCTAAAACTGAGATTGAAAGCCGCCACCGCCACTACTACCATCTAGTTATCTAGGGCAATTCTCAGTTGCCACCTAGCCCCCCTTTCTTCCTCCTCTTCTGGTGAGGCCGCTGGTAGAAAGAAAGAGAAATGCCTCATCCCTCATCTACCGTTAAATAGTTCTTTAGGTTTAGTCTAAATAAATTTACCAGTGAAATTGAAACAAACCCGATTTCCACGAAGGGAAACCCACAGATTCGTAACATAACGTGATAGTCCTAGATGATCATTCCATCACATTATCGAATAACAGTCGATATTACAGTCATACATCGAATACCTGTCTTACAGAGAGTATAAATAGCAAGGTTTACTCATTATGACATCACCACTTGGCGGAATCACTCAGAGCACACAGCATCTGGAATAGCATCAGGTAGAACAAGAACGGACGTCAACTCCATCTTCACAAACCAAACTCGAGCGTAGAACAAGACCTCTAATCCTCCCAACCATCTCCCTAGAAGTCGTACTCAGACTCGGAACCTGCCAAACAATTATCAGTACGATTTGTACATGCCACTGGCTCCCACCCTATGCTTTGCATTTGCTTTGTGGTAGTGGAATGCAAGGGTAGAGCAAAAGACCTATTTATGGCTGTAGTTTCCTATGCGAGTATGTCAAGTTTTAATAATAATTCTTCAAGTTTTAACCCATCTCATCCACATGTTCACCCATCCCATCACACATCTCACCACTCTCGCACTCTCTAGGCGGCAAGGACAACTCCCTCTCATACCTTGCCTCAATGGCCAAAGCCAGAATCCAACACCAAACCCAAGGGGGAGAGAAGGAAGGACTCCACTCACTAATCAAGGGAAGCGTAGGTCATAGGAATGTCCATATCCGAGGACTCGACTATACCTATAGATCGATCAACTCTGCAGAGCGTGTACACCTAGAACCACAAGCCTATGATACCGATTGCCTCCCAACTGGTATGGTGCCACCCTACCACTCAGCTCTGGGCCACCCCAGAGTCCACCAAAATGCTAAGACTGTGAAACGTAGTACCTGGCCCAAGAGGTCACTATGCTATCTTAGGAGGGTGTGGGCCATACGCCCGTACCTCCCTACACTATCCACTTCCAACCTAGCAGCAGTGGCACCATCCTAGTTGGTCGGGTAACCGTGCCCCGCCCATTTAGGAGCGAGTGGTGTGTACGTAGGGTCCTATGATCCAGTTCTCTTGACATACCAGTCCTTAGGGGGACCAGACAGGATATCTTCACATGGGGATAACCAACACCCCGTGCCTCGACGACACCTCCATCCTAGGGCTTCATCACACAAAGACACTCCACCTCAGGATCTACTCATCTCACATGCACCCACCACAGGTACCTCTCGTAGGGGATGCCTAGGTCACACCCCCCCTCGGCAAGACTCGTCCAATGACTCATCATAAGATCCTGCCCGATCGACTCAACCCTCACCACATACCCAAGACGCACGCCAAGATCTCCCCGGTTATTACCACATTATCGGCACCATGTGCCTTAACCACTCACAAACAATCCTCGACCAAGCATCACATCACAGATATAATGCATAGTAAAAGTAGTAGCAAGTAAGTATGCGAGCGTCTAGCCTATCAACGGGTGTGCAAAGGTATAGGTTGCAACAAGGTAATGGCTTACAAGCAATTCTACCATGCAACCTATCACAGATCATTTGCATAAAAGTAAAGCACTAGCAGCTACATTATACCATGTATAGTAGGATTCTACGAGGTTAGGTGGGAAGTGGCACCTGCGGGCAAGTCATCTCCAAGGTCGTCGGTGTAGTCGGGGTAGTACTCCTCAGTCTGCGGGTCCTCCGGGTTTGCCAAACGAGACATATAGCCGCGATAAGCCACTCCGATAGATAATCACAAAAAAACAATGGAAAACCAAAAGATCCAAATGCACTCAAACACAAGCCTATGACGTAGAGCTTATTTTTAGAAAATTTGGACACTGGTTTCATATTTTTCTGAGGTCGGATGAAGTTTAATCCATTTTCTAAAAAAAAGAGTTGAATTAATTAAGTGATGACACGTGGTGCTTCCAGATTGGCTCGCGGTTCGGTAGTGATTGACAGGTGGGACCGGGTCAACGGCCAACGGTTGACCGAGCTCGGACAGGGCCTGGCGGGCCGGATATTGGGCTGGGTTGGGTCGATCCGAGGTGGGCCGGCCTAGACACGTGTCGGCCAGCTGGGCTAGCCACGTGGCGCTGGCGGGTTGCTACTGGGCTCGCGTCTATGGGCGCGGCTTATGGTGGACCCACGGCGCTGGTCCATGGACCGCTGGCTAGGTCCACGGTGGACCAGATCCACCTCTTCTCCTTCTCTCTCCAGTTCATGGTGGATCAAGCTCACGGAACGGCGACCAGGGGGAAAGGGCGCTTTGCTCCTCACCGCGGTGGCGAAACAAGGCATGTCGGGGCTCAGCGGGGCTTCTATGGCCTCCTAGGGTTTCCTTGTGGCCAGGCAGACGCGGTAAAGGCTCAGAGGTGAGGTCTTTTGGCTTGCCATGGCCGGCTACGGCGACGGCGGAGCTATGGCTCGTGTAACAGGAGCCGAAAAGAGGCTCCTTTCCATGCGATTGGGGTCGCGGTGCGTCGCAATGGGTGGCGCTGGTGACCATCTCTCACCTCGAAGTCCGCTCGGCAGCAGAAGGCACGGCGGTGCTCCGAGGGGACTCCGATGACGGTGAACTAGGGTCTAGAGAGGCCTAGACGGTCAACCAACTAGACGGCTAGGTGCGCGGTGTCACGGCGAACATCATCGGCCTTTCCTCGCTCAACGAGGCGTCCAGAATCAATGGGAACATCTACGGCGTGGTGGTGACATGGGAACATGGCGGCCCGATGAGGCCGACGCGACCAGCGGTTCCCGGGGCTTCTTCCCCTCCTTCTAGCGTGCGGTGCGCCTCTCGGTGAGGCGAAACTCACCGAGACATCCTCCCTACCTCTACCGGCCTAAGGTGACCAGAACAGAACCTCGCCATGGCAGGGTCTGGCCATGACGAGCACGCTGGTGCGCGACACAACGGCGCCAGCGTTCCCGAGCCCATGTGGCTCGGCTTCGCCGCGCGGTGACTCGTGCGGGTGCGCGTGTACCTAAGGTGCCTTGTGATAGCCTAAAGGCGCTGCCTTGGGCTTCCCAAGGGGGAAACCACATCGGCGATCATGGCGCGCGTGCATGGCGATGGGCAGAGGGATGACGACGGGGCTCACCATGGTGGTGGGGAAGATACGATAGTGGTGCAGGGCGAGTCGTGGCCATGTCAAGAGGTAGCAGTGCAGTGTCGATCCGCAGCGAAGAAGAAGACGTCCGGCGTTGTCCTCGTCTCCGACGGACACGGACGGAACTCCGGTGGCTTTGGCTCCTCTCCTTCTTCCTTCTCCTTCCCTCTCCTTCTCTTCTCTGGCTTGGCGTGGGTGTAGCGGTGCCATGGAGTGGTGGCGGGGTATGGGAGAGGCGCTAGGGCACCAGGGCTTATATATAGCCACTCGTGGCTATGGCAATGGCGGTGAACGGCGGGAAGGGATGGAGGCGGTACGTGTACGACGATCGGGGCTCCCAGGCTAGGGTTTTGGGGTGCGCGGAGTGGTTGCGGGGGCGCTGGTGCTCCCAATTCGAACAGCGGCCGATCAAGGCAAGGACGGGGTGGCGTCACGGTGCGGGGCCATGGTGGCAGACGTCACGCGTGGCACGGCGCGGGCTGGGGGAAGCACAGACGTCGTGGATCGTGGACGTGGCATCCATCTGTGTGTTGGTGCCCAATGGCCTGGAGGCGGACGGCTACGAGCGGTCAGGCGGGGAAGATTCCCTCCTCCAGCGTCGTGCTCTACTCGGTGCAAAAGCAGAGGGCGAGGAAGGGGAAGACGGGCGGGGTCCACCCATCAACGGCAGCAGGGAAGGTGACAGCGGCACGTCGCGACGCGGGCGCGGGTGTGGGCCGCAACGCTGGGCCGGCTGCGGTCGCACGCGAGCGCGGGCGCGGGTGGGGAGCTGGGCCGCGATGCTGGGCCGGCTGCGGTTGGCTTGGGCTACTACGGCTGGGTTGTTGCGGCTGCTTGGCCTGCCCTCCCTTTCTCCTTTTCTATTTTCTAATTTCTATTCCCATCTCCATTCTAGGGTTTCTATAGTCGTATAAGTGTAGCCCATACTTGTATACAAGTCTAGGTGGGCCCACTAGGTCTACTAGGGTCCTCATTTGGGCTTGAGCCTTGGAAGCACACACATCAAGTTTAATTAAAAAGGTGTTGGTCACAATTTTATTAACAAGTATAAATCCCAAAAGAAGCAACTCATGTTGTTAATTAAATGCATATGCTCAAACATTCTACCTTGGGTTCTACTTGTGCAACTATGTAGGTGGTTTCCTAGTATGCTCACTCACTATACATGGGTTTTGTTGGGAAAAAAATTTAAGTTCAGATTTTTGGTTATTGGAAAACTTGGGTTGTTACAGAAATCATCAATGATGTTTGGTTGGGAACTTGTTATGATGACTTTGACGATAGCCACAACAAGGTTGCTGTTGCGGGAGTCAATTTCATTGGCAGGAGATCAGTTTGTGGTTACTATCTGCAAGGACAAGTGTGCTCATGGGCACTTCCCACAGAGATATTCGCTCAGAGTCACTAACCTCATCATCAATGGCCACGGAGCATGCCTTCTACCTGACGATTCAATCACCGATGTTTTTTCATTGATTTAGATGTGTTTTGGTCTGATTCATAATGTTGGATCTTGCGGGCTACGATATGTCCAAAGTTTTAGGGTTTGGCAGCAGATTTGGCATGAGGAGGATTATATGTTTGATGATGTTATGTCCATCTGCAGCATCAGTTGTAGCGATTAAAGCCACCAGGAAAGAAGATGAAACGGCTTAGTAAGAATAATGTTTATTTTTTACTTTAGATTTTTTTTATATGTAATTTAGCGATGTACCGTTGCTGAGTATTAATATAATCCCCTTCACTTCCGTAAAAAAACATTGCGGCACCTCATATGTTGAATGGAAGGAGTACCCGCCTAAAAAAACAGATGGAAAACATTTGTAGTCCAATAACTGATTGCTGCCCACAAGATCTACTCTCACTTATTTCTCGAAATCATGCAGGGTTAATTAGCACGTACGGCCTGATTACTTTTAAGCAAGGCACTAGCTCTCTCTCTCTCTGTTGTTATACATATAGTTAGCTTTTCAATGGAACATAAGAAATAGCAGCAAGTTAGCAAACTAATCCTAGGCCTAGGCTTCTCGTCATTAAAAGAAAAAAAGGTTCTTGCACCGTCCCAAAACGAAAGGATCAGACGACCCCAGCCGGCTTTTGCGTAGGATTCTTATGAGTTAGCGGAGCAGTTGAAGCTTGTGAGCTGTAGCGTGATGCATGACTCGGATCTTTGTGTGTTTCCTGGCCGTCTTCACACGCTCTCTCTTCCAATGGATTGATCACTCATGCTAGTAATTCGTTATGCCGCTCTGTACTAGCATGCAGTTAGCTTCCATGGATCACTACCAAATAAAAAAGATACTGTGAAGATGATATTGGAGGGCATTTGCTGACGAGCGTCTTACTGGAGAAGGGTCAACTTCACAAATTCCCTTGCAGCCTCATCGCTCTCCTGGACAAAGCTTAGATGTCGCATATATATAACTGCAACAAATTCCTTCATAGATGCCTGAAAACGTTGTAAACGTTGCTAAGAAAACGTTTACAACTTCACAAATTCCTTCGTCTATATGAAGAAAACGTTTACAACAAATTCCTAGCTCAATTGAGTAGCTGTACTGAATACGAGACTAACATGCATGTGCATGGACAAGTTCGAGTTTAGACTTCTCAGCTAACAGTGGCGAGGCGGTGGACGTGGGCCCAGACTTGTACGGCACATGCCTTGCCTGGTGTCCACGTCAGATGCCACCATCCGCGGTCGGTGGCGTTCATGTTACACCAAACGACAAATTTGTACTACGTCCAGGCTCTTCTTTTACAGCGAAACGTAGCAAATTTGCGAGAATACGGTGAACACTCTTTAGACTGTACAGGTGTGCTGCTATTGTATCCTACCAGGGTTTCGTAAAGAAAGCAAAAGGTTACCCGAAAAATTCCAATGTGTTCTACTATATATCTTCTTCCAAAAAAAAAGGTAAATATAAAGCCATATTAGGCTCGGCAGCATCCCTCGTGCAGAGACATAAGAAATGTTACGATAAGGCACTGACAAAGAATAGTGAATGGGTAACTCAAATCAAGGTGAAAACGTTAATGAAAAATCGAGAGGTTCTTTTTGCCAAATTCATGGCCTCACATCACATCAAGCCTCCTGATCTTATTCGGGTAACTCAAATCTTATTCTCAGGTAAAGACCAGCCTCACCAGTACGCACTCATATTCTTAATCAGATAGTTGGTATAAACACGAAAAAATCATCTTAGAAGAAAAGTCACTGGAACCTTCCCTTGTCCTTCCCAGACTAAAAAGTCTGTGTAAGCAGTTCAGTATGATACTCGTGCCACGCATGACCGGGCCGAGTAAGACACCATGCGAAGCTGCTCACAGAATGATGCCAATGTCCCTATGTTCACTGCTGCACGAATTTGTTCAGTGCCGTCACATCCAGTGCTGAAAAATCATTCACAGCAGCAAGAACCGCAAGCCCCAGTTTAATCGCATCATCGTTACTTGGTGCCTATAGTATGCGCACATCACATGACTCTCAATTGTCTTCATTATAAGGATTGACAGAGGAGGGGAAAAGAACTACCTCAATGTTTAGGGGAAGAACAGGGTCATGGAGAGAGAGCCTCAGCAGGAACCACCCACCATATCCTGAAACCCTTACCTGTGTATGGTAGTATGCCATAAAATAAGCAAAAATCCAGCTTTCTCGCAGAAGAAAAATTATACATCAAGATCTATATTGAAGTTTCGAAAAACAAAGCAAAGAATATGGACATACGCCCTCATAGTTCTTAGGGGCTTTATGGAGATTTGGATCTCTGCTGATTGCATTCTCTAAATGTTTCAAGACTGATTCTCCATAGTCACGGAAGGACCTGTAGAGAAACCCACAAATGTTTAAAATCTTCACAGGCTGTATGACCCACTGTGATAACATGTCAAACAAAAGGGGCAAAGCATTTAATTGAGTTACTGTCACCCCAATCCTATTTTACCTATAATGACCCATTGTTTTATTAGTCTTATAATAAAGCTAAACATTGTTATACAATAGCCACCTCCAACATCCAAAAAGGAATATGTTACCAGGAGTAAACTGATGCCCCCAATCCTATTTTCACATTACAGCTCGTTTCCCTAATTAAACTTAGATGTTTCCATAAGCCAGAAACGATGCATTCACAGCCAGAGAATTGTAGTATTGGTTTGCTTAGATAAAATCACAAGATTAACAGGTATACAACTATGAGCAATGAGGGGGATATGTGAACTTGAGTTCTCAATATCAAGGATTGCACGTTTGGTTATGGAAAATTAAAAAACGATACCTATCATATTTCTTTTTTTCAGTTTCCAAAAAAAATTCACCGACTGCAGTCAATAAGAACGTCTCATGTTTCAGCTAACTTACCATTCATTCACAAAGATCGTTTCTGTTTAAGTGCACAATACTAGAAAACTACTAGTGCACAAATGATGTCCTTGAGAAATAACCAAAAAACACTTCAGAGTTAACATACCCTCCTTTCAAATCTGCATGATTCTGATCAATCTTCAATCTTATCTCAGCTGTCACAGCAGCTTCCTCAAGACCCTCGACCAAATCAGTCAAAACTTTACTACCAATACTTGAACCCAATGTTCTAGCAGCAGCAAGTTTATTCAGAAGTTTGACCTAAGGGAAAGGAGAAATTTAAGTCTCATATTTGCAAAAGAAGATGCAGTCCTAGTTTTTGATGAAACCACGAAAAATAGAACGCCACAAATTTTAAAAGTAATATGAGTCACTCTAACAAGGACTAGCCTCATACATCTATCATTTATAGATTGAATGTGTGAAGAACATAACATCATGGACAAACTTCTTTACCAGGTAATACAAAAGACAAACTTTCCTCATGCATGAAATGTTGATGTGATTATCCATTTTCATATTATTCCCCTTGCATTGTTCGCAAAGTTCAATGAGTAGTAGACCAACGGTCCTTACCATAAGGTATGCTCCATCATCAAGCCAGTGGTTCTCTTTCAGTGCTCCATGACCACTTGTTTCCATGGCCAAATGTGACTCCTCACCAATAGAATTCTGAAAATTTTCCATATTCTAAATCTCATCCTACTGCTAGTTAATTTGTGTGCGTGTGTGTGTGTGTGTGGGTTTGGGGGATCCAGGGACTAACTCGATTACATAGAAAAGTGTAAACTAACCAGACGAATAGCCTCATCTATTACATTCTTGTAACCTCGTTTGAAACGGTGATGCTTCCCTCCTTAAGAAAAAAATAGATAAGTAAATGATTATTTACTCAACCAAAGCACGACATTGTGAACAGTACATACCAAGTTTATTTTCAATGAATACAGTCAATCCATCTGAAGTCACACTATCTGTCACAACTGTAGTTCCTGGATGCTAGCACCAGAGCAATGGATTTAGTTAGTGGCAATCAATAAAGTAGTACAAAATAAAACATTATAACTGCAACTCAGAAAAGAATCTTACTTCCTCAAGAACTATGGCAGCCATCAAAGCAATCAATCGGTTACGATTCAATTCACGACCACTCGAATCAACAGCAGCAGACCTGCAAAAGGTAAGGTTTAGCTCCAACCTGTTAGACGTCAGCAGAACCTCAAAGACTAGCTATATTGTACCTGTCGACATCAGTATCAAATATGATGCCTAAGTCTGCCTTGTTATCAAGAACTGCTTGTGTAATAGACATCATTGCAGTTTTGTCCTCAGGGTTGGGAATGTGATTGGGAAACAAACCTAAATAAGTGGTGTATAAGAAATGGGAGAAAGGCCAAAAGTATTATAATTGCATGAAGAAAACAATAAGCTATTACCATCAGGCTCAAGGAATTGACTTCCAGTAGTAACAGCTCCTAATGGTTTGAGTACCTTATCCTGATACAAAAACCACAAACATAAAACCATTCTTTTATCAATAGCTAGTTGTTTCAGGAGTATCACTCCTATGTATTCAGTGGAGAGTTTGGCACTGTAAAAGGAAAATCAAGCAAAGAAAAATGTAGAACTCTGAATTGGGAAATTACTCTAGGATGGAGTTTTAGAAATGGATAGATACCGACTTGCTTTATATAGAGCAGATTGAAATTCTTGACTGAACATTTGAATGAAAATTGAATGTTAATGTTATCTGCTATCCTACATGGTTGGAAATTGCGTGTTCTGAGGGGAGGAATGGTTGAAAATTCAAACTTAAACAATTTGATTTCTCTAGCTGTTACATTAAGGGTCTGTTTGCGGCTGCTGTGCCATGCTGCACTTATTTTTTGAGGCTGCTATATAGGAAGCAAATAACTGAAGATGTCATAGTTTGTTAGGGAAATCCAATTAAGTCTTTTATTTTTTGAGGCTGCAATATAGGAAGCAAATAACGAAGATGTCATAGATTGTTAGGGAAATCCAATTAAGTCTAGATAAAATGTGTTACACAACTGCTGAGTTGTTGATTTTCTCACACGTGTTGTGTAAGATGAAACATATTAATATGCAAGATAGATTAGAATAAAAACAGTTAGCCAACATTAGTATTTTTAAAAGAAGTTCCACCAAACAATATCATCAATATTCAATAATCCATCTCAATGCCAAACAGAGCCTTATATTAAACTGCAGAGAGGAGAGTGTGAAGCATTTCAATAGACTGATCAACCATTTGACCGCAGGTAATGATATACAACATAACAAATGAACCAAGGCTAGAAGATGTACATTGGTACAGGACTTTGGAAGTGTAACACATTACCACAAAAAAACCACCAGCACCATTCCCTGCATCAACGATTATATGCAGTCCCTCCAATGGTTTTTCTAAGGCCAAAGAAAAAAAAACATAACCATCATAAGTTGTTTCATTTGTTTGTTTCCCTGAAGGCTAAGTTGTGTCATATTAATGTTTGACATTCAATCATTTCAGAAAATTTCACTATATCTATCACCCACATGGACAGATTTGTTTGAACACTAGTAGAAATTGATTACCCAGAAACGAAAAGATAATTTCTGCTGTTTGTAAAGAAGTGCAGAAAATAAACAACTAAGAATATAAAATGTTGAAAATTGGCATGGTGTATATGCAAAATAAAATGGTGTCTACAAATCATAACTATAAGATAAAGAAAAACTCAAACAATAAGTTGGTATTGCAACAAATCGTAAGGGCTTGTTTAGATGGAAGGGGATCTCCTCACCTTCTATCGAAACAGGCCCTAAGGGGCTAAAAAGTGCAAGTGGAGGACGAAAGGTATAACTAACTGGATTTGATTGAGCACACAAAATTAATCAAATAGATTGAAGAAATTGTCAGTGGATAACTGGACATGAAAAGTTAATGTGTCAGACAAGAAATCCAACAGTGTACTAGTCTAGTAAGTAAAAAATTTGTTTTAAAGTATAGCACATGAAAGCACCTTTGTCTCCAGCAGATTTACGAACTGCTTGTACAAGATCAGAAGCATAAATTGACATGTAGTCAACATTAGCCACAACTCCCCTTGAAGCTTCCCCTTGTTCTTTCAGGTTACCATGTGCAGATTCCTCATATATTTTGGAAGCACGCTCCAGGATATCTTTGATATCAGTTTTATTTAGCCCACCATCACTTGTAAAAAACTTGAGACCATTCCGATTGTAGGGAAGATGGCTTGCTGTAAAGTAGAACAATCCCAAAAAGTTAGCTCCCCTATATAATTTCCAAACACTTTGTGAAAAGTGAAAATGGTATAAACTTGTGGCTTGAACAGAAAGCTGCAAAAAATGAGCACACGTGTATACAACAAACTTCATAAGTAGATGTGCATTTTATAATACCATGGGTCCGTAACTCCATATAATCACAATATCATAAAGATTATAGAGAAGAATAGAACATACTCAATAATCATGAAACTACATATGAAAATCATCAATTAAGTTGCATTTATTTATCTTCCTTTTGAACCTAAAACTTCTCCTGGCATCCAATAACATTTATAGGGAATGTATGGATCACAATGGAAAGCTAACAAGCAGGTGCAGAGTTGAGGATTGGATAACATAGGAAAACCACAAGAAGCCAGTGTAGGAATCAAACAATATATAAGTAATATACGAATATGCTAAGTTGGATTTCTGCATCCTGAAGGGTACCCAAATCAAAGATCCAAGCATAAACCAAAGTTGAAGCAATCCAAGCAGCCTGGCAGAGACCGGCACCAAGGTTCAGCAGTGAATTGATTAGCAAACAATAATCATCTCTGAAATGAGTTCAGAGTGAGCGCTAATAGCTGACAGAAATTGGAACTCGTTAAAAGTAGGAGTGGGCTAAATTGGACTTTTTCTATGATACAGTGATGCCTCATTTGATTTAAGAAGGTAGCAATAAGTCAAAAGATACTTCTGGCCAGGTTCTACATTTCTACATATACCAGAGTTAAATGAGCTGATTTTCTTAAATCTGAAACCAGATGAAGTCATTTGTTACCAAGATAGAAAATCAGAGATATTGAAGTCCCACCATTGCGCATAAGGAGATATATAAGTTCTCTCAGAAACATCCACTAAAGTACTGGCAATTATGGATGTCATGAATCCCGTTTAGTTGCATGGCGCAATTAAAAAAAAGTTTGGCACATCAAACAAGTGTTGGACCATCCAAGGTAATCAGGTTACAAAGTAACAATGATCAACCATGCTCAAACTAAATAAACGAAACTCCAATGGATGAAGAAAAATAGTGTTAGTGACATAACTCATGTGGCAAGTAGCAAGTTTGTATGCCTTTGCAAAGGCCTTGCAATTTTGTACATAGAAATTTCTTTTAAAATGGTCCACATCAAACTACAGAAAATACCTGTTATCATTATGGCTCCATCAACAGGTAAATGACTTCTCTCATCTTCTGTAAGTGTACTGTTGAACATTGCAGGTGTTGAAGCCAATCTACATATATGCATAATCCATTGTCAGAACTGAATATCTGTCTTCTTGTTTTGAGCTGTTAGATTATTAGGTAACGAACTTATGAGGAAACTATCAAAGCAGAGAAGCTATTGAAACCATTTTGTATGGTTAGAATTATTCATTGTGGATTCCAAAGAATTGATGTGTGAAATTTATGAGGGAAAGAATCCACATAACGAGGGTGTTAGAATATAAAGTGAATTTCCCATCTTTCCCATCAACTTAAGATTTTGGGTTGAACTAGTCAGTGCATACAACTCAATATGGTATCAAAGCTAGAGGCCTTGAGTTCAAATCCTGGTAGGCACAATTAAATAAAATAATTGTTGCCCGCTCCTATTCCACATCTGAGGTCTGAGGGAACCTCCACGTGAGGGGGAGTGTTGGAATATAAAGTGAATTTCCCATCTTCCCTATCAGCTTAAGTTTTTGGGTTGAACTGGTCAGTGCATGCAACTCGATAGAGGGAATCAAAGAACACGCTTCTGGTGTCTAAATTTGAATGGCTCTATAAACATAGAAGATCTTGCATAAATGTATGTAAACAAAAATAAAGGTTCAACTCACCCAAACTGTAGGATATCATGTCCAGCAGAAGTGATTCCATGAGTAACTGCATTCTGACAACAATAACTTGTTAGTAGCTAATAACACAAAAAACAAATGGCACGTGTGCTGCTCAAACATTGTAAACTTGTCAGATCTGAATATTTTTTGTTTTGTTTTTACCATAAAGATGCATTTATAATTAATTATTTATAAAAACAATGCAAAAAAAAGAGTTAGAAGTAGAACATACTAACAAGGTGAATTAAATCAGATCACTGCCTAATCCTGTAATAAACTGCAAAGAAGACAACTCTTGCCTTGAGGCATAATGCATCTATTACTGCAAAGAAGACAACTCTTGCCTTGAGGCATAATGTATCTATTTGAGTCGAATGGTGTACTTATATTTCAACCCACACCCCCCAACCCACCACCACCACCACACCCCATACACACACACCACCAAACAAACAGACATATACATGTTTCCTTAGGCAGATGCTGAAATAGGAGCCTGCTTCAATTATTTTATTTAATTGTGCCCGCCGAGGTCGAACTTGAGAACTCTGGCCCTTATACCATATTGAGTTGCATGCACCAACTAGGTAAACAAAAAAGCCTAAGCTAACGAGGAAAAATGGTTAATTTGCTTATACTTCACCAACATCAAACCATAAATTCAATTTAAGCATGAACATGCCTTCATGTAAGAAGGGATTCTGCCCAGTTTTCATATTTACAAGAACTTGCCACCAAGAAACAAATACTAGAGTTTTGTGCCAGTTGGGTGAACCTTGTGTGTTCATGCCAATGTGGCTTTTCGCTAGACATGGTGCTGGTTTTCGGTTAAAACAACTTCTGTAATTTTGTTGCTGTCAAGTAATGAAATTCGGCTCTGCCGTTGTGGAAAAAAAAAAGAAACAAATACTAGTGACTTTCATTGATTATCAATAGAAGAAAGTTGCAACACAACAAACATACAAGTACTGAAATATTTGTCACATGGTTATAGATGCTTGTTATAACCCTGTGGGAGAAGGCCAAACTATGGAACTATCACTAGTTGAAACAGGATTTTGGTACCCAATAATAAAGGATTAAAATATGTGTAATTTTGGTTCATAAGATTAATTAAATGAACAAAAAACAGGATCCACCTGCAATTTATGTGCAGAAATTCGTGAATCATGTCCAACAGAGATTCTTAAACGTCTCAAACCATCTGCTTTCTTCTTGTTTAACAGCCATGCAGCAAAAGCTGCAGCTATAGCTTCAGTGACCGGTTCCGTGAGGTTGACAGGCTCACCTTCAACCCCAGCAACAGCAACACCCCGAATATCACTGCCAAAAAAGAGCCTCGATAAAAGCATTTCATATATAAACTGTACTTAAAACAAACTAAGAACATCTTTTTAAGTGTTTAACTGATTCACTCATTAGCATTTTTAACAAATGTGGTAGTCAGTCCCAACATAGCTGTCTCTAAAAGCTATTATTTTAAAAAAAGATAAATAAAGCTATTTTTAAATGGCATCAACTTTGTTCTACCAAATTTCACATTATAGTTTACAATAATTGCATTACTCCAAATAGATCATCAAAGGCCCATAAATTAGATCAAATGGTTCTTATCTATGGTCCATGGAATGAAGAAGGTATTGCGTTTGGTGTCAGGTTTTACAAAATTGCATAAGACAGAAATACATCAGGTTAACAGAGAAGAAATAAGAATTTCAACTGAGAGCACCGATTGCCCCTGCCAACACCAGTGTCAAGTAATTAATTCATGTCGAAAGAGGAGCGGATCAGAACATAGGATAACATACATGACATGTATCGCACATGCTAACACATATCTTCATCTGTATGATTTCTACTAATATAATGATCCATGCAAGCAAACAGCAAAAGGCTTAACTGTATATTGCTGAATATCTGTAAAACTGTAATATTCTGCAGAAGAAGTGAAGAACATTAATTTATTGCTCAAAGGTATTTTATTACTACCTTCTATAAACATAGTTATAGCCCCTTTCTTTGAAAAAAAATAACACACAAAACTAACAGCATCTACTCCCTCCGGTGCAGTTTATAAGACATTTCGCATAAGTCAATGGTTAAACTTTATAATCTTTGACCAATAATTTGGCCAGCAAATTTTAACTATTGTAATACAAACTTGATACTATTAGATTTATAATAAAATGTACTACAATAATCATAACCTTATAATCATAGACAATATAATATAAAATAAACAAATGATCAAAGTATAATTTAGGAGACTGTGCCATGTTAGAGTACGCCTTATAAATTGAACCAAGGGAGTATATGAACTTGCAGTCCCAGCCCCTCCCTGTTACTAGGTTAATTAATGTCATAAAGTCCACTCTGACCATTCCATACCACTGTGCACAAAATACCAAAAAAAATGAACCTCTGTCAAAACACCTGAGCAATTAACACTCACAAAAGGACCTTTGTCAAAACAGCTGAGCAACTCAGTAACACTAACATGGTATTTAAAATGCAACATTCAGTCCTAATTTTTCTAATATTATATTTATAAAGTAAAATGAGACTATATCACTGTAAACAAATAAGATTGTCAAAGGACCTATATACCTGCCATTTTGAAGCTTCAGAAACTCAACTTTCTCAGACGAAGGGGCAACGGTGCCACCTTGAGCAGCTGCAATGAAGTTACTGTAAGCAATATTTCACACTTGGACATGCATGCATATTAAACATACTAATACCTAAAATAAGGACCCAAGCTGTGATTTGACATTGATAGTTACACATTATCTGAAATAAAATCTTCAAAGTGAACAAGTGAAAACAATTTCTAACGTAACACTAGTGAGCAACCTGATCAATGAGAGCCTAGAACACACACCATTGCAGCTAATGCCTGCTTGTTTGTTGAAGCTAGTCCATAGTGTCGATGTGGTATTTAACCATTTGGCTGAAGAATCAGCCACTGTCAATCTACATTCCTGGAAGGAATGCGAGCTGCGGGTATTGAGCGAACAAAAGTCACTGGGATATCTTGTACCATGCCTAGTCCGTGGGTGTTGTGCCAAGAATGCATTTTGTATGGTCTTCGCTGATAATGCTGCACAAATTGCCAAATCTATCAGATCTCCCTCTAATATCAATTAAGATATTGTACAAGATAATTGGTTTGTTTTCGTTTGTTCTCAAATACCATGGATGAATACATAAATTTTCATCAGCTAAATGCAAATCGCTAAAATTTGTTCCCTTTCTTTCAAAAAAACTTTTTCTCAACTTGGCACAAGAACTTGGATAGTTAGGTACAAGTGAGCTAATGTGCTTTTTATTCATGGGATGTGGTTTAGCCAGGGTGGAATGGTTCACTTGAATATGCATCATGATTATGAACATCTTCTTTGGGCAGAGGCGGATATATTCACAACCTATAGGACCAACACCACGTGAAGGCTGAAGTGTTGATTTCAATTTACAAATCCGCTAATTGATCAAAACAGAAAAGGGACCTCATGTGGGACCAGACCAATTTTGGACCACACATGCACCACCATAGATATTCTGTGTTTTCTTCTCTACATCCAACTCTTAGTGAGAGCGTGTTCATGTTGATCCCCTTGTTCCACAATCCTCTGACAGTTACTGACATTATTATAGATAATGCTGCTCCCAGCCACCTCATATAACTAGAAAGGTGCATCGCAAATCAACAGCTACTAGTCTTCTAATAAGGTATCGTTCTGAAGTAATTTATTTAAACAAATTTACAAACATAATGAAGGATATTGAAGAGGTTGTTGCAAACTTTCTGCCCTTTTAATTTCAAACATAACCAGTAACATCGGGTGTTAGGTCAAATGGACCAGCATAACTAATTGGCAGAAGCAAGGATCATGTACTCAGTCCACAGAAACAAACAATTAACGAGAAGCAGCATACATATTGAAATATGTTAAATATTCGGTCACATTAAGTACACTTATCAACAATTCAGAGCCTGAAGGTATCTTAACAAACTGCTAGCTTAATCTTTTCTTTGACATGTTGATACAAATATTGAATGAAAGGTGTGCTTAGCCTAGCAAAGAATGTTTTCTCGACATAATGAATGCACACCAATGTTTAGGTTCCTTGTTCTCAATGACAGACAGCAAAAGGTGTCCAACCTCATTCTTCTCTTTCCCCTTACAAAGGGCACAGGGTGGGGTAGGCATCATCCTATCCTTTACTATAACCAAAGGAAACATTGAGTTTTCTGTAGCCAGTATTTGGACTTATCCTTTAAGCAATTGTGGATGGAACAGGCAAGAGTGGTATTCAAATCTCTACTCTCTACATAGTCTTAAAAGAAATTCTTCCATAAGCCATTCCTTCGAGCCGTTCCTGCACCTCTCCCAAGGCTAGCCATGACTCAACCAACATTATTAGATGTTATGATCATCTAAAGGCCAAGATTAATTCAAAGAGTCCATAACAAATACGACAACGGTCGCAAGCCGCCTGTCACGGCAAATTCACGGCCCGGGCCTAAGTTTTCGGACCTAAGGTCTGTGTGGGACACACGTGTTACTAGGTCAGGCCGAATGTGGACTAGTTTGCTAACTTGTTTTTTGTTCTCTTTTAATTTAAGACGTTGAGTACATAGGAACAGGCTGAGAAAGAGTTTTAGGTTTAAAGTTCCGGGCTTCATTCTACAATTTTTAGAGCAATGTTTTAAATATATACAAATAAACATTATTGCCTAAAAATGATATGTAAATTTCCCAAAAAAAAAACTAAGTTTAGACCATGTTTATTGGACTTGGACATGCTAAGGGTTTTTCTCCTGCTAGTCAAATAATACCAAAATAATATTTCGGTTTCTCTTCCAAACAGTTCCCCTGATTTCCGAGACATCTTACTAGAGGAACAACGTCCACATGTATGCCCCCTGTTCAGCTACGATATCTGAAGCCCACGCTCGTACCCTCCCGAACCTTCCGAGGCTTAAAGGGAGAGACTAGCCGATCCATGGGTTCGGGTTCGCCTACTATTCGATCCGGACGAACAAATCGAAAGAGCTATACAGCGCCGCGACACGGATTAGAGAAGTGGGAGCAGTGGAGGAAGTGGGGATGAACTCACCTGCCATGGCTGCGCGCGCTTGCGGAGGCCGCCTCCTCGGCTTGGAGCTCAGTGGGGGCGGCGAGCACGAGGGAGGGAAGCGGAGCAGCGGTGGAGGGGTCGTTGGAGCCGATGGGTGTACTTTCTGTAGTTATCGGTGGAGCTGAGGTGCGGCACCGCCAGCAGGAAGTCGCAGGGAAAAATTCGGTGAAATCGCCGTGATTCCTTCACGATCGATCTGAGATTCTGAGGAGAAGCGAGGCCACAGAGAGGAAAATTCTCTCTCTCTTTCTCTCTCGGCCCAACTAAAGCCCCTGTTGGGCTCCGGCTCCGTGGGCTTCGGCTTCGCGCTACAGTGTTAGATAGAGCAGGGGTGGGAGGAGCCCTAAATCGTGGTTTTTTCCTAGCTTGCAGTTCATTTTAAATGGAGAGAGAGAAAAAAACACCTCATGTAAACAGTGCAATATGTTGTGAAGGAGGAACCCAAGCGTTAAAAACCTACCGCCCGTCACACTATAGGAGCTAGCCAGGTTTAAAGTCATTACCTAGAGAGAAATGCCTAAGGCTAGGCTTGCGAAGATAGCCGTACCGGAAGGTGCGGCTGGGCCATGCATGCCCTAAGTCATTCGATTGCATGCATTTGTATCTTATATTATATCCCATTGAATTATCATCATTAATCTGATTTTTTTCTCAAGTAAAACAACACATATTACCCTGAATTCTCAGAATTGTTCTCTTTTTTCTTTAGAAAATATGCTCCATCTATTCCAAATTATAAGATGTTTTTGGCTTTTCTATCTAGATACATATATAAAGCAATGTATCTAAAAAAAACTAAAACGAAGAGAGTAATAAATACTTTGTAAGGTTTGGAAACCATAGAAAAATATCTCTAAGCTTCTAAAAATCCAAAAAAACCTATAAATAGATTATGATACAAAGAATACAAATAAAATATTAGAGCTTATAGAAATATCTCTAGAGGTATGTAGAAAGTTTCCTACTTCTTCCTGGAAAATCTCCCTCCCCCCTCCTCCACTCACTCAGTCATCGTCCTATTTCTCTCTCCTTGGCGAAGCCCCTTCGTCCGGCGCGGCTCCTCTCCTCACGGCGAGACACTCGACCCTGCCATGGCTCCTTTCTCCTTTGTCGTCCCGATGCTCCTCGCCTTCCTCCCCGTGACCTTATAGCTCAGTCGATTCTAATGATGATAGGTATAGGTGAATAAGGAGTTAACCCCATATGCCAGGGTTTACTATAAGGGATTTAAAGGCTCTTGTTAGAGTAGATGAAAAGGTAGACCTTAAAAAGTGAGAAAAGTCCACAAAACAAAAATAAAAATCATGATTTAATGATTTCTACTGTAGTTGCTCTTAGTGTTTTGTTATCAATACATACAAGTGATTCATTTTTTCAAATAGATTAAGGCTTATTAAGAGGGATGGAGCAAAGGTTAATATGATAACATGCACAACATTAACAAAATAGATATTGTCTTATCTCTTTTTCTCTACGTGATGCATCTCATGCCATATACCGTCGCATCATTCAAGACTTCTGCAACTCCTCTGCTCAGACTCCCAACCTCCAGAAGTCCTCTATCCTCTTCAGTAAGAACGTTGACAGCCACACCAAAGCTCAGATCGGAGACATCTTCCCTGTCCGTGATCTCCTCACCAACACCTTGCACCTTGGTCATCCCATCATCTTCAACTACAATGATAGGAACAGAGCTTATGCCTTTATCATCAATAAGTTCAGAGCCAAGTTGACTACAGTCAAAGCTAACAAGCACAATCACGCTGGTCGGCTCACCTACATTAAATATGTTCTCTTCTCTATGCCTGTCTACTGCATGTCCACTTTTCTTTTCTCCAAGAATTTCGTGGAAAAAATCAACGCAGTCATCAGAAGATTCTGATGGGCCGGGGTTTAGGAGTTGGGAGGACATTTGCCAGCAAAAGGAAAAATGGTGGTCTATGCATCAGAGAACTTTACACTGTTAACAGAAGTCTACTCACTCATGCTGCCTATGACATTGCGAATAACAAAAATCCTTTCCTCACTGCTGTCCTCAAGGCTAAATACTTCCACAACACTTCTTTCTGGACTGCTAATCTGCTAATACTAGTGGACCTAGGTCCATTTTTTGGTCTTCCATTTTGCAGGTTAAGAAAGAACTCTACACCAATGCTGTCTATCAGATCCATGCAGGTAACACTTCGATCTGGTCAGCTCCATGGTGTTCGATCTGGAACTCTATCCACGACCACTTGCTGCTACCTGTCACCACAATGCCACTACCCTCCACAGTCGTTGACCTCTGGATTTCTAACACTCAAACATGGAATATGCAGCTCTATCGATGTTGGTATTTATTAACGTAAAAAGAATATAAAGGACTTCACAAACGTATAGAATATCATTGTAGCATTTTATCGGGAGTATTCCAGGTATCGTTATTTATATTTTACCACAGGGAAACAATGGAGTAAGACTTATTGAGTAATAGAGGAATATCTATCAACAAACCAGCATAGCTTAAGTAGAGGGTAAATATATAGATAGGAATTAAGTATAATGACACTCAGGGGATAGATCTATAAAGATAATATAAACTAGTCAACTCGGGAGAACAATATGTGAGGTAGATTCCTATGATATTCTTATTACAGGATTAAAGTATATATACCCAACTATAGCTAAGACTAACTCTACTCTTGTGCACTTCAGAACACCGCTTAGACGGTAGAGCACCCACAATAGATAACTCTACTAACGCGACTACGGTTTTACAATTTAAGAACTTGCTCAATTTGAAGTGGACTACAAAGGATAAACGGGGTTGTCACCTCCCGCTGCTACCACCCAACCAGAGAACAGGGTGCACTCATAGGCAGAGCATCGTATAAGCACCATGCTTACATGAGACTCGGCTACTTAGCCTAACCGGTAAACTAGCAAGCTAAGCGCTCTATGAATCCGCACACAAAAGTATTGATAACCTTTAACTAAACAAGATATATATTCAAAGTAAACATAGCCACGTAGATAAGAATATAATAAATTGATAATAAGTCTTACAAGATGTAGAAGTGAAGATATAATACTTTGCCGAGCCTCCAAGACTAGATCCGAAACTTGAGCATGAGCCTAACTCGACCCTCACTCTCGATCTACTAATCTACTATATTGGAGAGGTCTAGATCTAATCCTCCTGGTGTGTCTTGATCTGAATGAGAGATATGAATTAGGGTTTTCAAGATGGCTCTAGGAAGGGGGCAGTGGCTGCTATATATAGGCCGAGGTAGAGTAGGGGGCAAGGAATCGAGGTGGAGTAGGGGGCAAGGAATCGCCACATCATCGATCCGCGTCAACTCCCTTGACCACCGTTGGATAAACCGACCTAAAACCACCTTAAAATCAATGGTGTAGATCATAGGAAGGAGTACGAAGCGACGGAGGACGAGCGGGCTCTATGGCAGGCCAGCCGGCCCAATTTCATGGCCGTTTGGCCCAAGCTTTGGCGTGGTATCTTCTGAAACCTTCTAGAGTTGTCTTTCACAGTTTTCGCGGGTTGAATCACTTGTTGTCATCGGTTTGCTTGTTTGGAGTGTATGACAGTGGTCCTAGGAACTATTTTCTGGATAAATCCTCCTACATACAAACATTTAACAAAGCTCGTGGAATTCATTAGTTTAAACCCCTATAGTTATGTTTGGTGATGGAATTAAGTACATATGCAGGATATGTTGACGGTTTATAATTGGTGTTAACGACCGTCAACAGTCGACTAAAGATGCTCGGTAGTCCACCGAGGGGGCTACCCGCGATGATAGATTGATTGGTAGAGGTGCGCATGATCAGGAACCGGATGGTAACAGAGACACAAGATACAAGATTTATACAGGTTCAGGGCGTCAGTGTGACGTAAAGCCCTACGTCCTATGCTATATTATTTTGTATTAATTGTGTGTCAGATTCGGTGTTGACTAGGGGACCCTGCCCCTCCTTATATATTCTGGAGGGGTAGGGTTACAAGAAAAATATTATATTTGGTATTACAATATCTTCTTGTAGCCTTGCTGAAAGCTCTAGTTTGGTTTTGGTGAATTGATGAAACCCTAAGTGCTAACCTAGTTTATCAAGTGATCATGAGATAGGTAGCACACTCCAAGTGGTGAAGCAAATGAAGATCATAGCATGATAAAGATGATGGCATGGTGATGATCAAGTGCTTCGACTTGGAAAGAAGAAAGAGAAAAACAAAAAGCTCAAGGCAAAGGTATAATTTGTAAGAGCTATTTTGTTTAAGTGATCGAGACACTTAGAGAGTGTGATCACATTTAGGATTGATAGTCGTACTATTAAGAGGGGTGAAACTCGTATCGAAATGCGGTTATCAAAGTGCCACTAGATGCTCTAACTCATTGCATATGTATTTAGGATCTAGTGGAGTGCTAACACCCTTGATAATATTTGTGTAAATATGCTACCACATGTGCACAAGGTGTTTGTAGGGTTGAGATGGGTTTGGGTCCCTCTCTCCCCCCCGCCCTCAATGGATTCAGGCCCCGGGAAAAAATGAAATGTCTATTTTCTATTGGCGCAAATGCAAAATTCTTGGTGGTTGGCACACTTGAGCAAGGGTGAAGAAGTAAGAGTTGAAATGGAGTTGATCGAAATGGTCTTTGGCGTCGGTCGATGGCCGGACCGGACATCGAATCCGTAAGCACCGGACGCCGATCGCTGTGTCCGGTCATGTGGCCGACTTAGCGATACAGTGGCTAGGGGTTGAGCACCGGACGGGGTCACTGCGTCCGGTCAAGGTGGACGGACGACGTCCGTCGAAAAAAATCATGCCTCGAGGAGCTTCTCGGAACGCACGGGACGACGGCTGGGGCTTCAGCGTCCGGTCAACTTTCATGACCGTTGAATCGGCGAACAAAGATTTGAAGCGAGGGGACACGTGGCGTGAATCACGTGACCGGACGTCTGGGCGGCAGCGTCGGTCGATCGGATCGGGCGTCCGGTCACCCCGCGTTGTGCCCAAAGAAGGGGTACAACGGCTCTATTTCATTGGGGCTCTATTTATAGCCCCATGGCCGGCTCAAGGGAGGGCTCTCGCACATTTTCATTGACATAGCAACCTTGTGAGCCTAGCTAAAGCCCTCCCACTCATCTACATCATTGATTCATCATCATAGTGAGATTGGGAGTGAATCCAAGTGCATTGCTTGAGTGATTGCATCTAGAGGCACTTGGTGATTGTGTTTATTCATGGATTTCGCTTGTTACTCTTGGTGGTTGCCGCCACCTAGGCGGCTTGGAGCAAAGAAGGATCGTTGAGTGGAGGAGGTGATTGTCTCCGACTCCGATCGTGGTGATTGTGAGGGTTCTTGACCTTTCCCGGTGGAGCGCCAAAAGGTACTCTAGTAAATTGCTTGTGGCTTGTGTGATCCTCATCTTGTGTTGGTTGTGCGGCACCCTATTGAGGGTTTGGCGAGTGATGCCAATCAGTAGCGTGAACCTCAAGTGAGTGAATCGCCACAACGAGGACTAGCTTGTCGGCAAAGCAAGTGAACCTCGGTAAAAATCATTGTGTTCATCATTTGATTCCGAGGTGATTGGTCTACATTGGTATTCATTATTGTGATTGATTGGTTCCTACCACTACACGGGCGGTATAACCCTCTTGATCACTCTCTTTACTTTACAAGCAAAAACTAGTTGACAAGCTCTTTAGTGTAGCTAGTTGTGAGAGCTTGCATGCTTGGTTGGTGTGGCTCTTTAGTTAGCTTTTGAGAGCACACTAACATAGGGTAGTGTCATTGCTCTTGTGTGAATTGACACTATCTAAACTAGAATTGTGGTAGGTGGCTTGCATTTTTAAGTAGGCTAGCGCAACACTCGCTTCGCCTCATAATTGTCTAACCATTTGGTTAAGTGTTGTTGTAGAATTTTATTAGGCTATTCACCCCCCCCCCTCTAGCCATTAGGACCTTTCACTTGCGGTGCACGTCGACCAGTGCCGTGCGCCGCACGCCTTGATCTTATGGGCTGGCCTGCCATTGTTGGCGCGGCCCATGTCTTGTCCTGTGAGTACCGGGGGTCATACCCTCCACAGTTAGTCCCCGAGCGCCTTGTATCCACTTGGTGATGTCGTCTTGATCAAGTCCGAGCAGTTTTGATATGAAGTCGATCAGCTTAACCGATGATCCGAGTGATGAAAATGAAAGCCGACCAGCTGGACTGGTGGCCTGGACGGTGAAAATAAAAGCCAACCAGCTTAACTGACGTGCCGACCTACGAGGACAACTATCGACCAGTTTGGCTAACCAGTAGATCTCGGACTTTGCCAAGTGAGGCTCACCAATAGGATGTATGGAGCTCAAGACAAAAAAATGAGAATTCTTGGTCGGTGAAGTGTACACACTTAAATGCCAATTGCGACAGCGCCAACGACGTAGTCATTAGAGCAGAGCAGAGGCATTAAGTGATAGAGTTGACGTAGTCAAAACATCATGAAAAAGAACCAGTACATTAACTGCAAGGTGCAGTGTACACACTGTAGTCCCCGAGCCTGAGATTAGGTGTAGAATACACCTAGTGTCAGGGTCTTGAAGAAAAATTAAGTAGTCTCTGGCGTAGCCGAGAATGCATCCAGTCCCCAGTGTACCTGAGAAAGCGCAGCGGTACATTCACCGCAAGGTGAAGTATACGCACTTAGTCCTCGAGCCTACTAGAAGATAAAGAATGAATCTTGTAGCAGGGTCAAAGAAAAGGCTTGAAATCTTGCCAGTGTTATCTAACATGTACTTATCAAGACCCCGGACGTGCTGCCTAAGATCAGCACCCTGATCTGAACAACATGGAGCAACTTGATAGCACACCGATGAGACGTAGCAAAATCCGACCACCAAGGAGTCTCAGCTTAGCTGGCAAGACTTGCACGAAGAATCTGAACGCGAGAAGTTCCCAGCGTAGCTGACGATGAAGCTCAAGTGACGACCAATCTGACCAGCTGATAGGTGATGAAGCGAATACCGAGCAGTCCAACCAGCTGGTCGTCGGCGAAGTGAACGTCAAGCAGATGGCACGGGTTGCCAACGTGGACAATGAAGAATGCAGCGCGGAGTCATTGTGGTAGTCGAAGGCGAGGGCCGACGAGTCGTGATGGATGACGACAACTATCGCGTCGTTGATGAGTATGCGTTGACCCTTGATCTTGATGAAAACATTGGGTTTGATGTATGCGTGGTTCGGCAGCCCATGTAAGCCTCATTAATGTCACCAAAACTGGTGATTATCTTGCATGGGCATGTAGATTGTATGGGCTTCTTCTTTGCTTGACGCTAAGTACTTGCGATGTCACTACACCATGATCCACTTTTGCCTACAATTATGTGTTGGTAAATCAAGGGTTTTCACAACAAGTAATGTGTTGGTAATTCTTTACCTTTTTAGCGTCACTTAAAGTGTCGGCAATAGTAATATAAGGCTACAACTTATATGTCGGCGTTTCTCCTTCCAACACATAAAGTGTCGGCGAAAGTTTTTAGACAAAAAAAGTGTCGTCGTAGCCTACCTAAACCACTGTCCAAGTGTCGGCGAAGGGGTATGCGTCGAAGAAAAATAGAGATGCCTGTGTACGTGGGTGGGAGACCGCGCACCAAAACAGAACCGTGCGCGGGAGCTAAAAGGCTAAATATTTTTTTTGATTGGGAAAATGCTAGAGGCCACTAAAACAGGCTGCCAACCCTTCGTCTCTTGCTCCCTTCCCCTTTCCACTCACGCAGACTCAGAAAAAAAACTCACTCTTGCCAGGGCGCAGTCGCTGGGCACCGCCACCATAGCTCTGACGCCGGGCGCTGCCACCATAGCTCCGCCGCCGGGCGCCACCAGCAGGGCTCCGCTGCCGGGCGCCACCAGGAGCCGCTGCCAGAGGCTAGCACCCGGCACGGCTGACACCCCTGACGCCCGCCCAAATCGCAGCCTCCCAATCTCGTCGGCACCGAAGTCGTCCCTGGCCGGAGCCCCGCAGCCTACAGCGGTAGGCCCCCGCCGCCGAATCCAACGGACACCACCGCCCCAGCCCCCCATTGCACCAGCCCACCGTCACCCTAGCCTACCGTCGGCCAGCAAGAGCGGTGCCGCCGCTGCATCCCCATTCCCCTCCGCATCCAAGTGCGTCATCTCCGCATCCCCTTCCTCTCATCCCCATTCCCCTGCGTGCTAGGGTTTCGGCACAGCTTACTTTTATTTGTATTTTTTTCTTGGTTGCAGAAAGGAGTAGACAAAGGTGAGAAAGGCTACAAAGATTCAAGGTTTGGGTTACTTCTCTTGCCCACCATCTCTTCCCCTCTTTGGAGAAACAATTTAGATGTGATGTTTACTGCCTTAGTTGATTTTGCAGAGGAACCAGTAGGATTCAAGATCTTGTACACAACACAATCAATCAGGTTGCATGTAAGTTTTTTATGCTGGATCTGCAACTTATTTGTAGTATATGAAGGCAAAGTTCACACTGATGGGAGTTTAAAGTCTTTCTAGTTTGGTCCTTTATGCGAAAAAAATGTTGTGACTATTCTATATAAAAAGATAGAAGGGAATCAATTGAACTTTAAGCTGCAAGTGGAATTATAAGTTAGTCTTGGAACTATTGAAATGCATACATGTCTCCTCGTTGCAAAATGATCAGATCTGAGTATTTGTTTCTTTGCTTGTGCATGTTGCAAAATATCCAATAAGAAACCGCTAAAGGATTCAACTCTTCGATTTTTCTTTCTACACAAGTTGTCACCAACTCGTCACCAACTGTAGCTTAGAAGTAAGTTTGCTTGTGCTCAGGTTTTTGACTTATTTGTATTGCCTTGTGTGATTAATTAGCGTTGGTAATATTATCTACAGGGAGCACGAGCAAGTTGGCCTTCTAGTCTTCATCTGTTCTTCTACTGTCATTGCTTGATTGGTATGCTTTCCTTTTCTTATGAACTTTGTCTCTGCATTTGGCTTAGAATTGCAGGTTGTGTGTGATCTGTGATGTGATGATTTGGTTTATTAAAACTGGATTAAATTTCCCCTATAGTTCTTATTGATGGCTTGTGGTGAGATAATTTTTTAGCATCAAGTGTGGTGAAATTGATTTAATTTGGACAATTGTTTGGCATGATCTTTTTTGTTTGAACAACCCAATCTAAACTGAATGATTTTTTATTTTGGGAGTAATATTTCACTATTTTGACACTGCATTTTGTAAAAGGTGCGTCATGGATAAAATATGGATGGATCAGCCTAGGTACATAATAAACCTATGACCATATATTAGAATCTGCATGCATAGGGTGTTTAGTCTGATATCTTGATCATCATTTGTAGGCAAACTCTTGTGTATAGAGAAGGAGTGGATATGTTTTTAGAGTTTGCCTTTAGTAATTCAGCAAAAGGAAATCAGATTTTGTGTCCGTGCAAGGCATGCAAGAACTCTTGTTGGAGGGTCCGTAGTATTGTACTTGAGCACTTGATATGTGAGGGATTTACAGATGGGTATATAACATGGGTGAATCATGGTGAACTTAGTTCTAGTTTTTTCACAAATAGCAGCCAATATGAAAGGGTAGAAGTAGGGGACCCAAATGAAGAGGATGACATTTCTGGTTTACTTCAAGACATAGCAGGGGGTTTAGATGTCCAGGGGGACTTAGAAGTAGACAACACGAAGTAGCACAATGAGGATATGGAAGCTTTTTACAAAATGGTAGAAGATGCTGGCAAGGAGCTATATCCAGGTTGCAAGTATTCGAAGCTATGTTTCATTGTAAGATTACTGCATATCAAATTCGTTGGGCGATGGAGTAACAAAAGCTTCGACATGCTATTAGAGTTACTTAAGGATGTCTTACCTGAAGAGTCATCACTTCCTAAAAACTTTAATGCTGCTAAAAAAATGGCAAAAGGTATATGACTTGGTTACGTGAAAATTCATGCATGTGAGAATGATTGCATACTGTTTTGGAAGGAGCATGCGAAGAAAGATGTATGTCCAAAATGTGATACTTCAAGATGGAAATCAGAAAATAGTAGTCCTAGTGGAAAACATGTGCATAGGGTTCCTAGGAAAGTTTTACGTTACTTCCCTATAAAGAAAAGGCTGCAATGGTATTTTATGTGCTCAAAAACAACAAGTGACACAAGGTGGCATGATGAAGGATGCACACAAGATGGTTTGTTGAGGCATCCTGCTGATGCTCCTTTCTGGAAAGATTTTGACTCTAAGCATCCAGTATTTTCATCAGAGAGTCGAAATCTTAGACTAGCTATAGCTAGCGATGGCTTTAATCCTTTTAGGACCATGAAATCAACTTATAGCATTTGGCCTGTTATTTTGATCCCATACAACCTTCCACCTTGATAGTGTATGAAGCAATCAAATTTCATCCTACCCTTGTTGATCCCTGGACCTAAGGCACCTTGTGGTGATATGGATGTCTTTCTTGAGCCGCTGGTGGATGATATGGTAGAAATGTTTGTTCATGGTGTAAGAACATATGATGCTTCTAAGCGTGAACCCTTCCAACTGCGTGCTGCCATAGTTTGCACCATATCTGATTTTCTAGGTCTAGGTTATTTGGTGGCATATGTCACTTCTAGCAAAGTTGCATGTCCTGAATGCCACTTAGATACATGTTCTTTCCAACTAAAAAAGGGAGGCAAGTGTGTCTACATGGGCCATCGTAGATTCTTAGATGCCGAACACAAGTTTCGGTTTGATGCAGATTCATTTGATGGTACCACAGAACTTAGGCCAGCACCTAGACCTCTTAGTGGAGAGGAAATATTGGAGCTGACAGCCAATATATGTATTACCTTCGGAAAGGACCCAGAAACCAAGAAGCCAGCCAAGCGTCAGTGCAATCCAACTACAGAGGAGCCATCCAAGCGAAAACGCAAGAAAGTTAATGAGCCACCAACTGTTTGGAAAAGAAAATCCATTTGGTTTAAGTTGCCATATTGGAAAGACCTACTTCTACCGCATAATTTTGATGTTATGCACATAGAAAAGAACGTGTGTCAGAATATTATTGACACACTTTTGGACACCGATGGAAAATCCAAGGATAACTTAAATGCTCGCTTGGACATCTAGAAACTTGGCATTAGAAGTGATCTTCATCCTGTTAGTGTAGAAGATAACTTTTATTTACCTCCAACACAGTTTACAATGAGTCCTGATGATAGGGAAGCATTTTGCCAAGTATTGAAGGATGTGAAGTTCCCAGACGGTTATGCATCTGATATGCGTCGTAATGTGCAAGTTAAGGAGAAGAAGATAATTGGATTAAAGAGCCATGACAACCACATATTGTTGCAACACTTACTTCCCATTGCTGTTCGAAATATACTGCCAGAAAGAGTAAGTGCAGCACTAATTCGTGTGAGCAATTTCTTCAAGAAGATCTACTCACCCACTATTCGTATCAGTGATATGCAAAAACTAGAGGTTGAAATAGCTGAGACACTAAGTGTCCTTGAGACTATATTTCTACCATCTTTTTTTGATATCATGGTTCATTTGATGGTGCATCTGCCTACTCAAGCAAGACTTGCTGGTCCTGTACACTATCGTAGCATGTGGGCAGTAGAGAGGTACCAAACTATTTTCAATTGCTATTGAACATATTTGTAGTTAGATTCCACGCTAAAACTGTTACTTCATAGGTATTTGATGAAGTTGAAGGGCTCTGTTCGTACTAGAAGTCATCCAGAGGGATCAATTTGTGAGGCCTACAAATTTGATGAGAGTCTTACTTTCTGCTCCAAATTTTTGAAAGGCTGTGAGACTGGACAAGTAGGAAATGGTGAAAGTATGGACTGTGAAATTTGTACTACACCATTCTTCCAAAGCACAGGGCAAGCTTTGAGTGGCAAGTGCACTGTATCCGTAGAATACAAGACTTGGGTTCAAGCACATAGATATGTATTGTTCAACTATGATAAGATAGAACCGTACTTGAAGTAAGCAATCCACACAACTTGACACATTGCATTTCTCGTGTTCTTATCTATACATTTCTCAATGGGTACCACACCTTTGCAGCAAACATGTGGAGTACCTTTCCTCGATTGGTCGCCACAATCAGCGACAAATGACTCATATCCATCCTAAAACGTTTCATGATTGGTTTAGAAAGCATGTAAGTAAAGGCGTGATTAACATGTACTGTTCAGATCTAATACAGTTAAATTAACTAGACATAATGTGATATTTACAGGTGGAAGGGTTAGTTGAAAGTGGTGTAGAAGTACCAGAAGAGATACATAAACCTTTCATGATTGCAACAACATACAATAGCTATGCAATTAATGGATTTAAATTCCATACGTCCTCCTATGATGAGGGTTGACCAGTTCAAGGCAGTGGAGTAGCTTTGGTTGCCTAGACCTCTTTCTTTGAAAATGGAAACAATGTGGACCTAGTTATGAGAAACAAGATATACTATGGCATCATCAAAGAAATCATTGAGTTAAACTATCGCAACAAAGGAAACATAGTTTTGTTTAAATGTGATTGGGTGGACAATCGCATTCAAGATAAATGGGTAAAAAAAGATCAATTTGGGGTTACAAGTGTTAATTTAAAGCATTTATTCAATACTGGAGAAAATATGTTAGATGAACCTTTTATCTTGGCATCACAAGTTGTACACGTTTACTATGTTAAGGAAGGTCCTGAATTAGATTGGTATGTTGTTGCCCAGTCAAAACCACGCGATCTTTATGATATGGTGGTTGAAAATGAAATACGTAACCCAATGCCTGATTTGGATGCAAATGTTGATCTCAGTGGTCTTTTTGGAGATGCTGTACATGTAAGGACTGATATAGATGGGGTCATTGTTGTTGAAAGAAAGAGGAAGTAAGTCTCAAACACCATCAATTGTTGCTGGTGCTATGCAGATTTTTCTTTGACATAATTGCTTTGTTGGTCTGAACTAATTGTTGATTGCTTACATACTTGCACTACTGTTTTATGAGAATCCTGTACTAATTCATTTTTGTTTTTTTTAGGATAAACAATGTCAAAAGCAGGGGGAAAAAGAAAATCCGTGGAGCCAACTGATTATGAAAATGGCGTGGAGGCAAATGTTTATGAATCTGAAAGGAATGAAAACATCAGGCTAAGGGTGCAGAAAATGCAAGAACTGAATATTCAAGCTACTGCACAACAACTTAGCTCAATGCATCAAACAAACAAAAATAAAAAGGTATGTATTCCCATGAATCTGAGACAGATAAGGTCTCTGGCTCTCTGCTCAGAAACATACATCCTGTTTGTAGCATGTAAATCTTAGGGATACCATGGAGCCTTTGTAAATCATATTGTAACATTAGTCGTCAGTTTCCTTTACCTGAATAATGCACTTATTCCTAATTGTTTGATATGATGCCACTAAAGCACAATAGGCATTGTTTTATAGGAACTGGTTTTAGTTTGGTTCTGTAATGGTGCCTCACTTATTTATTATAGGGCACCCGTGAGATTCAAGACACTATTGGTTTCATTGTACTTTGTGCAACTTCTTTTCTCACCCAAAAAGAGACATCACATAGTGGGATGACTCAACCAAATAATATTCTATATGCCAAAAATTGGGTGGCCATATATTACTTTCTGCTGTGATGGTTTGAATGTGAAGAACATGTATAGTGCCTTCATGATTCAGACTAAATATATCGATTGTTTCTATTGACCAATTTATTTTTCTCTCCATAAGGCTGTTAGTTTTGCATGAGGATAATCATTTGACGTACACTTCTATTCTCTTGATACATCACACTTTTAGGTATATCATTGCTTTTTCACGTCTGTTGGCTGTGAAATTGTAGGTCACCAATTAAAATAAACATCAGTTCATGACACCCATTGATATAACCTCATGTGTTTCGTGTATGTAAATCACATGTGGATAAAGTACTACTGTCTGTTATGTGATATACCTTTTGGTTTCATTGCTTGTTTGTGATCATTACTGTTAGGACAAGTACGTTTTCAACCTTTTAACTGTGCTCGTGGTTTCTTTTTGAACCCTTAAAACTAAAATCATCCATTTGCATCCTTAAAACTATAAAATCTCCAATTTGCATCCATTTTAAGGCTGTTTTGTGCTGACCTGGGTACTACGTATCATCGAAAACCACTAGATTTAGGATGAAGGTTGTGTTTTAGATGGTTTTGAGAGACTGAGGTGATTAAGTGTATGGTTCACACACAATTTTGATAAAATAGTGTTCTTTATAATTTGGCTACTTGTTGGTAAATTTACCGCTGCCTTCGCACTATAGCCAAGTTAGAATTTCCCCTGAAGGCCTGAAGTTTTCACTTGACTGTCCTGGTGATCGCAACCCTTTACCCCTGGTTCTGTGTAACTGGTATAGAACTCAGGCTAGCTTTGTATATTCTGATTCCACACATACGCACATATGGATATATGCTGCAATATGGTGCGCCGTAACATCACATTTTATGATGCATGCCATTAAGAAGGTTAGATTTGACAGTCTTTGGACTGTAAAAAGGATTCAATATGATTTATAATCTTTTCCACCAAAAAGGGAAACATGCAAAAATAGATGTTTGAAAATTTTTGTCTTATCGACATCCTGCTTAGTCATGTAACCAGAAATTGTCAAGGATGCTGGAACCATATGCAACTTCATTTGCTTTCGCGCCTTTTCGGTGGCTGGTGTATGCATTTTACATGGGCGTCTTCACCTTTCCAGGAGTTGAGGTGCATGATCCCAACAATATGGCGAGATCCACTTTGGTCCCTCTAACTCTTTTTTGCCTTTTGAACTAGAAGGGTCATGCTTTAGTTAAAAGGCTTTGCATGTGTGGATGTTCTAGTTCTGGGCATATATGGATTCTTTTTCATCTCTTGCTAATTTTGTTCATGTGACCTAGTTTTTTAGCTAATATCGTTTACAATCTAGATCAGTAGGTGTGTATCGTTTGCAAAATTAAAGATATTGATTTACTGCAGTTCAGCTTGTAATGATCGTTCTTTCTTTTTTGAATATGTACTCATCATCTTTAGTCTATTGTTTGCTATTAGTGATATTTGTTACAATACAAAGAGCATATATAATGTAGATGCAAAAAAACATATATTTCAGATAGCATAGGTGCAGTTTTTAGTCCAAATGAGTCATTTGCTTCTCACTTGTCTAAACTGAGCCTTAAGCTATCCAAGATGGCACAATAGGGCATAGCAGATCATGTGTCTTTGCTTCTCTGGTACCTAGGTCGATGTGAGTATTAGACAACATAGATGCATTCTATTAGTAAATTTTATCTATCGGTAAGCTGCAGTTCCATCTTTTGCTCCTTGTATGCATGTTTGTGCATCACATGAATAAATAGTTTAGTTCAGATTTGCCCATCACTAGTACCTGGGCAGTGCCCTTGTAGTAGTAGCTCATCTGAGGCAAGTATGCCAGGAAAACCGAGCTTATGGAATAGAAAACATAGCAATATAAATGTGTCAATTGAAGGTCCAAGAGGCTGCAGATGCTTAGGTGCCATCTACACATAGCAATATAAATGTGTCCCATAATTTTGGAATTTTGTATACTGTGCATTTCATATTAGGAGTTAATGTACAGAGCATGTTGCACTGATATTTCACATTTTTTTCATGTTAGGTACTATGTGGTGTTGCAAGTATTTTGGATTGGCAAGCTTTTGAGGTTCGATCAAAGCGCTGTTACATGTTCTGTAGAGTGGCAGCAACCATATGTGCATGAAGCTGGTGTTCAAGTATTTTGGAGTGGCAGCAACTATGGAGTGGCAGCAACCATACTTTTGTGCCCAAGTCCTGATCTATTGATCTCTTAGCTTTAGTCATAACCAATTAATACAAGACTTGTACTATATCTATACATGTACGTAACTGACTAATCTATATCTTGGACCTATATGGCTCTATATACTATGATAATCACTTGACCTGCTATATATATATATCAAGTTGGTGTATGCATGGAAGATCTAATATATTATTTATACAAAAATCAAGTGAATTTGTTCAATGTGATGCCTTCTATATGAGCAAAAGTGAATTTGTCAAATTATTTTAATTGTAATTATATCTATGCAGTTTTGCCGATAGTTTTTTTGCAGGGTATGGTTTGTAAAATACTTTGGAAATGGTTTGGCCAACATACAAACTGTCGGCAAAAGTCTTAACTGTCGGCATAGGTCTTAACTGTCGGCAAAGGATTAACTGTTGGCAAATGTTTCAACTGTCGGCGTAGGTAGACCATTTGCCTACACATAAAGTGTCGGGGATTCTGTTAACTGTCGGCAAAAGTTTCGCCGACGGCTTCTAGCGCGACTGTTTCTAAACTGTCAACAAAACTTTTCGCGGGAGGTTATCTATCGGCAAAGGTGCCCTTTGCCTACAATAGAAAGTGTCGGTAAAAGTATGTTGTGTTATAGTGCGTAAATGCGTGAATACGTGCAACTCCTGATCGCTTGCACGCCTGGCGATCATGAACCCAATTGCATCGTGTCGTGGAGACGTCGGACTCTTGTCGTAGCGGAGGTAAGCGGAAGACGAAACCCCGGCATGTTCGAGTTGGACTAGAACTCAGTCGTCGAGGCAGAGTTAGGGGGGTCTGGTAATCGGGCGTGGTTTGCATGACCTGCTCGTGCATGCATATACCCATATACACCTTGGCTTTGCTTGCTTACCTCATGCGTGTAGTCGTAGTCGAACGGACGTAGTCGGAGTACATGTACTGTGCAAAGGCTTGAGCCTACACAGACTGAGCCTACACAGACGTGTGGAATCTGACGTAGCTTGACGAAGTCCAGAGCACGGACATGGTGAAGTTGTCGGTGTCGATCCCATTGATGTTGAAGTCAACAGTGCTCTGCTCCGGCATGGAAACAGCTGCTCTGTTCATAGTTGACATTCATGTTGCTGACGAATCCGACTTGAATTCATACACGTACAGGTATGCATGCGCCAAGTAAATCAAATATTTAATAACTTGCATGGCCCTGCGTCTTCCTTTTGCTTGCTTGTAGATCAAACGTGGCCGCGTAGATGCAAGTACGTGAAGCCTGCACGTGATGCATGTATATGCAAGTTGATCTCAGACATGTCCTGGCTTGACTTGCATGATGTCATCTTCATGTTGCTGTAACAGATTAGTCGCTAGGTCCGTGCTGAGTACGAATCTAGGATCCGCGTCCGAAATCTTGACCGACTATAGATAGCGCCCAGGAGGTCTTGCACGGCTTTGTACGATTTGCATCTCTTTTGTTGGCCGTTGATGAGCTGCCTTGCATGCCGTTGATCTGCACCAATAATATGCAAATCCATCCAAGCCTCGCAGTGTCATGACGAATCTTGACGCCTTGGTAAGCGGGAGTAGCGCCGTCGGACATCACGAGTTGAACTTCTGCGCGGGTGCCGCTCGACGCTACCAACGCCGGGACCGCTGCTCGATTCTAGACCAGGCAGTCCCGTGGTAGCCGCCGATAAGCAAACCCTGTCTCCTGCCTTGATTCGTTTGCGCAGCAAATCGATCGATTATCCACCACAGAACAGGAACATATACGGAAGAGAAGACTCCGTGCCGTAGATCGATCCCAGAGGGAATACGATGTTGATTTTGGTGAAGGGTGCCGCCGCCGTGATAATCCGAGTTACCATGAATGACGCTGTTGATCTTAAAATCCATCTGATTCGCCACAGGATCAAACGCACACCTCTATCTGAAGCGCCAACTATCGACTAAAGATGCTCGGCAGTGGGCTACCCGCGATGGTAGATTGATTGGTAGAGGTGCGCGTGATCAGGAATCGGATAGTAATAAAGACACAAGACACAAGATTTATACAGGTTCAGGCCGTCAGTGTGACGTAAAACTCTACGTCTTATGCTCTGTTATTTTGTATTGATTGTGTGTCAGATTCGGTGTTGACTAGGGGACCCCTGCCCCTCCTTATATACTCTGGAAGGGTAGAGTTATAAGGAAAATATCATATTTGGTATTACAATATCTTCTTGTAGCCTTGCGGTGCACGCCGACCAATGTCGTGCGCCGCACGTCTTGATCTTGTGGGCTGAGCCGCCTTTAGGACCGGGGGTCATACCCCCGTAAGCTCTTGTCTAACACTTTTGACAGCCTGTCCAAGCTATCACCACTGTGCGCCCGGTCCCTAATAATCAGCAAGATATTCTCCGATGTAAGCCCTCCAAGAATGGTCTATGCACCACAAAAAAATATTTACAGGCATTTGTCATCCCAGAACTCGATCCACCTCCCCCAACAAGGTTTAAGGAGCATTCTTCCCCAAGCAATTCTAATTCTGCAGCTAGCGTGGAAAAGCAGGGATCCTCCACCTCTCATCAAAACCTTCACATGGAGGCTCATAAGAAGAGCTATCGCCACAGCAGGCCGAGCAGCCAGGTACTCTACTCACATAGATAAACATTGCTCCTCCTTAGGTGCTGTCGAAAATGATGCTCATCTCTTCTCCCACTGCAACCTTCCCCGAGTGGTCTGGTTCTCTTTTACCCCATCTATGAGGACTGATAATCTTTCTCAAGAAAGTGATGGAGTCCAATTAATACTACAAAGCTTCATCACCAACTCTATGTCTGACTCCCTTTTCCAAAAAAATACTAATCACAATGTGGTATATTTGGAAGGCTAGAAATGATAATCGCTTCCAATGAAAAACATGGACTCCTATGCAGGTACACAACGCAGTTGCTGCGCACATCAACACACATATGCAAGCACAAGTACTAGGCACAACTGTTGAAGCTAGACAAGCCAATGAGATGCCACAGCTACCGGATCATGCACCCTGGAGGAAAGATTTTCAAAATCTGGACCATTAGCTCGGCGTCAGCAACTATGGCGCCGAGCTAACATGTATCGGCGCCTGCGTCCCTGGCGCTGAGCTCTTGGGCTCGAATCCAATGTGGCGGTGACATAGCAGGGAAGCTCGGCGCCAGTCACCATGGCGCCAAGCTTGGCGCCAGGGTGACTGGCGCCGAGCCTGCCTTACATATGGGCCCCAATCCTTTCTCTCCTCTCCCTCTCTCTCGCTTTTCCCTCGCCCGAGCGCCGAACCGCCGCCGCCGCCCGCGTCCTCTCCCGCACCCCGCCGCCGGCGCCAGCTCACCCTCTCCCTCGCCGCGCCCCACGCCTGGCCGCCCGCGCCGGCCTCACGCTCCGCGCCAGTCCCCTCGCCGTTCCCCTCGCCCGCCCCGCGCCCGCCCGCAGCCGTGCCACCCATCTGGCTTGCTGCTCAAGCGCGCCGCCTTCGCCCGGCGTACCACTGGCGGCGCCTTAGCTTTGCCTGCCACCGCCGGTGCCGTGGACTGTGGATCAGTACCGCCCCACCACCGCCTCGGCCTCGCCGCGCCCGCCGTCCCGCCCGCGCCCGCCGAACCGGCCTCGCCGCATGGATCGCCGGGCATCCCGCGCCCGCCGCTCGCCACCGCCGTCGTCGGACGCGCCCCCGCCGGCCCCGGCCCCGGCACCTACAGCGCCCGGCCATGCCACCGCCGCCCCGACTCGTCAGCAGGACCCACGCCCGGCGTTTGCTGCGACTCCGTCGTCGGATAGGTAAAAATTATGAATTTACAATGTGCGTACTTAGTTAGCTTTGATTGTAGTGTAGTAGTTTTGCATTTGTTATTTACTAGTTAATATGATGACTCAGTGTCGGTGTTTCGAACAAACACCAGCGAGTAAATTTGTAATTGATGCGCGTTAGGCCCGGATGGTGCGCTAAAGGACACAAGGGTTATCTTGGTTCGGGCTGAATGTCCCTACGTCCGATCTGTTCTTTCGCTCGTGTTATTAGCACCGAATGAGGTTCGTAGTAGGGGTACAAACGGTTGGGAGAGGAGAGACCCCAAGTCCTGATGGAGTGATTGGAAGGATGCCAAGAGCTCTGTTGGCGCTTGGCCGTGTAGTGGTGTGTGTGCGCTAACCTGTTCAGAATCGGTCCCTTAGCGGGGAGCCCCGCCTCCCTTTTATAGATCAAGGGAAGCGGGGTTTTTACTGACGGGGAAGAAGAAGAAAACACTAAGAGCATAGAAGGTCCTTCGAGGAACCCGGTCCTTCCTTCTTCCCCACGCCTGATCTCGCCCATCATGGCGGATCGTGTCGAGATTGAGGCGATTGTGGACCGTCGTGGGCCATGCCACGACCACCGCTTTAGCAAGTGGGTACGTCCCATCCGCCCTAACGGGCGGCGTGTCGGACAGATTTGCCGAGCCCCGACCTCGTGGGGGTCGGGAGGCGTGGTGACTGTTGGTTTGCCCTTGGAACGTAGTGGTTGTCGTATGTCTGCGTCGGGTTCTTCGTCTGGAGGCTGAGGCGGCGCCTACAACATCTGTGGGACGGAGAGCAGCGCCCAAATCTGTTTCGAGCTCTCGCCACGCCGGAGGGGTCCAAGCGCTTCGCTGGTCACATCCTGGACGGTACTTCCCTGCAGGGTGCAGGGCATGGCGTCTAACGCTGCGGTTGACCCGAACGTCTTGTCTTACCTCGCAATCGTCATCATGAGGGTGCAGGCGTGGTTCTTCGGTGAGATGGGCCACCTCGGATATCGGGCGGGCGAGATTCATCATTGGCCGTTTGGATGAGGTAAAACCTAGTTTTTACCGTCGGGCGAGCGGAGTCGCCCCGGCCGTCGAACGGAGCCGAGCCCAGCCCTCGGGGGTTGAGCGAGGCGGAGCGCACCCCCTGGGGGTCGGGTGAAGCCGAGCCCAGCCGTCGGGCGAGGCGGAGTCGCCCTCCAGCCGTCGGGCGAGGCGGAGTCGCCCTTCAGCCGTCGGGCGAGGCGGAGCGGGTCCCAAGGGCACATGGGCGCTCGAACGAGGCGGAACAAGACTTCCGTTTGGTCGGGCAAGAGATGTAACCGCGCTTTCGGGAGTTTTTACCGTTCGATGGTTCATTGATTCCTCCTCTTTGGGGTACCCCGGTATTAGGTCCCCGACACTCAGGTAGTTGATTTAGTTAGTGATCTAGTGAGATATATATGTATATAGATAGAAACATAGATACATAGGTACATAGATATAGTTAGATAGCTACTTAGATAGGTAGTTACATATTTAGTTAACTAAATAGGACCTAGCTATTTAGTTAGTACATTGTATCTATGTATGTAGTTATTATCTTATTTACTTAGTTTGTAGTTAGAAAGTACTCGTTAGGTACTATCTATCGTCTAATTTGGACTAAAGCACATGTGTTTCGTTATGTGTTTAAACTAGATGGACAACCTAGTGACCATATATCATGTAGGCACCGTTGAATACGATCGCTATGGATATGTTGAGTTTGTTGACATGCAAAGTGTGCCTGTGTTATTCAATGATAGACCTTCATTTAGTGAGATGGTTGCAAGGGCTCAGGAGGAGCTGCATTGCCTTAGAGATGATGACATTGCAGTTGAGGGTGTACTGCACCTAGGTTCTCCTCCCAACATCCTCAGGCGAATGATCCCAATTGGGTGTGCGGATCAATGGGAGAACTATGTGAGATCGGCTATGAAGAGCCAGCTGCAATGTTTGGATGTGGTCGTACGTCGGGTGTTAGTTGATCCCATCCCTCATGGATTTTCCTCACAAATGGGTCAGCAGGCACACATCGACCCTCCCATCCCGGAACCTGATATGGATGTGGAGGTTGCACCTACGGTTCCCGATGCTCAATTTGCCCCCAATGCGGTAGTTGGAGATGCTTGTCAGACTCATTTTGTTGTGGCAGATCCTCCTCATGAGATCCCTTTGACACAGAATCATCCGAGTAAGTGTCTTAACCGCATGGTTATTGGGAGCTTACCCCTTTCCTTACATCCATTTCTTTCATTCTTTCCTCATTTCTCTACTTATGTTGTAGGAGACATTCCTGAGAATGTGGATGTGCCCCCTGTTGCTGCGCAAGTGCACTTTGGAGATGGATTCCGTGGCTCCAATAGTGTTGAAATTATGCATGATTCGGAGCCATATGAGATGGCAAGGGCTATTGATTCTGATGATGATCGCCCTGTTGGAGAGCTGACAGAGAGTGATGTTGAGATGCTAAGGCATATCTTTTTTGGCCGTCGTGATCCAAGAGTTCACGAGTTCAGCGATCTTGCTCATTCCGATCAGACGTGTGCAGAAGGACGTGATGATGAGCTCCTAGAAGCTCCTGAGGCCGGCCCTAACATGGTAATTGAGAATGGGAGGGTGTTCAATGACCTCTCTACATTGAAGAGGTGGTTGCAGGCGTTTGCAGTGATACGAAAGAGACTTTACAAGGTCTTGCATTCATATGTGGAGCGCCGTTACACAGTTGTGTGTGACAAGGAACGCTGCCCATGGAGGGTTTGTCCAAGGAAGCAAAAGATCACCGGAAAGTGGAAGATCACAAAAGTTGTTGGGCCACACAATTGTACTGACCATGAGCTGACACTGAGGCATCGGTAGTTGACATCTACCCTCATTGCCAAGCGGTTGATGGGAATATTGCAGGAAGAACCCAACATGAAGGTGAGGACAATTATCAGGACCGTTGAGGCGTTGTATGGAGGTTATGTGATAACTTATGGTAAAGCTTGGAGGGCTAAGCAACGAGCGTGGAAGATGATATATGGGGACTGGGAGGATGGGTACGAGTAGCTGCCAATACTTTTCAATGCAATCAAAGCGGTGAATCCAGGCATGCATTATGAGTACATCCCAAAACCAAATGCATGGAAGGATGGGAGGCAGATATTCCTCCGTGCTTCCCATTGATGGTACGTTCTTGATTGGCAAATATCAGGGCACACTTCTTATAGCCATATCCTATGACGTGAACAACAAGTTGGTTCCTTTGGCATTTGCTTTGGTTGAGAAGGAGAACAATGATAATTGGGGATGGTTCTTGAGGCTAGTCCGGATACATGTGGTTGGGCCTGGTAGGAAGGTTGGCGTCATATCTGATAGGCACCAGGCATACTTAATGCCGTGCGAGAGCAGATAGAGGGGTATGCACCTTTGCACCATCATTGGTGTACTCGACACCTTGCCGAGAATCTACTCCGGAAGGATGGTGTGAAGGGTAACTTTGATCTGTTCTAGGAGGCTGCTCGATAGCTTGAGGACAAGTACTTTTAGAAAAAGTTGAAGCAAGTCAGAACCGCATCAAATGCAGAAGGTAGACAATGGCTCACAGGTTTGATGAGGGATTTGGAGAAATGGATGAGAGCTCACGACGTCGGTTGATGGAGGTATGAGTTTCAGTGCAGCAACATGGCGGAGTCATTCAATAAGTTGCTATTGGGGATACGTGGTATGCCTGTGAATGCAATCGTTCAATTCACCTTCTATAAGCTTGTTGCCTGGTTCAATGATGGACACGCACATGCATTGAAGTTGCAGAGTGATGGAGAGATATGGGCTCCGAAACCAAAGGCACACCTAGAGAAGGCAAATGAAAGGGCTGGCACACATGAGGTTACATGCTTTGACCATGCTATAGGGACTTATTAGGTCGAGCATAGGGGCGATACAACGTCCGACGGTGAGGTCCGAGAGTCGAGGATGCATGTTGTTGTCCTCCGAGATTTCAAATGCACTTGTGGTAAACCAAGACAGTACCACTTTCTATGTTCCCATTTGGTGGCAGCAGCTAGGCATTGCAACTATAATATCGAGAGCAGGATACCTCACGAGTTCAGTGTCGACACGCTTGTGCACACATGGAGCCCCCGCTTCGTGCCTTTTCGGGACCCTGGAGAGTGGCCTCCATATGATGGGCCGAAGTACATTACGAATCCAGCTTACCGTTGGAACAAGCGTGGGAGAGGAACCCCATTTGTTACTGACCCCGAGCAGTACGAGTACAGCAAGTGTGGTAGACTTAGCCACAATTCACGAAGTTGCCATTGGCAGATTAGTGAGGTGCGAATATTGGTTGATTATATTATTTAATATTTGTCGAATTTATTTAATTAATTATGCATGTAATTGTGTCAATTACTTGTACATTTCTAAGTTCATGTTTCATTGTATATTGAATTTCTAATTCATTGACTTTTTTTGTAGGATGGCGCAATTCCACCTGCTCGACCCGACGTACGAGGCGACCCACCGAGGACGTCTCATAGCGCAGGGGCAGGTAATAATCTATTCGTTTTGTTCAAATTTTGGTGAGCGTACATGTGTTCGTGAAGTAATAGGAGACTATGTTTTATTCCATGCAAGACCTTCCGCTCCTTCGTTCTAGAATCCACAATGGGTTCTTGGACATGTGGTACGACGACAGGTACACTCCTTTCCTACAAAGAGCTGGCCTAGATGTCATCTCTTTTTAGGTTCATCGTGGGTTGCCCAAGTTCAACTCAGCGGCCATAACTGCGTTGGTTGATAGGTATTATATTCAATCATTGCCTCCATTCATGGCCATTTGTTCATGCGCTTGCCTTTTTGACATGTAATCTTGCTTTGTCTAAAATATAGGTGGCGGCCAAAGACTCACAGCTTCCACCTACCTTTCGGGGAGATGACAGTCACGCTCCAGGACTGTCAGAAGATGCTAGGTCTGAGGATTCATAGCAACCCAGTCATCGGGCAGTGCAGGTCAGAAGGCTAGAGAGCATGAGTGGAGGCCTTCCTTGGGCGTGAGCTTGGCGAGCAAGGGGCTCGTACTTCTAGAGTTCTCATCTCCTGGCTCCGGCAAGAGTTCGCACAGTGCCCCGAGGAGGCAGATGAGGAGACAGTTGGATACTACTCCAGGGCGTGGATCCTACCTGTTTGCCTACGTTCTCTTCCTTGACACCATGGGTAACACTGCATCCTGGATGTGGGTCCACTGCCTCAGTGACTGGGACCTGGCGGGTCACTACAGCTGGGGCTCTGTAGTCTTGGGTTTTCTATACCGGCAGCTGTGCGAGGGGTGTCGTCGGGCTTTGTCCAACACGTCACTTGGTGGATGCGTGTACATGCTCTAGCTGTGGATGTGGGCTCATCTTCCAGTTGGCCGTCTAGAGGTTCTGGTTCGTCGTGAGTGGTTCCAAGGTCAGCCTCCAAGTCGACAGCCGACGTGGGCATACCTTTGGGACCAGGTCAGGGTTAGAGCGGGCGTACATTGAGTTCACAAATGAGCTAGACACGTTGACGGCGTCTAGTGTAAGTAAATTTTATTTCCCATGCTGGTTTGAAATGGATTAGTCTACCATCTACAATCTTGTTTCGACATGTTGCAGGTGGAGTGGGAGTCGTACGATAGAGAGGGGGCACTTCCTTTTCAGTTGAGCAACATTTGTGGGTTCGACGATGACTTTTATAGGATGAGGTGCCCTCTAATCTACTTCTACACTGTCGAGTTCCACCTGCCAGATAGAGTTGCACGCCAATTTGGAGTGAGACAGCTTTGGCCTACGGCTCCGTTCTCGACTAGCGTTGACTTACACAAGTAAGTGTTTTGCTATTTCAAATGTCTCGTGATGATTCATTTCTAATAATATGGTGACATGTACATGGATTCAAGTAACGATGACATACGTGCAGGTTGGATCGTCAGAAGAACAGAAAGATTTTTGACTGGGAGAAGCACCACCAGTTCTACATTGAGCAATGGGAGGAGATGCACAACAACGTGGATGAGAACAACGAGCCACACACGAACCATGAGTTCAGGCGGTACCAAGCTTGGTACCAGCGTGCGACACGTTGCAGGCTGAGGGTATAGTGGATAGAAGATGACTACGCCGACATCGGCCCCGTTCGCTGGTCTGAAACTTGGTTGAAACTGGCTGGTTGTTGTGAGAGAGAAACATTGTAGCGGCTGAAACTGGCTGGTTGTTGTGAGGAGGAGCAGCCGGCTGGTCAGCCGGACCAGACCAGCGAACGCGCCTATCGAGTCCTCCGACGATGAAGACACGGCGTACGACCAATCTACTCGTGCAGGAAGGCAGATGGAGGCAGGACCGATCTTGGACAGAGTGGTAAGTCAATTGACTTATTTTTCTACGTTAAGTTGCATACCAATACATTAGGCGTTAGAGTTATCTATTTTAGTTAGTGCCACCTTCGAGCCGTATCATCCTTATAATACGTTAGATTCTTGTATAAAAGAAAACAAAACCTATTGCTATCTGTTCAGAAGTATTATTACTGAGAACTTTGTTGCAGGGTAATACACTCAAATGCTCTGTTGAAGAAATTGAGCGCATTTGGCCGAGAGTCAGGGACGACTACATGCGTAGCTTCCTAGATGTAAGATTCAAAATATTCTTTCAAACATATTATTAATACGTTAGATTCTTTCAGTTAACATAATTTTGTACAACAGAGGTTGTCACGCCGGCTACGTCGTGTGGCTGCTCGTTGTGGTTGCAGGACAGACACGACACAAGATGTGTATGTTCCTTCCGTAGGTAGAGGAGGCTTAGGTTCCTCTAGCCAAGCAGCTATAGGGGACAAGGACGAGGACGACGACGACGATGAGGATGACGTGGACCAAAGGCACGGGGAGCTTGGCCCCTCTTGGCTCCATGACGCTCCCTTGACTCAACCTACACAACCTCCAGGCACTAGGCGACGCCGTCCACCTGACCCTTACACTCTAGGTACGAGCGCTCTCAGTCACAAGGGTAAGGGTAAGAGTAGGAGGTTGTGAGGATTGTGGTAGATGTTAGTATACACTATTATGGATTTTGTATTTACTTTCCTATAACTATTTGGGACTGTATGGACATTGTGGACTATTTGGACTATTAAATGTTTGGATTATATAATGATGTCTCTGTTTGTAACTGTGGATGCTCCTGAAATAAGGGAAACTCTTGCGATTTTTTTCATGAATCATTAATCATTCTACACTGCTAAAAAGGCACAAATGTAGTACACAGATTAAATATAAATTCATTAGAACATGTATAGTCCAATCGTATTATACAGACACTTTGCAGATGAATCTAGGCTTTTCAAGTAACAGTGAACGAATAAAGGCTTTTCAGACAATGAAAATAGACTTTTTAGTTACAAGGACAGCAGTGATTTATCACTTCACTGACATAGTACTGGCATGCAAGGAAGCACAACTCCACTCCATCTCCATGATCCATCTTATGACTGTTTGATCCAAGGGCTGAGGTGAAGAGGCACATGGATCGCTGACATGGCACATTGAGAGGCATCCATTCCTCCTCTCAACCTATAAATAACCCCTCACTCCTTCTCATTCACACACACAACAAGGAAGAAGAGCACTCCTCAGCATTTTCTTTCGTTGCAATACCAATGTCTGGAGGGCCGTCCAGAGGGAGAGGAAAGGGGAAGGGAACAATCATTAGGTGGGAGGGTCCTCTTGGTCCCAATTTCTTTGAGGAAGCTCTTTATGAGAGGTTCCCAGTTGAGAGCAAAAGCGATTTCACCAAAGAGGCACCACTTTGAGGATACGATGAACGGAAAGAAGAGTGGCCAAAATGCATGCATGGTGAGGACTGCCTAGTGTAGATGTTCATCGAGGGAATAGATGGAGGTCGTTGTTTCTTCAAATGCCCACGAGCATGGGTACTTGCTATTAGTATTTGTTTTTTCAATATGTTTCTCGTCTATACAACTTACATGACATACTTATTGCAGTCTTCCTTGGCCGAAGAAAACTATGTGTTCACTAGGTGGGTTGATCCTCGACCTATTTATCTGCATGCGGAGTACATCTACTACCTGCAGGACCGTATCTTCGATCTAGACAGGGAAGTTAGCAACGGTTACAAGGACAACGGACAGGACGACAACAACAACGGTGCCGATTCACAAGAGGCACTCTGCAATGATCCATATTGCACCTGCCCTAATCACAGGAACAAGGGTCCTCCGCCGCCACCCCCACCGCCACCACCACCAACAATGGGAGGCTACTTTGGAGAAGGTGCAACACAATTTGCTATGTGGCCACACTACTATAACGACTTTATCTTATTCACATGGCACATCTATGTGTTTGTTGTTTGGTTTAATTACCTAAGGCATCTTAGGTTTAGTCGAAGAAACTCTGCACCCTAGTTCGGTACATGATCTCACATGCCATTTCATATGTTTTGTGTGTTGAAAAGGCACAAATATAGTACACAGATTAAATGTAAATTCATTAGAACGTGCATAGTCCAATCGTATCATACAGACTTGGGTCGGGACTTCTGACTGTCGGAAGTCTCGGAAGTTTCGACTCACGTCGAGACTTCCGACAGCCACAATCACTACGCAGGCTAAGTGACTGGGCGTCAGGATTTCCGGCATGAGTCGTGACTTTCGACTGTCGGGAGTTCTGGCTTACGTCGGGACTTCCGACACCAACAGTCACTGAAAAATATTCTACGTGCTCGTGAAGTGCTAGAGTGTCTCTCTTTTGATTTTATTTTTATGCTTGAACACTCTATCTTCCTCAGACCAACTAAGTTTGCATTCCTCTTTATAGTGCGTCAGATCCTAAACTCAAAAACAAAAATAAAACCATTGGAGAGCGCATATTGAGTAATAGCTGTGACATATCTCATTAAGATCACATTAGTCCCTAATTTGGATGTCATCAATACACCGAAACCCACATAAAGGGTAAATACACTTTCAAATCCTCAGTCTAAAACATACTGAGTAAGTAACTCATCATCCGAGTACCAGTCCTCTACCACAACCTTGTTGTTGTGGCTAGGCTCACCTGCATTGCTTTGACCTACGTGTCGCCTGTAGTAAGCGGCCTGCGCTTCATCTACGGCATCTGCGGCTTGAGTGAAGAACGCGTCGTCATCCTCCTCCGCCTGCAAGCCTGCCTCTGCTAGAGCGATGAGCTCGCTCAGTCTGCCAGTGTCGTCCTCAGCCTCCTCCGCCTGCAAGCCCGTCTTTGCTAGAGCGATGAGCTCGCTCAGTCTGCCAGTGTCGTCCTTAGCCTCCTCTGCTTGCAAGCCCGCCTCTGCTAGAGCGATAAGCTCACTCAGTCTGCTAGTGTCGTCCTTATCCTCATCCCCCTCATTGGACAACACAATCGGTGATTGAACGGTGCGACCAACTCGCGATCTGTGCTCATCTAACTTCTTTTCCTCATACCTTGCACGAGCCACCTCTGCGGCATGTTTCTCGCTGCATCCAATCCCTACATGTATAAAATGAAATCGGTTAGCAACGCGATTATATTATATTTAAAATCAGGCAACGAAAAAAATGCTTTCAAGCACTCACTGACACATAATGCAACAACATGCTCGTTCAAGACCTGCATCTGTACTCTTGTCTCCTCCCTTTCCTCCTTCCTTGCCCTCTCCTCCTCTAACGTCATCCGTCTCTCCAATCCCCATTTGTCAAGCCCAACATCGATCGGGTTACAAATACCGCATTGTCTAACAAACTCACGCATCTTTTTTTGTGATGTTTAACGAATAGGTTGATGTAGTCAGGTCCATATCCCCGCTTCCGTGCAATTACTTGCCTCCCCTTGAGTTCATCCAAGAACTTAGCTTGGCCATCATAGCATTCCCACCTGCATTTTCTAGTGCTCTGTTCAAACAAAAAATTATATCATATATGTCTTAACAAAACAAACAAAATACGATTTCATGTTTACCGCAAAAATAACGAACTTCATCATAGTCAACCATATAGCCGCAATAATGGCCTATTCCAAGCTCCGAAGGGACTAGGCCATAGTTGAATTTAACACCATATTCGCACATGACAGGAGGTGCTTTGTAAATTACCCTTTCTTTCTTCTTTTCCTTAACCTTTTGCGGTTCTTCCGGCCATTGGTTCTTAGGACCATACAATCACTCCTTGAAATGATACTTCGCCATTGAAAACACATAAATAAGGTGACATTAGTACACGCACACATAGAGCTAAACATTTAAACATATACACTTTCCACTTACTTCGTGTTTGTTCGGACACACAAACTCCAAAGTATTCTCAGGGTTTATCACTGCTCGATCTCCGCATTCGCACAGAGGAGGTTCCTCAAGTCATCTAACTGCGGCTAGGTGCTTCTCCTTAGCCGTCATTGACGGGGGGTTAGGGGGGTGCAACCACTGCTTGAAGTGGTCACGTGGATGTCTCCCTCTAAAAATCGTCGAAAAGGAGGTACTTAGGGTCAAACTTGTCTGCACCGTCGATCCACTGAAAGAAAAAACACCTCTCATGGCCCTACACAACGAGATTCCAACAAAATATTAGTAGCATACTTACACAAATAAAGAAAAAAATAGTGGAAACAATTTCTTACATTAAAACGACTGCATGTGTAGAAGCAACGCGCCGCTGTGTCCGGATGTTTCGATTGAAACACGTGGGCCGGGAAACCACAGTCACAGTTAGGGACAGGAAGGACGGGGACATCTTTGCTAGACGCGTCGAGGTATAATTCTCGAGGACGACCCTATTTTCGCCAAAACTCCTTCCGATACATTTCTTGCATCTAACAAAACGGATGTAATTTAACAAACAAAAATCAAAACATTACAAATTAATGCCAATGAGAACCATAACTACAATACAACCAACTTCGTTCTAAGAACCGAAAGTAATTAACATTAAACCCTAAACCTAGGGTTTCCAATGTTACGCACAATAATGAACCCATAAAACATAACAACATGCGCCGCGGTTACCTAGGTTTAATACAAATATTAAAAATTGCATGAAACCTTAAGTCATGACGATTCTTAGGTTGAAAAATCCGACTAATATATATCGAATCGATACGAAAAAAACTAGGAGGGGAGCGAGGATACTTTGCTCTCGAAGATCTACGGATTAAATCAAAGTTTCAAAGATCCAATATGCCGATTCGTGAGGTAGGACGAAGTGGGGAGAGAAAAAACCTGAGAGGGAGGAGAAAAAAGAGGAAGAAGGCTCGGGCAGGAAGGTTGGGGCCAGGGTTAAAACACAAGCTCGCCGCCAAGATCTACGGCGCCGAGCTCGGCGCCAGGAGCTACGGCGCTGAGCTTGGCGCCAGGGTGACTGGCACCGAGCTTCCTGTCATGTCACTGCCACGTTGGCTTCGAGCCCAAAGGTCCAGATTTTGAAATCTTTCCTCAACGGGCATATTTATGAAAATTTCAAAAAAAAAAGCTAAAAAATAAAAAATTCGGCCATGCACACCATACTCAGCAAGATCTACCAACTGCACCGTCAGGTACGAGACTTTCACTGCCACAGGTGCCAATGACGAACAGGTACACCGTCACCACACCGGCACTACTCCACCAGATGCTACGTGGATGCATCCACTGCGCCGGACCAACCAACTCAGCCGCCCAGGCAGGATGGTCTTTGAGTCTTCATTCTTAACATGCAGGTGCAACCACAGGCGCTCTACATCAAGGCAAAACTAGCTGGCTGCATATCAGTGCTCATGGCTGAGGCGGCAAACCTTGCCTTTGCCTCCACTGTCATCGACGGTCTGAATCTCAATAACGTCAACTATTTGTCGGACTGTGAACAGTTGGTTCACTTTCTTAATGAGGCTGATCATTCCAATCCACCTAACTGGAGAATCAAATATTTCACACAAATGTTATCCAACAACACAAGAAGCAGGGAATCCAACATCTTCAAGATCAACAGGCGATTAAACACCACAACAGATGCACTGGCACGCCAGGCTGCCGAAGACTCAACTACCCTAAACACAAATTTAGAGTCCTCCTGCTCTTATGAGCATCATGTACACAAGTGCACTCTTCTACAAGCTCTACAATACGTAGACTTGAACGATGTAACCATCCTTGCAGCACGTTGCTGCTAATAATAAATATGTTTGTTGTAAAAAAAAAACACAACCAAACAATATATATTCTTAGTCGAGCTAAATACATACAAGCAATGAAACAAAAAAGCGTGCACTCAACTCAACTCAAGTGGAGATCATCACACTCCTAAGCTCAGCTCAAAGTAAATAGATACACATGCAACAGAACAAGATGATAACTCGATCGTTAGAGAACTCTGGTGTGAGCACTTCGATGCTCACTAGAGCTATCAGGTGGTTACGTTTTCAGAGTAGAAAGTTGGTAGTGGTTAGTTGTGTGTGTGTGTGTGTGTGGGGGGGGCAATAAATAGGTGGTGTGCTCACCCATTTAATCTCTCTTGGCTAATATTTGCACATATTAGAGTTCAACTTAAGCCTCCATTCATGTTTGCTTAGTTGAGATTGCGATTTGGTGAGATTGGAGAGTATCTATTGTATTTGTATTAAAAGTTTATATCTAGTGGCACTAGTTTATCATCTTGGCTGTAGATTTCTTATTGCTCTTGGTGGTTGCCACCACCTAGATGGCTTGAAGGCAACCGCACCATTCAGCACCACTTTGGTAAGGGCAGTCCCAATGGGACATTGATGGTGGTTTATATCCCTATTAAATGAGATGTCACGTAAGTAAAATGTTGACATGGCAGCCTAATTAACGAGGAAAGAGAAGAAAAAATGTAGAAGTAGTTTTCTAGAGAAACGACGACTTCTCTTCACCCAACGCACGAAGAAACGATGAAAACACCACTTGGAAGAAACCACCGGTTTCTAGCGGCGCCACGCTCACCCGCCGGCCGAGCCCGCCCCACTCGGCCGCGCTTGGCTGCGCCGGCAGCGCCCGCTCGCGCCGGCCGTGCCCGCCCCGCTCGCCCTCGCGCGTCGCGGTGGGGCTCGTCTGCGCCGCCGTCCTCGCGCGTCGCCGCGCTGCAGTGCTGCTCGCGCGGCTGCGGGAGCTCGCTTGCGTTGGTGGTCTGCTGCTCGCGCAGGCCGTGCTGCGCCACCGTGCAGACCGTGACGCCCCGCCATCGAGCAGGATGCACAGACCAGGGCGCACCGCCGTGCAGAAGACCTCTCACGTACTGCAGTGCGCTCGCTCGCGCGCCGCGTGCGCTAGCCCGCCTGCCGCCGCACGTGCTCGCCGGAGGTGCCGCCGCTGCATGTGCTCGCTCTGCTGGCTGCGCGCGCTAGCGCTGCTGGTCCTACGCTCGCCGGCCGCCGCCGCCGCTGGCCGCGCGCTCGCGTGCTGCAGTGCGCTCTCTCGCATGTCGCTAGCCCACCTGCGTGCGTTCTGCAGACCCTGTGCATCTGAGCGGTTGGGAGAGTAGAGAACGCGAAGACTCTAGCACTGTATAGGTAGTTTTTATAGACAATTTTTTGCTGACGTGTTTTTTTTAACATCGTGTGTGGTTTCCACCGTTGGGACTACCCTAATTGTGGGGGCTTAGATCGAGAATATTTATGATGGGCACTTGTGCTCATCCCTGCGGGAGTTCGTGAAGAGGAACTCTATTGGAACCGAGGCTTGTTGAATGTAAGTTGATCGACCGACTCATAGGCGAGCCCCACATTGAGGCTAAGCTTGAGGGCTTGTTTAACTTGTGAAGGAGCATCAATCATTGGACTTATCTTAACGAGGAGTAGGTTGTCGACAAGCAATCAAACATCAGGACAAATATCACCTATGTCAATTTGTCTCCCTTGTTTTGCATCACTACACTTGCGCCTTTTACTTTGTGCAATCCTAGCTTATGTAGTTGTGTAGCTCTCTAGCTTGTTTGCTTGCCTTGTGTAGCTCGATTAGTTGTGTAGCTTAACTGAGATAGATTGCTTGTTCTAGTGTGTAACTGTTATTTGCTTTCTCTAGAATTGGGTAGAAGCTTGCTTGTTTGGCTTGCTAATTGCTAGCTCTGCTATTAAAATTGCGTTGAGGTGCTCTTATTAGACTAGACTTAATGCTTCCTAAGCCCACCTAATTATCTAACAAGTTCTGTAGTGTTATACCTTATAAAATTTTTAATAGGTTGTTCAATCAACTGAGGTACATACATGTGTTATATACTCATATTTCAAATTCCTACATATAAATAATGATTTTGTTTCTCATAAAACAATCAATAAAGCAAATAGATATTTGTTATCTTTAAAATCAAATATGTATTTGAATTATTCATTTTTTTGTATTTGTATATCCAATAGATAATTCTTTTTAATTTGAACTTAAGAAATATACTGTCTTTATTTTAAATTATAAGAAGTTTACTATATATATATTATATTTATATATTTGGAAAACCAAAATATCTATACCACTGTTTATTCTAAATTATTGATTTTTCTAGATACATAGTTTTTGCTATGCATCTAGATATAAAATATATATAGACACGTAATAGAAGTTAATAAAAGTTACTCCCTTCGTTCTTAAAAAAAAAGTTACTCCCTTCATCCTAAATTATAAGTTATTTTAACTTTTTTGAGAGTCAAGACATCTCAAGTTTAATTAAATTTATATAATAAACAATAATATTTATGATACTAAATAAGTATCATTATATTCTTCATTAACTATATTTTTATAGTATAATGTATTTGATCACAAATCTTTGTGATTTTTTAAATAATTTTAGTCAAATTTGAGAATTTTGTTTTTCTAAAAAAAAGTTAGAATGACTTATAATTTGAAATGGTAAACGATATATAAATTAGAATGGAGGAAGTAATTTATAATTTGTATAATGGAGCAGCAGGAAATAGTCCATCCCGTCGAGCTGCCAACCACCTTAGGGCATGTACAACCCACAGACGGGGTCCGTCTCTAAGTCTCTAATCTGTTTAATGCTTTGCATGTAGTTAGGATCAACTATAAATAATTTTTTGTACACCATTGTGTGGCTATTTGATAGAAAATGTATCAAGGATAAATAAGAGCAACATGATTACAATATTTTTTACAAACCATCAATATAATAATTATGTTATATATAGTTGCGACGCCTTTTGTCTAATTTTCTTTAACTGGGAAGCATTTAGGTAACTAGTAGATAACATTCAGATAACTTAGTAGATAACAGGAAGATATATATCTGAAAACAGGAAGACACCTTCCAATTCCAAACCAAAGAACAGGGCTGCTTTCGAGAGTCTAAAATTCAGAACTGAAAACAGGATAGCTGAAAAAAGGAAAACATTGCTGACGGTTCAGAAGACTTGATCTGAGCCCTTGAGAGTCTATTCACTAGCAGGATTCGTGCTTCATGTCTACATTGCAACATTCAGTCATCAAAACAATTCTCTCACAATAAATCTGAATGGTACACTGAACATCCAGCTTCTTATACAACTCTCTACTTTGTATTTTGAGCAGGTAGCTCTTCCGATTTCAGAACTGATAGCACCCTGCTGAACAAGGTATCCAAGTAGCACTGCACATAATCTCGCTGAACAACCAAATAGTAATAATTAACAATAATGCAGATATGATGCAATTTGCATCTTCGCCGTACTGCATCTAAGCATTCTAATACAATAATTAAACAAGGTGCATAAGCCATACGCCCCATACCTGCTCCTCCCCAGTGAAGTCGATCGCGCACAGGTCATGTTGCTCCCACCGCACCCAACGCAGCCGCTCCCGCCGCCGGCGTGCCCGCCCCAAAACCTGGTGAAGAGAAGGGTAGATTTGGCGCGTAGAATCCTTCTTGCGCGCGCCCTCAACTTCCTCTGCGGACGCGCCCGCACTGGATCCGTTGGCTCGTCGACTCAAGGAGCCCCTCCCGTACAACGCGTCTCCAGCGGTTGAGAGCGTCTTGGAGCACGCGCCCTCGCCGTCGACTCGTGAGGCGACGAGGAGAGCGTCGACTCGTGAGACCGGGGTTGTTTTCGCAAAATTCACGCGCTGGAGACGGCACAGGAGACGCGTTGTACGTGCCCTAATCCCTGCGTCAAAACGGAAGCTGATAACCTCTGTCTGCCGTCCCCTTGCACTCCAAACATCCATGGCGACTGCCCCCTTGCCCTCTCGCTCCCTCCTGGCCCCAGCTCAGCAATCCCATCCACGGCTTCCGGCCTCCCTCCGCATCAGCCTCTCCCACCACAAGCAACCTCCCACCGGCCCCAAGCGCCACCGACGCGCCGTCACTTCGCATCCGGCCTTCTCTGCAGCCGCGCGGGGTCGTGCCAAGAAGATTCCCATCGCGGACACCGATGAGCCCGCCGCCGGAGTCCGCGTCACCGATCGTGGCCTCTCTTACCGCCTCGATGGCGCGCCATTCGAGTTTCAGTATAGCTACACTGAGGCCCCACGCGCACGGCCCGTAGCGCTCCGTGAGGCACCGTTCCTGCCGTTCGGGCCCGAGGCCACGCCACGCCCGTGGACGGGAAGGAAGCCACTGCCAAAGAGCCGCAAGGAGCTTCTGGAGTTTGACTCGTTCGTGCTGCCACCACCGGGCAAGAAGGGGGTGAAGCCCGTGCAGTCACCGGGTCCGTTCCTCTCCGGTATGGAGCCGAGGTACCAATCGGTGTCCAGGGAGGACATACTCGGAGAGCCCCTCACCAAGGAAGAGGTCTCCGAACTCGTGAAAGGGAGCCTCAAGTCCAAACGGCAACTCAATATGGGTGGGTTCCCTCTCTTGCTGTGGATTCAACTGTGTCGCCGGATTAAAATGTGGATTGTTGGTACATGTTGGCTTGCTGCGGGCTGTTGATGAATCATTAATTGGTGACACTTGGAGTTCTGCCTGCTGTAATTTATAGTCTCCTTTTGACTTCTGCAGGTAGGGATGGTTTGACACATAATATGTTGGAGAACATTCATTCACATTGGAAGAGGAAAAGAGTTTGCAAGATAAAGTGCAAATGTGTCTGCACAGTGGATATGGATAATATCTGCCAGCAACTAGAGGTAGTTAGCTCCTTTCTCCTTCCTTTTGGTTCAGTTGTTTGTGTTAGACCCCGTTCGCTGGTCTGAAACTTGGCTGAAACTGGTTGTGTGAGAGAGAAACACTCTTTGGCTGGTTTGGTGAACAGTAAAATGTGAGGGGAAGCAGCCGGCTGGTCTGGAACTTCTAGACCAGCGAACGGCCCCTTAGTCCAGCTGCAGGAATAATGATTATCAATACAACAACAACAACAAAACCTTTAAGTCCCAAACAAGTTGGGGTAGGCTAGAGTTGAAACCCAGCATAAGCAATCAAGGTTCAGGCACGTGAATAGCTGTCTTCCAAGCACTCCTATTTAAGGCTAAGTCTTTGGGTATATTTCATCCTTTCAAGTCTCCTTTTATTGTCTGTACCTAAGTTGCACGGATACAGATACGGATACGTGTATCGGTATCGGAAGGATACGGATACGCGGATACGTTTTAGTGTTTTTTTAATAAATATAGGTAATAGCGCATATTAAAATTGTGAAAGAGTGAAAGTAGTAAATTACCTTGCAATAGCAAGTACCAGTCAAAGCAAAGACCGGAACTCCGAAAGCATCTCCATTCTTCAAATCTTCGATTGTCCATTCTCGAGTTCTCCAAGGCTCCAAGTCCAGAATTTGCACAGAAAAACCAAGTAACCAACTATCAATCAATTTATTACTAAAACTTGACTACTTGAGTATTCAGTAATCAGTAGTAGTTCAGTACATCACCTTGTACTACTAGTGTCCTGGAGTCTGAACTCTGAAGTAGACAGGAGATGAGAAGATGAGAGGACAAAGGAGTACTGTAACTGCTATTTAAAACTGGTAAGTGATAACAATAAAACATTGTAATTAACCACTTAAGACTCTAAGAGTACTATTATTACAGCACAGAAGGTCTGTAGTCTCATCAACTCTCAAATATAGTAGTCTTAAATTTAGAAAATTAATAGAAGGCATTCAGGCTTACAATTCATGCAGCAGCAAGTTCCTGTTCCTCAATTGTTTCATTGTCATCCACAATATCAACCGGCAGCTCATCCAGACCAAAAGACACAGCTTGCAGTTCAGATTCATCAAGGGACAGATCAGCCATTTCAAGAATACCAACACCACCAAGTGAATCAAAAGAATCCCCTCATACATCCTACATCCTTGTCTCTCCTGTCTTGTATGCATCAGTTCTTCTTGATAGATGCCTCAGATTTGAGTGCACAAAGACCAAATCTTCAGCACGCTCTGGAGTTAAGGCATTTCTCTTGACACTATGGACAAAGCTATAGGTGCTTCAGTTTCTTTCACAGCAAGAAGATGAGGCTAGCTGGCTAAGCAATTTCATGGCCAAACTCATCAATAAGGGAGCAGATTGTCCATGATTTGTCCACCAAGTCATAGGGGAAACAGCCCATCTATCATGGATTGAGTCAGGATCATTAAATTCTTCTGAACAACTAGAAAACCTTGAGTACTCTTCTTTTACTTTAGCCAATTCTTCTGGCATGGGAAAGAACTTCTTAAAGCAAACCATCATCATTTTTTATACCTCTTTATCCTTGTGGGGTGGTTCACGGCCAGGACCTTCTTCAATCCACTTTTTGCTATAATATCTGCAATTGGCAATGATGATTTTAGTGAATGAAAAAAATCTGTACTAACCATTCAAGTCAATGAAAAAAATCAGAATGACAATTTGTACCTTGGATTAAGTGAATGAGCTAAATAATGAAGTGGATTATTTTCTTTTGTCCACCTAGCAATCAATATGTCCTAAATAACCGAGTACAGACTTGACTCCTCATCTTCTTGCTTGCCCTCATATCGATATATGACTTTCTTCACTTTCTCTATCATTGAATCCCACATCTCATAAACTAAGTGAAGACATGGTGTGTCGGTGTCTGTCATACGAATCATTTCATAAATAGGAGTAGTAATCTTAAGAATGTAGTCCACCTTGTCCCACCATACATCACTAAGTATCAAGTCCTTGACAATTTGGGCTGTTGGAGTTGGAGAATCATCTCTGACTTCTCTGTACACACTCTATTTGTCACTAATCACCATTTGTTGGAGGGCTATTTTTACCTCAACAAACCGCTTCAACATACAAATAATAGAGGCAAATCTTGTTTCAACAATAGAAAGTAACTTCAAAGGGCTGAACTCATTGAACATTGAAAGCCGCATGCCATGATTCATTATGAAATTATTTATCATAGCAGCCTTAGTTTTAACATCATACATAAATTCAAGTTCCCCCCAAGCAAATAGTTCTTCATCAGAGGGGTTGTTTCCTATTTTAGGTTCACATATACTTTTCAGCGCAAGATTGAGGGTATGCACAACACATGGTGTCCAAAATATGTTATCATACTCAGATTCTATTATGAGACCAGCACCTTTGCAATTTGCAGCATTGTCTGTAATGATTTGTACTACATTATGTCTACCTACTTCTTCAATTATACCCTTCAACTTCTCAGTAATGTATTCTTTTGATTTGTACTGACCTTCACAATTATCAGCCCTCAAGAACATAGGTGCCTTGTCAGAAACAACAACAAAATTGATGATTGGTCGCCTCTGAGGGTCTGACCAACCATCAGAGCTGATTGTGACTCCCTTCTCTGCCCATGTGCTCTTTGTGCTCTCCAACAAAGTCTCTATGTGCCTCCTTTCTTGCTTCAGAACCCCCTCCCTAACTCTGTTGTAACTAGGAATCACATAACCTTGCATGTTGCGACTGCAAGCAAAGGTAAAGGCTTCTCGAAGATATGGATTTCTCAGAAAATTAAAAGATACCCCTCCAGAATAAATTGCTCTACTAATTAAAGCATCCAAGTGCTTACGGTCTTCCAATGCCCAAGCTTTTTCCAATGCAGAAACATGCCCCCTCTTGCTCCTCTTGTTGCTGTCAGCAGTATTGCTTGAGGAAGGAGCAATAGGCAAAGAAACAGTTCTTGGTGTAACACCCCAGGTGTTTGGCTTCCACATTTGCACTGCATTTCATGAACATGAGCATCATGCATCCATTCGTGAACTTATATTACATGAAACATGATTTCGAAACATTGCAACATGTTGTATATTTCATGTGTATTGTTTCTTTTATGAAATGTAAAGTGTGCAACACTTAAGTGCAACATGTGCCACTCAATTAGTCAAACAAGGTTAGTTAGTACTATGCAACACACTCATGAAACATATGAAACATGGCCTTGAAACAAAAGTAAAACTTCACTTGTTCTTCCATGTTTCAATGCCTGTGATGCCTGATTCTTGTGTGACCAATGTATGGTGTGGCCAATTATTCTCCTAAGAACCTTAGTTATACTTAGGATGTCATTTGGAACATTGTTCATGTTGATCATTTTGCCTAATTAGGTTTCCAAGTCATGGTTGACCAATTTGGACCCCTAGAGCTCCTATGTTTGACTGTTTAAAAAGTACAGCTTAGAGTGTTTGCATGTCTGAGCAACCTAAAGCAAAGTTGTAGAAAATTTTATAAGGAACAAACTTTGTTTAGAAGCCAAGTCATGAAAATGTGCACAACATGTTCAAAAAGGACCCACAAGTCAGAAGTGAAAGCTGATTCAACACTTGAAAATATTTCTAAGTCCTAAATGCCATTTCAGTTTGATTGAGCCAACTTTGGCTTGATACAACCCTTGATCCTTGGAGAACTGGCTGTTGATTTCTAAAGCAAAGTTGTAGACCCAGCTTAACTCTACAACTTTCATGTTCATTGCTTCCACTAATTCTTCATGGTTTAGGAACAATGTAGCGTCGAAAATCGCCTGTCAGTCGGTCACTTGGTCACTGAATCGGATTTTCAGATTCGCTACAGTAACCGACCAACAGCAGGACTTCGCCGCCGCGTGGCGCCACGCGTCGCCGTTCGCCTGCCTGGTTAGGCCACATCGGGCCAGAGCTCAGCAATTGAAACCACAGCACGCCACCGAGAGCCCCCCCTGTGCCTCAGTTCATTTCTTCGCTTCCTTCCTTCTCCTTCGCAGCCGCAGTGGACCGCCGCTGTCGCTTGTTGCTCCGACGAGCTCGCACGCGCTCACTGCTGCGTCTTGCCTCGCACCACCCCGCCCAAAGCTCCGCTAGCACCTCACGGTCCTCGTCGACGTCTTCGCTGTGCCATAAGAGCTCTAGGTGAGCGGCATTGCCGATTCCGCGCACCGCCGCGCCATGGCCGCGCCGGTGACCTCGCCGTGGCCAGCTCAACACCGCTCCTCTCTTCCTTCCCTAGCTACAGTATCGCCTTCTCCGTCATGTGCTGATGCCTGGGTGAAGACGTCACCATCGCCGTCGGTCCAGCCAGGCCAGAACACGGCCGCGCGCCGCCGTGCGCCATGGCCGAGCCGCCGTGCGCCATGGCCGGGGTACCTAGAGTCTGCTAGAGCTTAGGGGTAGTAGGTCATTTGACGCGGTAGGTCATGGCGAGCACGGAGGTACCCTCCGCGTCACCGGTGAAGACGCCGCCGGCGAGCTACGCCGTCTTCCGCGCCGTCGCAGCCGTGTCCCCTGCTTCGCTGTCGCTGACCGGTGGGTCCGGCTGACAGCTGGGTCCCACACGTAAGTGATTGCTTGTTTCTAAGGATAGCTCATTTATTCAGTTTTGAATGCTGATTTGATATTTTTGTATCTCCTATTTTGAAGATCCAAATTAGGTGGTTCCAATTTTGTTAGACTCACAGTTAGGTCTAGTATTTAAGAAAAATATGTCTTGAGCATATTATGTAGAAATTTTGGATGAATTAAATAGGAACTTGAAAAGTGTTTTTGAAAGCATGCAAACTTGTTTAAATCATATCTTGAGTTTCTGTGATCCAAAAATTATGAAATTTTGTGGGTAAGCTAGTCTTGTATAGTAGAAGCTCTGGTTAAAATTTGAGAGTCATTGCATGTGTAGTTTTTGAGTTATAGATTTTCCTTTTATCATTGGTAGATAGTTGGGTGAATTTTTGTAAATTATCTATGAATCCAATGACCATGAAATTTATTAGAGAATGTCCTAGTGCCTTAAGGATGCTAGGAAAAATATGTAATCTATTGGTTGACACTTTTCACTAAGGTTTCCTAATTATGCCATTTTAAGCCATTCTGCCTTGCTATTTTTGTGTAGGTTGTTATACTTACTCAAATGCTGTGAAATTTTTATGGTAGTCTACTTAGGGCATGTAGTGTCTACTGTAATTTTTGTAGATTTAATGGTATAGTTTTCATATATGTTTACTATTTCCTCTAATTAATTAAATAAATTAAGAAAGGTATTAAAAGAAATGTTTTTGTGATGAACACCCTACTTCCTGGTGTTCTTGTGATATATGTGATGAGGTAGTAAAGTTGGTTTTGTCCAATTATGTGTTTATATCATAAGTTAATGATTAATTGTTTGCATTATGTCCTTCTGGACAGATCTGGGTACTTTGGAAAGTTTCCCATGATATTTTGGTTTTCTGTGAATGTGATGAATACAAAAGTTGTAGATAATTTATGTATCTAGCTCCTGTCAAAATTTGAGGGCATTTGGCCTTGTAGTTTAGAAACTACAGCTGTTTAAAGTTAGGTTCCAGTTTTGCTTACTCTCTGCCTTGTGAGGACAGAGTTCTGTTGATTTATGAATTCGAGCTGGTAAAGGTTTGAATCATGCTTTGAGGTCTGAAAATGAATTGTTGACAATTTCATAAGCTTTCCAGATTGTCTTGTTGCAAGTCATTTGGATTTATAAATCTCCAGTTATGGCTAGTTTACTGTACCGCTACATAGTCTTCATTCTGCTAAAATACAAATGCTTGAGTGTATGTTGTTGCAATGTTCTCGTTGATTGTTTAGGGGTTAGCCTAACTTGAGAATATGCTTAGGTGCAGGTGCTAGGTCATTAACTGAAGATGAGCAATTATACATTAGGTTGTATAAACTTGGTAAGTAAAGTGATTTGAATAGGGCTTAAGTTGGAATATGCAAACTACAGCGATCATGCGCATTTCCCGAGCATCCCTGACATTCGTTCATGTGCATCCATGATATTTATCTTGCGCATTCATGCAATAGGTGTGCCGGAGGGAGTGACGTTGCTGGAGTTCGAGGGAGCCAACCAGGAGGAGGAACCCGAGGTGCAGGAAACCGACGAAAACAATGCCCATGGAGGAATTGCCCGAGTGCCACGACCACCAAATTCCTCGTTCTGAAAAGGCAAGCCCCGTGAGCATATTAAGCCTCCCATGTTTTTACAAATACATTGAGTATCTTTTATTGTTGATGATGCATTAAGTATAGGAATTGGTTGGAACCAATTGCTGCATTATATATCCTTCCTTGTCCAGGTATCGCACTGGAATCCTATTTAAGTTCAGAAACGGGTTAAATGCTTAGCCATGCTTAGTGCGGTAGAAGTCAGGTGATTTCCTGTCACCTGCGAGCTTTAGGATGAGGTGGATCACGGTTGGCTATATTTGCTATCGTGGAAAAGAACCATGTGAATAATGAATTAAGACCGGGCGGAGTCTTGTGTAGGTTTGAACATAGTGACTCCGTCTGAGTCGTTTAAGGACCGATACGCTGTACGTCCTCATGTCATGTTGAACGCAGCCTAACACTTAGCTGGCCGGATAAGTCGTTCCGACCGTGAAGCCTAGTAGCTCGACTCAGGCGGGGGACGCGAGTAGTGGCGGCATTCTGGAGGTAGTAAGGATGTGCGGAGAGCCATTGGCATAAGTCCAAGGCGGGTTAGAGTCCCAAACAACCTTGGCGAGTGGTTCTCTCGAGAATGTCGATCCGATCGGACTCATGACTCTGAAATCGTACCAAAGGTGACTTGTTTGCGACTCAAGACGGAGAAGCGTGGTTTGTGTTTAGGAATACCCTCCAAATTGGATAGGAATTGATTCAATCGCCGCCTCTCTCGGATAGTGAGAACTTGACCGAGCAAATGCAACGTAGATTCAATTAATTTAACGATATGGTTAAATGGATGATGATGATGATAAGGTTGCCACAATGAATACCGATATGGTTATTAATGTTTGCACCCTAATAAAATGATTGCTTAGTACAGCGCTAATATAGTTGATGTGTTAATGGCTAAAAAGTCACCGCTAGTTCGGATAAGAGTTAATCATTCTTACTTATGCTTTTCTCGCAAAAAAAAGAAAGTGTCACCAGATCCACTACATTAAGCTATGCATAATCCTTGGTGTCATTTATTTTGGTTTTCGACGGGTAAGTCTAGCTGAGTACATTCCCGTGCTCTCGGGTTTATTCCCTCTTGTTGCGTATGACCTTCTATATCGGGATTCGTAGTATTGTCTCCACCCGTGGGTGATGAAGACTAGATCATGGGCATGATCTCCGCTCTCTTATCTGAATGCTTTTGCGGGCTGTGATCAGCGAACCAGTATGTGTATTTGAACTCGGGTGTGTGAGTTAAACTATTTGCTTCCGCATGTTTTACAAGACTTGTTTTGTAATAACGATGACTCTGTGATGATGTAATCTATTTGCGAACGTCTGCGAAATGTTGTAACGCATTTATATGTTATGTTGAATTACTGTGATCTTGGTTGTATGCAAGTTGGTTTGAAATCCTTCGAGATTTCAGTTGACTACCAGGTTTATATGGGCTCAAGTTCGAGAATTTGATCGTTTCGGCGATTGTTTTTGTACTTGTGCTCTTATAAATTGGTCGGTTCTGTGACACTTGGCTTGGATCTTTCCACCAGATTCTTGCACCTTTCAATTTCCTTCCTCATTTCACTAAGCATTTCATATGTAACATTAGGACATTTACCTATTCCCTTTTGTCCCTTCTGCAGCAAATGAGCTTCAACTCTAGTGTAACTACTCAGTTTTTGCATTGGACAGTACTTGCAGCGCCACATAGCATTTCCTCCACCAGTTCTAGGCTTCTCTAGAATGGTTACATGATCCCAAAGTGGAGCCTTGATGCCAGTTGTGTTTGTGGCTGCAGATCCTACACTAGCACTGCTAATATTTGGAGACGCCATCTACTCTCTACTGCATACAAGCAAAGCAACAAGGACTGCACTTCATCAATAAGACTAACTTCATCAATACGAACTGCATACACTAGCAATTTCACTAACAGGAGTGACAGAGTACAGACTTATACTGCATACAAGCAAAGCAACAAGAACTGCACTTCATCAATACGAACTGCACTTCATCAATAAGACTAACTTCATCAATACGAACTGCATACATTTAGCAGCGCATCAAATCCATCTAAAAAAACCTAACCTTGGGAAGCAAGCTGTAGCTAGCGAGTATGCAACGGACCACTGAAAGGTCCTTGTTGGTTTTGGTAATTGAGTGACAACCTAGGTGGACTAATTGTGTTTATGTGAGATACACAGGTGATTAGTCCACAGGTACATGTGTATGAGCAACATATGCCATGGAGGTGAAAATGGCTTGGAGATGTTGCAAAGCTCACACATGTGATGATGAAGGAGCTTATTGCACATGAGACATGACATTGAGTCATGTGATCAAGGTGGAGAAGATCAAGACAAGACTTGGCTTGATGGACTGGTTGCTGCGTGAAGGGCAAGTCGAAGGCTTTGGAGTGATGGACCATGCGTGGCGGTGAAGCTTGAGCAAGACTTGGCGCCGATGGACGATGGCAACGGTGAAGAGCAAGTAGAGTCAAGATCGATGAACCAATATGATCATGTGATGATATGAAGTGGATCATATCATTGTTGATCGTGTTAGTGCATGTGTTGCATCGACATTGAAGGAGATGGAATGGAATGCGCATGGCAAAAGGTATAACCTAGGGCATTTCATTTCACCGGTCATAGGTGTGTAGAGAAGTTTATGACCGGGTTTAGGATAGATGGCCGTACTATCAAGAGGGGCAAACTTGTTTGCATATCGGTCATCTAGTGCCACTCGAGTGATCTAACTTTGCATTGTCGCTAGGATCGAGTGGCGTGGCAAGTTGAGTGGCTAACATCCTTTGGGAAATGATTGTGAAAATGCTAACACACATACACATGGTGGTGTACACTTGGTGGTGTTGGCACATTTACAAAGGAGGTGATGTTTGCAGGGGTGAGATGGGTTTGGGTCCCTCTCTCCCTCCCGCCGAGCTTGCGAGGCGGGATTCGGCGCTTTCGGGAAAATAGAATGCCTATTTTCTATTGCGCCGGATGCAAGTTCTTGTGGTTAGCACATTGGAGCAAGGGTGAAGAAGTTAGAAGTGAGAACGAGTTGGTCGCGAAGATGCTGGCGTCGGTCAACTGACCGGACGCTGGATCTGAATGCACCGGACGCTGGCAGGCTGCGTCCGGTCGCGCTGACGTACGATGACGCAGTAGCTGGAGAGTGACCGGACGCTGGCTGCGTCCGATCGCGTTCGACCGGACGCGTCCGGTCATGCTCGGGAGCTTACTGGAAACGACCGGACGCTGGGGGTTCTGTGTCCGGTCAGTTGAAGTGCGTCGTCGGTCGGCCGGATGACCGCTGGGATCGGAAGATGACCGTTGAACGCAGAGGGACACGTGGCGCTGCGCGAGCGACCGGACGCCGAGGTCCAGCGTCCGGCCAACACGACCGAGCGTCCGGTCGGCCCGACCGCTGCCCAAAGAAGGGGTAACGGCTAGTTTAGCCCTTGGGGCTATAAATAGAAGTGGCCCTCGGCCATGGTGGGCTGAGCACCTCAAGGGACTTAGTGTCCATGCTTGTGAGTGCTTGGGAGCCCTCCATCACACACATACTTGATAGCGATCATTCGATTGTGTGAGTGAGCGATTCTAGTGCGATTGCATCGTGAGGTTGCATCGAGTGGCACTAGGTGATCGAGTTGCAGCCGGTGGTGCTTGTTACTCTTGGAGGTTGCCACCTCCTAGACGGCTTAGTGGTGGTCTCCGTCGAAGCGCCGCAAGAAGCTTGTGCGGCGCTCGGAGAAGTGCTTGTGAGGGGCATTGTGCTCGCGCCCGCGAGTCGCTGAAGAGCAACCTTAGTAAAGCGTGTCATTGAGCTACCCTCACTCAAGGGGTAGGTTCTTGCGGTGCCCGACGTGCGGGCTTAGCGGGTGATGCTAATTAGCCACGAACCACCAAGTGAGCGGTCGACACAAACGGGGACTAGCGTGTTGGCAAACACGTGAACCTCGGGAGAAAAATCATCGTGTCAACCTTGTTCTTCCCGTTGGTTTGCATCCCCATTACACAAGCTTGCAATTACTTATATATATATCTTAAGCTTGTGTAGTTGCTCTTGTAATTAGATAGCTTGTGTAGCTAGCTAATTACCTTCTTGCTTGTGTAGCATAGAAGTAGCTTCCTTGCGTGGCTAATTTGGTTTTAGTAACCTTGTTAGTCACATTGCTTAGTTTGTGTAGCTAAGTATTTGCGCTCTCTAATTAGGCGTTGGTTGCCTTGTTATTGAGCATTGCTAGTGAGCTTAGTTAGCTTTGTGCTTTTGCTTACTAGCATGTGTAGGAGCTCCCTTGTTACTTAAAGTACTAGTGGCATAGGTTTGTGTGACCTTGCTCCTAGAATTGTTTAGGAGAGCTCTAGCTAGCCCGGCACCTTAGTTGCTTTATTAGTATCTTTGCAAGGTGCTAGTGAACATATATAGAGGGGTGTAGTCTTGGCTAGACCGATTGTTTTAATTCCGCACTTATATCGGTTAGCCGACGCGATTAATTTTAGAAAAGACTATTCACCCCCCCTCTAGTCCGCCATCTCGACCCTTACAACCACACGGTGGCGGTGGGTCGTTGGGCCGCGGGAGACCCGGGCCACCGTGGGGGAGGAGAGGGAACTGACCTTGAGCCGGCGTAGCGACAACGCAGCAGAGCCGGAGGCACGCGGATCTCCGTCCGTCCGCTCCGCACCAGCCCAGCCGTCGGCGGCGGTGGATGGGGACGAGAGGGAGGAGGATGAGGAGGATTTGGCGGTCGGCGCGGCGACCTTCGCTCCGACGGCGGGTGGCGAAGAGGGGCTGGCGGAAGCGGCATGGCTAGCGTGGGGTGGGGATGGGACAGGGAGGGGAGGTGAGCACGAGGCGGAGGCTCATCGCTGGCGGCCGGCGAGTAGGGACGTCGGCGAGCGGAGGCGGAGGCGGAGGCTCATCGCCGGTGGCTGGCGGCCGGCGAGCGGGGTTGCGGCGCGACGCGTGGGCGTAGCCGTGAGGTTGTCTCCGTGCGGGAATGCGACTAAATGCGACTGCAGGCGTGCGGGACTGAGGTTGTCTCCGTGGGCTTCTAATGGGTTGGGCCGTATCGGGACGAAGGATACGTGTCCAGTGGCGTATCCGATTTTAACAAAAATAATACAAAATCGGATACTCGGAGGATACGTATCCTAGGCGTATCGGACACGTATCCATATCCGATACATATCGGATACGCGATACGCGGCTTCAGTGAAGTATCTGTGTAACATAGGCCTCTACCCAAGTCAACTTCGATCTTCCTCTGCCTCTCTTCACGTTACTATCCTGGCTTAGGATTCCACTACGCACCGGTGCCTCTGGAGGTCTCCATTGGACATGTCCAAACCATCTCAACCGGTGTTGGACAAGCTTTTCTTCAATTGGTGCTACCCCTAATCTATCACGTATATCATCGTTCCGAACTCGATCTCTTCTTGTATGACTGCAAATCAAACGCAACATACGCATTGCCGCAACACTTATCTGTTGAACATGTCGTCTTTTCGTAGGATAATATTCTGCACCATATAACATAGCAGGTCTAATCGCCGTTCTATAAAACTTGCATTTTAGCTTCTATGGTACCCTTTTGTCACATAGGACACAAGATGCTTGCCGCCACTTCATCCACCCTGCTTTGATTCTATGGCTAACATCTTCATCAATATCCCCGTTTCTCTGTAGCATTGATCATAAATATCAAAATATATCCTTCATAGGCACTACTTGACCTTCTAAACTAATATCTTCCTCCTCCCGAGTAGTAGTGCCGAAGTCACATCGCATATACTCAGTTTTAGTTCTACTGAGTCTAAAACCTTTGGACTCCAAAGTCTCCCGCCATAACTCCAGTTTCTGATTCACTCCTGTCCGGCTTTCATCAACTAGCACTACATCGTCCGCGAAAAGCATACACCAAGGGATCTCCCCTTGTATGTCCCTTGTGACCTCATCCATCACTAAGATAAACAAATAAGGGCTCAAAGCCGACCCTTGATGTAGTCCTATCCTAATCGGGAAGTCATCCGTGTCTCCATCACTTGTTCGAACTCTAGTCACAACATTGTTGTACATATCCTTAATAAGCCCGACGTACTTCGTTGGGACTTGATGTTTGTCCAAAGCCCACCACATAACATTTCTTGGTATTTTATCATAAGCTTTCTCCAAGTCAATAAAAACCATGTGTAGGTCCTTCTTCTTCTCCCTTTACCGCTCTATAACTTGTCTTATTAAGAAAATGACTTCCATGGTTGACCTTCCGGGCATGAAACCAAATTGGTTCATAGAGACCCGCGTTATTGCTCTCAAGCGATGCTCGATAACTCTCTCCCATAGCTTCATAGTATGGCTCATCAACTTAATTCTCCGATAATTAGTACAACTTTGAATATCCCCTTTATTCTTGTAGATCGGTACCAATATACTTCTCCTCCACTCATCAGGTATCTTGTTCGATCGAAAAATATGGTTGAACAGCTTGGTTAGCCATACTATAGCTATGTTCCCGAGGCATCTTCACACCTCGATTGGGATATCATCTGGTCCCATCGCCTTACCTCCTTTTATCCTTTTTAACACCTCTCTGACCTCAGATTCTTGAATTCTCCGTACAAAGCGCCTATTGGTGTCATCAAAAGAGTCATCCAACTGAAAGGTTGTGTCCATATTCTCACCATTGAACAATTTATCAAAATACTCTTGCCATCGATGTCGGATCTCACCCTCCTTCACCAAGAGATGCTCCCTTTCATCCTTAATGCACTTAACTTGGTTGAAGTCCCTTGTTTTTCTCTCACGAACCCTAGCCATCCTATAAATGTCCTTCTCTCCTTCCTTCGTACTCAAATGTTGGTAAAGATCCTCGAACGCTCTACCCTTTGCCACACTTACAGGTCGCTTTACAGTCTTTTTTGCCACTTTGTACTTCTCTATGCTGTCCACACTCCTGTCATGGTACAAGCGTTTATAGCATTCTTTCTTCTCCTTAATAGCCCTTTGGGCTTTTTCGTTCTACCACCAAGTATCTTTAGCCTCGCCTCCACTTCCTTTGGTTACTCCATACACCTCTGAGGCCACCTTCCGAATGTTGGTTGTCATCTTCTCCCACATGTTGTTTATGTCCTCTTCTTCCTTCTAAGAGCCCTCTTTGATAACCCTTTTCCTGAATACCTCTGACGTCTCCACTTTCAGTTTCCACCACTTTGTTCTTTCAATCTTAGCTTGTTTATCCCTACGGGCACGCACCTGAAAACAAAAGTTTGCCACCAAAAGCTTATATTGAGAAACAACACACTCCCCTGGTATCACCTTGCAACCCAAGCATGCTCGTTTGTCCTTTCTTCTTGCGAGGACAAAGTCAATCTGGCTAAAGTGTTGTCCGCTACTGAAGGTCACTAGATGAGATTCTCTCTTTCTAAAGAAAGTGTTGGCTATCATCAGGTCAAAAGCTACCGCGAAGTCCAGAACTTCCTCCCCCTCCTGATTCCTACTACCATACCCAAAACCTCCATGAACTGCCTCGAAACCTGCGCTTGTAGTACCTATATGCCCCTTAAAATCTCCTCCTATAAAAAGCTTCTCACTACTAGGTATAACTCTAATCATGCCATCTAAGTCTTCCCAGAACTATCTCTTAGCACTCTCGTCGAGACCTACTTGGGGGGGCATACGCACTAATTACGTTCAAGACCATATCACCAACGACAAGCTTGACTAAGATAATCCTATCTCCTTGTCTTCTCACTCCCACCACACCATTTTTGAGGCTCTTATCCATCAAAACTCTTACTCCATTTCTATTCGCGACTGTCCCTGTGTACCAAAGCTTGAAACCTATATTGTCCACCTCCTTCGCCTTCTGACCCTTCCATTTAGTCTCTTGAACGCATAATATATTTACGCGCCTCCAAGTCACGGTATCAACTAATTCTCTTAACTTACCTGTAAGCGACCCTACATTCCAACTACCTAAACGGATCCTAGTTGGTTCGACTAGCTTCCTTATCCTTCGCACCCGTCGACTCAGATGTGAAGACTCTTGCTCATTTTTCACTACACCCGGGCACCGATGTAGCGCGCCACTAAGGAAGCGACGACCTGATCCTTGCTCACTTGACACTATGCCCAGATCACGACACGACGCGTCACCAAGGGGGTGCCGACCCGGCCCTTGCCTATTTAACACCATACCCGGGTTCCGATATGGCGCGTCGCTAAGAGGGTTACACCCCAACGATTTTCTTTCGGGTTTCATCTCCATTAGAATGGCTAGATTTAACGTTGGCTCGCCACGCCTATCACAACCCTCCTCCTTTACGAGGGCTTGTGACCTGCTATGTTGAGACAACATAGGCGGAGTTGAATAATGATTATCAATACACAAATCAAATGTAATCCGATAAGATGGTTACATAGGAAGCTTATCTTGCTGTTTACTTGGTCTTGGTCAACAGTGGTGATCCTAGTTAGCTAGTTGCTACATGCTAGGCATTTTGGTTACAAGCTGCTAGGCCAATGGTGAAGAGCAGGGATGTGAATAGGGCTCTTGTACAGGTGCTAACGATCCACATTTAAGCACACAGTAAAAAGTGGAGGTCTATGGTGATTCAGCAGAGTAGTGCATTTATGGCCATGCGTTGACAAAATTTCATGATTTACGCCGTGTTTAGTTCCACCCCAATTTTAAAAAAGTTGCTACAGTACCTGTCACATCGAATGTTTGTGGCCCGTGCATGGAGCATTAAATGTAGACGAAAAGAAAAACTAATTGCATAGTTTGGTGGGAAATTACGAGACGAACGTTTTGAGCCTAATTAGTCCATGTTTGAACACTATTTATTAAATAAAAACGAACGTGCTATAGTAGCCCCAAAATCCAACTTTCTCCAACTAAACGAGGGCTTAGTAGGGACAGGGGTGTAGGTTAGTCAAGACCAATAGCCCCCACCCCTTTTCTCTGAATTTCCAAAGTTCTTTGATGTTTTAGTACCTAAATCAGCCTTAAGTTTTGTTTTACTTGCTTTTATTACTGGCGAGTCACCGACGAGGACTCAAGGTGATAGAGCTAGTAATCTGGTGGATCTTTATTGATGAACTGGGAATGATTACAATGGCTAAATCTAGAGATAGCAGCAGCGATAGAGCAGGTTCGCCCTCCCTGGGAGGCTTTGACCGTGATGACTCTATTTCTGCTTAACTCCTATAATCAGCCGGCCCTTTGTTATATCTCCCAATGGCCGGCTGAGCACTAACAAACTCACTAACAAACTGGCTCTCCAGATCCTAACTTACAGGAAAAGATAATTGTGGCCTAAAATTAGCCACTAGAGGCTGGCGCCTTCTTCTTCTTCCTGCTGTATTGCTTTCCAATGAAGGCGTCTACAACACAAGGAGTAGTAGTAACTTCCTAGGAGCTGTGTTTGAGGGGATTAACACAAATATTGCATAAGTGGTGTGTGAGGGGATTAACACAAATATTGCGTAAGTGGTAGTGAGGCATCCAGATCAGAATTTTGCATGACAATCAAGCACATATGAGCCCAAGAAATTGATGATGCTGAAATATATGGTGCACTTAAAGCTGAAGGGTCAACAACTAAATGATATTGCACTTACTGCCAAACATCTGACTTACCCCATAAACATGATTACTTTGGAGTTATGAAAGTAGAACAAGTAGTTTTCCATGATTAACAAGGTTACCAGTACATCCAACTCTCCAAAGTTAACTATACTAGCATATTGGCATTGCTCTTTACAAGAAGCTTAACACATGCCATACCTTTTCTCTGGAAGATATAGGATTTGGAGTTGATGGATACAGCCAATACAGAAATTATGTGGTGCCATCCGAATCCTTTTTCATGATGCCATTCGCATCTTTGGCCACCAAAATTGATCACACAATTGAACATGATCTTGTTATGACCGGCGTCCATTATACCAGGCGCAGGCCCATTAGTGGCTAGGACGTCGGCAGTCAGGGGAGGCATAATAGCCTAATTTATTATTTATTTGGTATTTTCTTAGAGAGAGTTTTTATTCCTTAATTATAGGATCTTGAGGAGAGGATAAATACTTTGTAAACATTGGTTATTGGAATTAAGCAAGAAGCAACATATTTGTTGCCGGCTTCCCTCAGAGAGCCCTAGCCGCACCCTCTTTCTCCTCCTCGCGCTGTGACCACGGCGCCAACCCGTCACCCTCGTCTTCCCAGAGCCCGACCACCGATCTCCCATCCCTACTACCTCCATAGCAAGCCCGGTAGGATCCGCAATCCTATCAGATCTACTTCTTAGATTGTATTTTTTTAATCATCTAAGATTATTATTAGTTGAGCTGCATCAATAATGATATCAGTACACAAATAAAATGTAATCCAATCAAGGTGTGAAAACAAGTAAATAAGATACAAGTAAATTCCCGGAGAGGCATGCAAAACTCATACACCTACCTAATATTCTCTCATTCTTGAGACTTTGATAGGCTCGTGTTTGCACTCGCCTGGACGCCTGGACGCCTAGTCTCCTTTAAAACACTGCTACTTATAGATATAGTAACTACTGAACTTATTTCTGTGGTTGCATGTTTTCTCTCTTTTGACAACTTTGTCATATACTTCAACAGGAAAAAGTTGGAGGAAAAGTAATACACCGCCAAGGGGGTGTCATATTTCTCTTTCGTGGTAGAAACTACAATTACAGGACCCGCCCGTGTTTTCCGCTTATGCTCTGGAAACCCGTTGCACCTGTGTACCCGCACCTTGTCACGAAGGTCCCAGGTGGCTTAACTCCAGATGAGGCCACAGAAATGCGCATGAGAGGACGTCAGTTACCACCAATTTGCAAACTTGGTAAGGCTAGTTTCCTTTTTTCGGAGTATCGGTTCTTTTGAACTGTTCTGAATTTTGGATATACAGCATATTTCATGTGCTCCCTTGTTTCAGGGAAATCACTGCCTAAATTTTGGCTTATACTGATGCTTAACTCATTGACAAGTATTTTTGCTAAATTTAAAACATGTTTTTGTTCAGATGCACCATTTCTTAAAAGCCTAAAAGTACTATATGATCATACACGATGTGTGCTGATAAAAAAATGGACTATACAGATATGTAAAGTTTTTTTTTCTAAACACGCAGGAGATCTTGTGTTGAGAGAAAGAAAGACCAAAATAGTCAAGTACAATGACCTTACACGACCAAAACAATGACCTTACATGACCGAAGCATGCCTTTGAGGCTTTGACAACACCTTACACAACCAAAGCAATGATCAGACAACATGTTACCTGACCAAAATAAAGACCGAACACCACCTTACATGACTCTTCGACCAACACAATGCCTAGATGGAAACCAATGACTCCAACTGACCACAATATGAGATAGATCCCATTGGAAGTGGCCTGGCAACCAGGATCCTTGACTGCCAACCGAGGTGGACAGATAGATGCTTCAAGGATCTTCAGATCCCATCCATCTGCCATGGCAACCTTGACTAGGAAATTCATTCCCTGACTATCTATCATTAATGGCTTCAAGGTGAGACCACAAATCCTTCGCACCAAGGAGGTCACAAGTGATGGAATTTCTTCAAACTGAACAACAATTCGTTGCACCTATGCCAACAATACCGAAGGACAGGGGCAATTGGTGATGGTGACTGAATCCTGCGAGAGAGTATCCCTTCACTCCATCTCCCTGGAGCGCGGATGGCAATTTCCAGTTCTCGCAATCAAGCAGATGCCTCATAGATGGATGGAGATGAAGGCACACCATCTGACAGAACTGTAGATGGAGAGGAATCAAGCGATGACACCTACTACAGGTCTACAGCCTGACTGATTGGGGTGCTCTGGGAGGAGCACCTGCTGACACGATTTGCCATTCAACTTAGCACGTGTATGGCTGAGGCTGCATGTAACTGCAAGCTATGTGACCTTATGCTTATATAACAGAAGTAGCTAGATGCATTCTTGCAGTTTGCAGCAAAGTGCTCACTACTCAACCAAAAGAAGCACTGGCCAATCAGATCAGCATGCACTGAGCTTGTGATTCAACTCTTAAGGGTCCAGTGGTGGTGGAGAGATTTGGCATTGGTTTTGTGATGGCCTGAGAGGCATGTTGTGGCAGGGATTGGCGAGGATAGCTGTTGAAATTTACGTGAATTGCCCATCTTTTCCTATCAGCTTAAGTTTTTTTGGGTTGAGTTGGTTGGTGCATACAATTCAATATGATAATTGAGCGAGATGTCTTGAGTTCAAATCTTGGCGTGCTGCAATTAAATAAAAATAATTGCAGCTGACTCCTCTTTCCATATTTGAAGCCTAAGGGGGCCTGCACGTGAGGGGGAGTGTTGAAGTATAAGTGAATTGTGCACACATGGGGATCTGGCAAGATTTTTGGGGACCTGGGTGCCTGGCACTGGCCTATTTGCCAACTAGGTGGCCCCGAATGGCTCCCTGTCATGTTGAGAGAGAGCGGAGAACATTTGATAGCTGTTCTGTACTCTTGGTTCCTCCTGGTTGTCTGAAGTTCTTTCATGCTGTGCATATTATATTTATATCCAACAGCAACATAGCACATTTGTATGCAGTGTATCGTTCAGTAATTGTACTTTTACCTACTCTTTGTACACTCATTAACTTATCCAATTTTATATAGGGAAAAATGGTGTTTATGCCAACCTTGTGAAGCAAGTCAGAGAAGCATTTGAAGCATGTGATCTTGTCCGTGTTGATTGCTCAGGTCTTAACAAAAGTGATTGCAGAAAAATTGGAGCTAAACTAAAGGTTCGATAAATCTTGAAGAATGTTATTTAGTCATGGATTATTTTGTTCAGAAGTTGATGAACTCTACCTTCACAGGATCTAGTGCCCTGTATCTTACTGTCTTTTGAGTTTGAGCATATACTGATGTGGAGAGGAAGTGATTGGAAATCATCTCTTCCTCCATTAGAAGAAAATAGTTTTGAAGTGACAAAGGTGCAAGAAAGTTTTAGTGGCAAAGAATCTAATGAAGAGGTTACACATTCAGGAAATGTTCTTACCCAGATTGAGTTGGTCAGTGTTGCAACATCTCACAAGAACTGCAACTTGGGTGAAGGTCAAGAAAAATTTAAAGATTCCATTGCCAGTGATACGGTACTGAATTCTGCAAAGGAAGTTCCTGCATTGTTCCATTCTACAGGTATATCTAGAACTGAACCCTCAGCAGACACTCCATTGGAATACATTAAAGCCAGTATGTGATATTATGGATCCATCCCTGAAGTGCCAAAGTATCCCGACAAACAATACTGAAAATAGAGGCCTGACAGAGAAGTCAGAACATTCTCCGGATGATTATAATTTGGAGACGAAGAGGAAAAGAAACGATGGTATAAAAGGTACAGTTCTAAATAGTGGTTCTAAAGTTCCATCCTATATAGAGGGACTGTTATGTCTTTTGGAACAGGCCATTGACAGTGGCAGGGCACTTGTTCTGAGTGAAGATGAGCTTGTTGATTCAGATCTGGTCTATGAAAAGTCTGTTGCTTTTACAAAATCAATTCCACGAAGCCTGGTTTTCGAGCATACTCAAAGGAAGTCCAGTGCCAGGAGAAATGGGCCAGACAATCATGCAAGTGTTAAAAAACATCTTGTAGAAAATAAACTGTCCAGCAGTCATGTTGAAAAGAAATGTATCGCTAATGGAGGATCTGCAATGCAGACAAATGACCATGCACAAGAGTTTCTATCTGATGTTGTTCCTCAAGGTGCCTTAAGAGTAGATGAACTAGCAAAGTTACTAGCTTAGAGGTGATTGTTTTTTATCAGCCATAAAGACCGGTACATCAACATCCTTCGATTCATGTGCAGAATTTGCATGTACTCTGAATTTGGTTAAAACAGGTCTCAGGTCTGCTGCGTCGTGGTGAGGCCTTTTTAACCTTGAAATGCTGCACTATAATCCTGTGCGATGTACAAACCACCTTCAGAATATGTATTCAGTCTGATTTGTCAGTTGTTACCATGATTGGCCACTGATTATGGAATAACTATCACATAATGCTCCAAAAGATGTCTTGAACGAAATGGCAAGCCTTGAGCTGTTGCAAAGAGGCATTGAAAAAGTTACTCTGGCTGAGACAAACAAACAGAGCTACAATGACTGAGACAAGACAGATGTTGAAGTTTTGACTCATTGCCACCTTTCAACTTTACAACAATACAACTCAGTTGACTTGTGATAAACAGATGTGGGACTTCTTAGAAACAGATTTCGTGATTGTTGGGCATGTAGACGTACTTCTCAATGGTCTCTTGTAGGAACTTGTGAAGATGTCAAACAAAGCGATTTTCACTTGTGAGTAGTTGTGGCATGTTTGAAATTCAGACGTGCAAGAATTTTGTAAGGAACAGGGGTTCGCATTCACATTGAGTTCGATACAGGATTTTATATTAGATATGGCTTTTACAAGGGCAGGGATATGATCACGGTGGCCATATTTTGTTATATTGCTTATTTAAAATTGGAGGCGTACTCTTTCGGACAGAGTCCCACACGTTGTTGGATTCTTGGAGATAAAAGAGCATCTCCAACAGTCCCTGGTCCTCATATAATTTAATGAAGCTAATTTAATATTATCGATATTGTCCCAACGAGGATTTCTTTATGAGAATTTCATAGATGTTAAATAAGCTAATGTGACATTGATGAAGAGAGATATAATAAAAGTTTTATAGGATGAAATGAGTTTGTGGAGACGAAGCTTGTCTGCATTGTTTCTAACACATCTTAAAAACAGTGACATGAAACCCCCACTAAGACAGGTATAAACTTAGTTAAGTTGGAGAAGTTTGACTTACGCCGTGTTTAGTTTCAGAAAGTTGGAATTTGGGGCTACTGTAGCACGTTCGTTTTTATTTGGCAATTAGTGTTCAAACATGGACTAATTAGGCTCAAAACGTTCGTCTCGCAATTTCCCACCAAACTGTGCAATTAGTTTTTTTTCGTCTACATTTAATGCTCCATGCACAGGCCGCAAACATTCGATGTGACAGGTAGTGTAGCACTTTTTGGGATTTTAGGTGTAAAACTGAACGCTTACATCAAGGTAAAGTGACCTAAATAATTTGGAACGGTAAAGTGGCCTAAATAATTTGGAATTGAGGGAGCAGATAATAAGCAAAGGGGCTAAGACAGAGATGAAATTTACTGGGTTCCATCTTACCAAATACCAAACAGCATCTGCTACAGCTCCATCTTACCAACTGCTACACACTTATCCACATGCTGGTGGTTGTTTACCTAAGTTACCGTTTCCACTTCCAGTGAAACTAAAAAGAAAGCAGCAACGGCAACAACACAGAGCAGTCTGCAGGCAAACCTTGTATGCTAGAGTAACATTTACAGTTCTTTCTAAACCTGTACATATATTACAGGCAGTTGTGCCGAGTTTGATAAACACACTGCTTGTTCTGTGTAGCTCTTCATAACATCATGGCATCGCCCATGCACTTCTTGCAGTGGTCCTCAGATGTCTGCATTGATTCCAAATATGCGGACCTTGTGCATGTTCGGCAATTTTGCCACAACCAGCACAAAAACTGCTATCGTATTGAGGAAAAACATCGGCTGCTTGTAGTCGGTCAAGTGCGATGCAATCAGATACCAGGAAGAACACACCTTAGAATATATGCCACTCAATATGACAATATCAACTTAGGTTTCAAAAATACTCCCTCCGTCCCTAAAAGAATGCAATTCTGTAATAGTACGGTGTTTTAGTATATCACCTTTGACCAATTGTAGATAAAAAAGTATAAATATTTATAATATAAAATAAATATCATTAGATTAATTACGAAATGTATTTTCATAATAAATTAATTTAGAGCTTACTAGAAACTTGGTCAAACATGAAGCACTCAAAGTGGCACGCAACCCATAGTTGCATTCTTTTAGGGACAGAGGTAGTACAATGACATTGTTGTTAATTGCATACAAAATTTTAACAATGACTAGCTTCAAGCCTCATAGTTTTAACTTTGTTCAAAAATGCTAAGATGCTGCACTTATGAAAGGAAGTGTAATAAAATGTTTGAGATTCAACTGCCTTTGCGGCACCGGCAGATACTAAGGCCCCGTTTGGCAGGGCTTCACTTCACTAGTGAAGCCATTTTTTTTGGCTTCAGCTCCACGAACAGCTCCACCGGTGGAGCTGAAGCGGTTTTGGTAAACCGTTTGGCAAAATGGCTTCCCTGTGAGAGCATGTTTTTAGGGGCCTGGAGGAGGAGCCGGAGAAGCCACTATTTTTGGCTCCTTTCCACCCTAAAGCTCTGTGAGAGCACGTTTTTAGGGGCTTCATCGGTGGAGCCGTTTTATTTTACCCCGTTTGATAGAAAACGGCTCCAAACGGCTCCTGAAGCCGCTGGAGAAGCCCTACCAAACGGGGCCTAACTCAACTGCCTTTGCGGCACTCGCAGATACTAACTGATTAATTATCAGCCGAATTTTGCACTGCTCATGAAAACCCTAGTTCTTCTCGTTTTAAATTTTCGATCACAAGCAACAAATTAGTCCCTAAAAACACAACAGCAACAAAGTGTAGTTATTCACACACACAAAAAAAAACTGTAGTTGGATAATAGCTGGAAGAGAAATTTCCTAATATTTAGGGTTGGCTAGATAACTTAGCTGAACAGTTTTACAAACCTTTTTATTGTTGTTCTTGTCTATAAACTCCTTTTATAATGCATCATTAACATAATTTTGTCTATCCAAAAAGCGTGGCATCAGTACAAGTTTATAACTATGCTCTAGCATGTTTTGTGCTTTCTATAATAGGCAAGAGACTTATGACAACACAAGTTCAGAAAGGTAGTCTGATGAGCAAGTGCAAGAGTCGCAAACGATACAACCAAAATTGTTGTTTAGGAACGAAGTAGAATATGATTGCACAAGCAACCACTGCCCGTACTGATTAGTATGGATGAAAACGGTACGGATATTTATTCGACCGTCCGTTCGACCGAACAAATATGAACACTTATTCGGATAGTTACTCGGATATCCGGTTTTTTTTTCGGATACGGATACTAAAACGGATATCTTAGGCGGATATCAAATACGGATGTAATATCATCGATATCCGGCGGATATCGGATAATCCGGATAAGTATCGGATATATCCGGATATTTAAAAACGGATATTATCCGGATATTTATTCAAAATTTAAAAATCACAAATTTTAACCATCCAAACTATCTCAAATGGAAAGTTGACCAAAACAACAATTGTAGATCTTGATGAGTTGAACAAACTTGGTATTCAAAACTTTTCAATTTGAAGTCATTTAGAGTTCATAATACTAGAGTCAAAGTGTTGTTTTTTCATTTGACCAAATTTGACTTGGTCAAACTTGCTCAAATGAGACACTAAATGACCTCAGATGAAAAAACTTTGAATACCAAGTTTGATCATCTCAGCAAGATCTACAATTGTTACATAGCTCATTTTTCCATTTGAGAAAGTTTTATCAAACACTAGTCATAAATTCTTGAATCTCATATAGACTTTCTGAAACTGTCACACACTTGTGAAATTTGAACTATATTTTATTCAAACTTTCTCAAATGAAAAAATGGCCTATATAAGGATTGTATATCTTGATGAGATGAACAAATTTGGTATTCAAAACTTTTCAATTTGAGACAATCTAGGGTTCCGAAAACTAGTTTGTACACGTCGAAATTTAAAAATCACAAATTTGAACCGTCCAAACTATCTCAAATGGAAAGTTGACCAAAACAAAAATTGTAGATCTTGATGAGTTGAACAAACTTGGTATTCAAAACTTTTCAATTTGAAGTCATTTAGAGTTCATAATACTAGAGTCAAAGTGTTGTTTTTTCATTTGACCAAATTTGACTTGGTCAAACTTGCTCAAATGAGACACTAAATGACCTCAGATGAAAAAACTCTGAATACCAAGTTTGATCATCTCAGCAAGATATACAATTGTTATATAGCTCATTTTCCCATTTGAGAAAGTTTTATCAAACACTAGTCACAAATTCTTGAATCTCATATAGACTTTCTGAAACTATGTCACACACTTGTGAAATTTGAACTACATTTTGTTCAAACTTTCTCAAATGAAAAAATAACCTATATAAGGATTGTAGATCTTGATGAGCTGAACAAACTTGGTATTCAAAACTTTTCAATTTGAGACAATCTAGGGTTCCGAAAACTAGTTTGTAAGCATCGAAATTTAAAAATCACAAATTTGAACCGTCCAAACTATCTCAAATGGAAAGTTGACCAAAACAAGAATTGTAGATCTTGATGAGTTGAACAAACTTGGTATTCAAAACTTTTCAATTTGAAGTCATTTAGAGTTCATAATACTAGAGTCAAAGTGTTGTTTTTTCATTTGACCAAATTTGACTTGGTCAAACTTGCTCAAATGAGACACTAAATGACCTCAGATGAAAAAACTCTGAATACCAAGTTTGATCATCTCAGCAAGATCTACAATTTTTACATAGCTCATTTTCCCATTTGAGAAAGTTTTATCAAACACTAGTCACAAATTCTTGAATCTCATATAGACTTTCCGAAACTATGTCACACACTTGTGAAATTTGAACTACATTTTGTTCAAACTTTCTCAAATGAAAAAATAGCCTATATAAGTATTGTAGATCTTGATGAGTTGAACAAACTTGGTATTCAAAACTTTTCAATTTGAGACAATCTAGGGTTCCGAAAACTAGTTTGTAAGCATCGAAATTTAAAAATCACAAATTTGAACCGTCCAAACTATCTCAAATGGAAAGTTGACCAAAACAAGAATTGTAGATCTTGATGATTTGAACAAACTTGGTATTCAAAACTTTTCAATTTGAAGTCATTTAGAGTTCATAATACTAGAGTCAAAGTGTTGTTTTTTCATTTGACCAAATTTGACTTGGTCAAACTTGCTCAAATGAGACACTAAATGACCTCAGATGAAAAAACTCTGAATACCAAGTTTGATCATCTCAGCAAGATATACAATTGTTACATAGCTCATTTTCCCATTTGAGAAAGTTTTATCAAACACTAGTCACAAATTCTTAAATCTCATCTGCACTTTCTAAAACTATGTCACACACTTGTGAAATTTGAACTACATTTTGTTCAAACTTTCTCAAAATGAAAAAATGGCCTATATAAGGATTGTAGATCTTGAATCCATGACCATGACTCCATGAGACCCATGAAGCAATGTGCTTGGCTATTTCTACTCATGCCGCGAAGATTAGTGCTTATATGATGTTTGATGTATGATGTATCTCGTATCTTTATCTTATTTGTTGCTTTACTCTTTAGTCTTTCGGCTTAATCTAGATGGATTATGGACTCATAGAGTGGTGTAATGGTTTGCCCAATGTATGATATATATATATATATACTTTACTTTTACTCAATATCCGAATAGATATTTGTATCCACCTTCTCCGAATCCGATTCATACCGTATTCGATACTCATTATTCGTATCCGTAACCGAGTCAATCCGTATTCGTATATGTATCCGAACGCTATCCGTGTCCGAATCCGAATCCGAACAGAAATATGAAAACAAATATAATATGAGTGATATCCGTTCGTATCCGATCCGTTTTCATCCCTACTGATTAGTATAAGTTTCCTTTCCAGAATCTAAACAGTAATTTGTTGAAGTGCGAACCACGAGGATGAGATGCAACTTACAGCACCACAGGAACCACAGTAAAAAACTTTCTGTTCCGAGTAAGCTGCTGACCATTGTCAATTTGCTCCCACCATGTCAATCTGCTGTAGATTCCTTGGTCATCAGCAGCAAAAAGGGGTTCCTTTCTTCCAATGGAAGAAGTGGTAAGTGATATGAAAATAGAACATTTCAAGTGTGTCAACTGAAATTGAACAGGCAAGGAACATGAGTGAGTGAGTGAGTGAGTGAGTGAGGGAGGGATAGAGAGAGATTGGGTGAATGTATGTGTTAGAGACCAATACTAGGGCTAGCATGTTTTGTGCTTTCTATAATAGGCAAGAGACTTATGACAACACAAGTTCAGAAAGGTAGTCTGATGAGCAAGTGCAAGAGTCGCAAACGATACAACCAAAATTGTTGTTTAGGAACGAAGTAGAATATGATTGCACAAGCAACCACTGCCCGTACTGATTAGTATAAGTTTCCTTTCTAGAATCTAAACAGTAATTTGTTGAAGTGCGAACCACGAGGATGAGATGCAACTTACAAAGACCACAGAACCACAAGAAAAAACTTTCTCTGTTCCGAGTAAGTCACTGACCATTGTCAATTTGCTCCCACCATGTCAATCACTTGAGATTCCTTGGTCATCAATGACAAAAAGGGTTCCTTTCTTCCAATGGAAGAAGTGGTAAGTGATATGAAAATAGAACATTTCAAGTGTGTCAACTGAAATTGAACAGGCAAGGAACATGAGTGAGTGAGTGAGTGAGTGAGTGAGGGAGGGATAGAGAGAGATTGGGTGAATGTATGTGTTAGAGACCAATACTAGGGTATCCGAAGAGGAGGAGCTAATGACCATCAACATTGATTCATCCGGGCAGTCAAGAGCGCGACTACAGCTCCACCCGACCACAAGGCCGCAGGCTTCGCGCCCGACCTTTGGGTTTGTGCTCCGCCTCGCCCGACCTCTGGGGGTGGGCTCCGCTTCGCCCGACCCTTGGGTTTGTGCTCCGCCTCGCCCGACCTCTGGGGGCGGGCTTCGTGTCGCCCGACCCCGAGGTTGCGGGCTCCACCTTGCCCGACCCTGGGGTTTGAGCTCCGCCTCGCCCGACCCTTGGGTTTGAGCTCCGCCTCGCCCGACCCCGAGGCCGCGGGCTCCGCCTCATCCGACCCTTGGGTTTGTGCTCTGCCTCGCCCGACGGGGACCCATACCACCGCCAACCACACCAGGTTCAAACGTATGGGTCTGGGTCAAAACTCTGACATCAAGGAAGAGACTGGCACGTCCCGATGTAACCCGTGGCCATGACGGGCCATACCTGAGGATTCACATCAAGAACAACGTCGGGCGTACCGGTGCTGCTCTGCCTAACCCCTGTACGAACGCTGACAGGCATGTCAGCTCACCACGACGTCCGCTGCGATGGAATGGAACGCCATGACCGGCAGACGACGCCTGCACATGGCGCCAGTAACAGATAGGGCCGCGACGCGGAGCTGTCCCTGTTGACATCTACAGGGTCAGCGGGACCCGCATGAAGGATAAGAAGGATCCAGTGATCCTGAAGGACTTCTTCTCTCTCTCGTTCTTCTCTTTTCCTCCGCTGTAACCCGTGCTTTTCCTTGACCTATAAAAGGGAAAGCAGGGCATCCCATGAAGGGGGCCGATCCGATTAAAACCAATCAATCGAGATCGACACAAAAAGCGCGACACGAGCACTCGGCTGAGCAGCAATCGAGCTCTCAGCACCCGTTCACTCCTTTCACCAGAGACTTGGGATCCTTTCCCTCGCTCACCCGTTTGTACCCCCTACTACAAACTTTCAGTGCTAGTAACACGACCAGCAGCGACGAACTGGACGTAGGGACTTTCTGCCCGAAGTAGTATAAACCTCGTGTCCTCTAAGCACACCATCCGAATCAGACGCGCAATAATACAAATTTACTCATCGGTGGTAACTCGAAACGCCGACAGTTGACGCGCCAGGTAGGGGCCTTTTGCGCGTCTCGACGTCCACTTCAGGTCTCGGATGGCCAGTCACGGCATCAGCTGGATCCCGGGCGCGCATGTGCGCTTCGGGAATCTGAACTTCATCGTTACGACGGAGGGAGGGTTGGTGTAGGCTCCCGCCGCCGTCCAACCTCTCCACCCCGCCGGCCTAGACGTGATTGCCGAGACGCTTGAGGAGCTGCAGCTGCACGCACTGGAGGCCCGCGTCCCTAGGAGTGACCAGCTCCTCGGCTTCGACTATGGGAGGTTAGAGCGCCAGCTCAGCGCCTTCCTAGGACCCCGACCGTCCCGACAGGACTGGCGCCACCTCACCTTCTCATTCGCCAACATCATGACGCAGCTTGCCGGAGGAGAGCCGCTCTCCCCGGAATACCTCATCCGGAGCACCCGACAGCTCTCCCATCCGGTCTCTACAACACCGCAGAGACCATTGGCCACCTTGTGGCGCAACGCACACCTCCATCCCCCACGAACGACGAGTTCGTGGGATGACCGAATATGTCGCGGAATCTTTCCATGACCTCCTCGCGGGAGAATCGGGGTCGCCCTATGACTCTGACTCCAGCGGGGGGAGCCATCACCCTTCTCATGAATGTTTCGTGGCAGGTACCCTCGAGGGACACATCGAAAGCATCCACGAGGGAGAGGCTACCCCAACAAACGACCTCGACGACAAGGTCAAGAGGGATGCAGGGGGCTCACCTCGCCTGCGGGTGGAGCAGCTGAATGCCCAGCACGAAGAGCTCGAGGAAGCATGACTCCAGCTCGAGCAGGAACACGCGGAGCTCAAGCAAGAGATCGAGTGCCACGGAGATGGTGGTGTGCGCGCACCGTGGCCTACGACGTGAACCAGAGGATCATCGAGGACGATGAAGCCCTCCCACACTTCACTCAGGCAAGCTAGAACATCACTGCTATGGTAGCCTTGCTCCGGGGGCTTCCGGAGCCCGCGACACCTGAGGATCGTCGGGCCCATCGCGAGATTCGCACGCTGCTTGAGCGTGCGGCGGCGCAACAGGCTTAGAGCTCGCTGTCCCGACGACGCGAGCTCGACGCCAGCCAGCGCACGCCCTCAGAACGACCCAACATGGACGTGTCAGTCCACCAGGCACAGCGAGGCGGCAGGCCGCGCACCGCGGTCCCGGTGCACGAGCGTCTCGGTCGCAACCGTGACGTGCGCGACACCCTTGATGCATGCAGGTGTGCCCGCGGCGACGCAAGGGAGGGGGCCAGCCGTGGCTACCACCCTCGTTGTGTGGACGCTACAACAGCGGCGAGGACCGAAGCCCGAACCCCGACTTGCCGGGACCTCAGGCCTTTGGCCGACACATCCTCAACGCTACCTTTCCACCACGGTACCGATTGCCGACCAACATCCCGAAATACTCCGAGGAAATGAATCCCGGACTATGGCTCAAGGATTATCGGCTTGCTTGCCAAGCCGGTGGCGCGGATAATGATGATTTCTTTATCCGCAACCTTCCATTGTTCCTGGCTGATTCGGCGCGAATGTGGTTGGAACACCTTCTGCCCAACAAAATCCAAAGTTGGGCGGACCTGAAAGAGATCTTCATGGGAAACTTCCGACAAAAGGCCGGGGAAACTCTTCGTGGGTATATCCGGTGCTTCTCCCAGCAATGCAACGAGCTACCTAACGTCGCAGACGCCGACGTCATAGGAGCCTTCCTGTCTAGGACCACCTGCGAGTCCCTAGTTCACAAGCTGGGACGTAAGGGCCCACAAACCACCAAGGAGCTCCTCGACATCACCACCAGCCATGCCTCAGACGAGGAGGCGGTCGGAGCGATCTTCGACCGCCTCAAGGGCAAGGCAAAGCGGGACGAGGACACCGACGAAGGTGCCTCCAACCGTCCTAGCAAGAAGAAGAACAAGCAGCGACGCGAGGGCTCGTTCGTGGCCACCGCCGATCGCAAGGGAGTCGGAAGCCCACCGAGGGCACCCTAGACCACTTTGAGAAGCTGCTTGAAGGACCATGTCTGAACCATGCTTTCCCCATCAAGCATCTATACAAGGACCGTGGTCTCATGAAGCGGTTCTTGTCCAGAGGCTCCAACAAGGGGGAGCATAGGAAGGACCCCAAGCCGTCCACGGACGACGCTGAGGGGAAGGACGGTGGCTTTACGATGCTGGATGGCTGCCTCATGATATTCAGAGGGTCGGTGGCCTACGACTCCAAGCGCCGTCAGAAGCTTGCACATCGTGAGGTCTATACGGCCGAGCCGACCGCACCTACCTACTTCCGATGGTCGGAGTCTGCCATGACCTTTGATCGAACTGACCACCTAGAGAGCGTCCCACAACCAGGGAGATATCCGTTTGTGGTCGACCCGATCATCGGCACGAAGCGGCTCACCAAGGTACTGATGGATGGAGGCGGCGGCCTCAACATCATGTACGACGAGATGCTCGACACCATGGGCATCGACCAATCGCGCATCCGACCGATCGGAGTGCCTTTCCATGACATTGTGCCTGGAAAGCAGGTCGTGCCACTTGGGCAGATCGATCTGCCCGTCACCTTTGGGGATCCGACCAATTACAGGACTGAGACCCTTACCTTCGAGGTGGTCGGGTTCCACAGAACCTACCTCACCATCTTGGGACGTCCATGCTACACGAAGTTCATGGCCGTCCCCAACTACAGCTATCTAAAGCTGAAGATGCCGGGACCGTGTGGGGTCATCACCATCAACACCTCCTTCCAGCATGCCTACGAGTGCGAGGTCGAGTGCTGTGAACACGCCGCGACAATCATCGCCTGCAAGGAGCTTGCGGCCATCAGGAACGAGGTCGTCGAAGAAGCACCTGACCCCAAGCGGTCGGCTGGGTCTTTTGAGCCTGTAGAGGGCACCAAGGAGGTCCTCATAGACCCCAGTGGCTCCAAGGGCAATGTGGTGCGCATTGGCACCACGCTTTCCTCCGAATTAGAAAGCGCGCTCGTCTACTTCCTCCGCACCAACAGAGACATCTTTGCGTGAAACCCTCAGACATGCTAGGCATTCCGAGAGAAGTCACTGAGCATGCCTTGAAGATCAGGCCAGGTTCCATGCCGGTGAAGCAGCGCCTACGTCACTTCGGCGAGAAGCGTAGGGCCATCGGCGAGGAGATTGCGAAGCTTTTGGCAGCCGGGTTCATCAAGGAAGTATACCACCCTGAGTGGTTAGCCAATCTTGTTCTATTACCAAAAAAGAGTGGAAAATGAATAATGTGTGTCGACTACACGGGTCTCAACAAAGCGTGTCCAAAGGATCTGTTGCATAGACCAAGTGATTCAACCTCAAGGTGCGAAACCCTTTGCTTCCTTGATGCATACTCCGGGTACCATCAAATCACGATGAAAGAGTCCGACTAGCTTGCGACATCTTTCATCACCCCATTCGGATCATTCTGCTACGTCATGATGCCGTTCGGTCTAAAAAATGCAAGGGCTACGTACCAGCATTGTATGCTCAAATGTTTCGGGGACCTCATCGGGCGAACCATTGAGGCCTATGTGGATGACATCGTGGTAAAGTCCAAATGGGCTGACCAGGTCATAGCCGGCCTAGAGCAGACCTTCATGAAACTCCAAGCAAACAACATTAAGCTCAACCCCGAGAAGTGTGTTTTCGGGGTCCCAGGGATATGCTGCTGGGTTTTATCGTCTCCGAGCGTGGCATCGAAGCCAACCCAGAGAAGATCTCGGCCATCACGAGGATGGGACCAATTCAGAACATAAAGGGGGTACAGTGAGTTACAGGGTGCCTCGCCACGCTCAGTCGCTTTATCTCGCGCCTCGGCGAATGAGGTCTCCCCCTCTATCGGCTCCTGAAGAAGGCCGACTGTTTCGAATGGACGCCCAAGGCCTAGGAGGTACTTGACATGGTCAAGCAGCTTCTGACGAAGGGCCTGATCCTGGTCCCTCCGACCGATGGGGAACCGCTTCTGCTCTACATTGCGGCCACCACACAAGTGGTCAGCGCCACCCTGGTCTTGGAGTGAGAAGAAGAGGGACACGCCCTCAAAGTGCAGCTCAAAGTGCATCTAGCCCTTTAGTGGATTTTGGATGATTGAATGACAACACGATTAAAGGTCTAACATGTTTGCTAAGTGTGAAACAGGAAATTGAAAGTCTCACATGAGTTCAAATATAAAGCCAAAATGATGTGCTGTTGTATAAACAATCTAGTTCAAGCATAAGACAACAATACAAATAGAATTTATGTAAAGGCTTATTTATTGTGGGATTTCAATGATTGATGAAGATGGTGTTCTATGGAATTCATTGTATGATTCAACACAAGATGTGCCTTGATGGTTTGAGATGGTGAAAATAGCAAGAAAAGGCTTCGAGGTACTAAGCAAGGGTGAAGGGCAAACGACGGCTTGGTGGCTGAAGAACCTAGCTAGGGTGAAGAAGGAAGTACTTGTATTTAGTTGAGGTACTAATCAAGCTATGAAGGTCATATTGATGTGGAGGATCAAATCTATATTAGACAAGTTGATGGAAGTGACTGGATGCATTTGGAGTTATTCATATTTGATGAATGGAATCAAGTCATGTGCTCAAGATGGCTATGCTCAAGTAAAAAGATCAATATCGACATGTTGGCACCCTCACTTGATGAAGATTGAAAGAGACGACATCAATTCGAAAGAAATCAACTCAAGCGGTATAATCTCGTTTTTCCTTTTAATCTTGAGTCTATAGGAACGCCGTATTATTAAGAGGGATGCATCATGTTGATAGATGATTATTCATAAGTGCTCAAGCCAACCTATGTGAGGTTTGAGTGAGAGAGACAAGAGATTCTAACTCTCTGCACAGTACCCGTGCATACCGGACGTGTTCGGTATTTGGGGTGTGCACTTTTCTGTCTCTGTAGTTTTGGAAGAGTTGTGTGTCGGAAGTCCTGACATGTGTCGGGAGTTCCGGGGGTCAAAAGTCCCGGAAAGCATCGGGTGTCCCGACAACTAACTAACTTAGAGAGTTGACTGCCTAGTCATACCGGACGTGTTCGATATGCTACCGGACGTGTCCGATATGCTACCGGACGTGTCCGATATAGTAGGCTAGAGCCCAACGGCTAGTGTTCAAATGAGCCGAGGGTCGGGAGTTCTGACTTGAGTTGGTTGGGAGTTCTGGCAGTCGGAAGTCCCAGTATGCATTGGGAGTTCCAACACCTCGCATACTTTAACTCAGTTACCATTGGCGCAGAGCAAGTCATACCGGATGGGTCCGGTATGAATACCGGACGTGTCCGGTATGGCAACGGCTAGAAAACGGCTAGTTTTTCCAAGGGGGCTATAAATACCCCCAAGCCTCCACCTTTGGAGGCTGCTGATTCTGCTGGTGAACCCACACGTTTTTGAGCTTTGCCAACTCTCCCAAACCCTCTCTTAGTGAGTGTGTGATCCAAATTGCTAAATCCATTAGTGGGTTGAGAGAAATTCAAAATTGAGAGCAAGCCACCACTTGAGCACTTGTGCATATTGTCTATTTCATGATTTGCATTTGTTACTCTTGGACTCTTCAGTCCTAGATAGCTAGGCCTCGTTGGAGAGCACCTGAGAGACTGTGGTGTGCCTCAGAAAGTCTGTAACGGTCGATTCCGCTGCCTCGGAATCAACTAGTGGAAGGAGGAAAAGGAGTTGGAAAAGACTCCGGCTAGAGTGACCTTCGTGGTACCCTCTAGGGCTGACCTTCGCTGGGTCGCCCGCAGCCCCCTCAATGGAGAGTAGGACTCGAACGAGTCCGAACTTCAGTAAAACAAATATCGTGTCTCAATTCACATTTCTTTCGATATTTGTGTTGCTCCAGCTCTTGTGCAGGTTCTCTGTGTATGTTGTTATCTCTAGTAGGTACCTGCTATTTGGTTTGAAGATAGAAATCGAAAGGAGCAAGTTTGGGGCTGTTCCACTAAAACCGTGTATACCGGACGGTATACCTACCGGACACGTCTGGTATTGATTCCTGTGTCAAACTTAATTTCATTTTGATTTAACTCTTTGGTTGCAGGTGTTTAGCTCCCTAAACTTATTTAATATCTTTTATATACTATGTGGCTAACTTGTGAGGGGTGGTATTACTCTGATTTGGAGTTTCCATTTTGGAAACTCTTATTACTAAATCGTTTCCGCTTTTAAAGGTGTTAATTTTCAGAAACGTCTATTCACCCCCCTCTAGGTGGAACCCTAGATCCTTTCATGTGGTATCAGAGCTAGAACTCACCTAAAGCTTCACCATCGTGAGAAAAGGATGTCGACGCCTATCGAGTTGGAGCCAGTGCTTCTCCATAATGATGGTTCAAACTTTCTACCTTGGTCAATTCATGTACTCAATGCTTTTAGGGATATTAGTCCTCTTGTTTAGCATATTGTGGATGCAAGCATACCTCTTCCTATAGTTAATTGGAGCAACAACAAAAATTTATCAAAAGAGGAAGAGATATGCGTGCAACTCAATGCTCAAGCTATTAATGTCATTTTGAGTACATTGAGTGCAGAGGTTCAAGATGAGGCAATCTTTAATGGACAACCACCTCCGAAGAGTGCTCATCTCATTTGGACTAGACTTGTTGAATTATATGGAAAATCCAAATGTGATGATGCTATTGAGTGCAATTCAATGGAAAGTATGTCCATTGTGTCTTCATGCTGCGAAGAAGCCTCACAAGACCTCAAGACCGCCAAGCCGGAGCAAGAAGTGCAAGCAGCGCATGACCTGTTGCCTGCCTGTACATACCGGACATGTCCGATGTGGCCAAGGCAGCAGAGCAGCAAGCAGCTATTTGCAAGGATGCTCAAGACCGGTGGCGACCAAGTGATGAGTCAACCTCAGTATCTCATGATTCTCATCACTTGTGTCTGATGTCCAAGAAAAGCAAGAAAAAGACTAACAAGAAAGAACACACCAAGGAGATATCACAAATAGATGATCAAGTGGAGAGTGATATTAAAATTAAAGATAGTTACACTCTTGATCATCTAAGTAGCAAAGACAAGCTCATCCTCATGAAGCTAGTTGAGAAGAATGATGAGCTAGAGGAAGAGAACGAGAAGCAAGAGCAATCACTTCAACAATAAGAAATGTTTCTCATCTCCAAGTTAGAAGAACTAAAGGAAATCAATGAGAGGTATGAAAAATTGTCAACTGAGCATGATTTAGTTACTAACTCCTCTTCTAGTGTTTCGCAACTAGAGAAGGAAAACTTTGAGCTCAAGGCAAGGCTAGATGAACTATCAAGCAAGTATAATGTGCTACAAGCAAACTACGTTCATCTAAAGTGCTCTCATGAGGAAGTAGTAGAATCAAGCATCATGCTTGAGGTGGCTCATGAGGTTGTGATCACATCGGTAAAATTTTCTCAACCTCTCACACATTCATCACTAGTACACCATCTCAATTAAATATTTCTTGTACTAATGAGTGTGCTCCTCAAGCAAGCCAATCTTCGATTGAGCTAAATCTCATAGAAAACATAGAGCTCAAAGAAGAGGTGGAAAGATTAAAGAAAGATGTGATTCGGTTGAAGGGTAAGGAGAAAGCACAACCTTCTCAAGATAACCGTGATAACACGGTGAAGAAGCTTGAGAAGGGTTCAAACCTTGCTTCCTCCAAAGCCCAACAAAAGAATCACATTTCAAGCAAGGCCAACACAACCAAGAGCAAGAAACATGGAAAAAGGTTATGCTATGGTTGTGGATTATATGGACATGAGTGGGCTATGTGTCCACATAAGAGTTGGGCCGACAAGTGTGAAGTGGCCGAACAAAAGGCCTCAAACAAGTTGGCCAACGAAAAAAAAGTGATGGACAAAGCGCTTGTCTCATGTGCAAGAAATTGGGGCATAATACCAAGAAATGCCCAATGTACAAAGAGGCAAGAAAAGAAGCCCAAGTTACAACAAGAAGATGCTATGGATGCAATGAGATGGGCCACAAGGTTGATAGATGTCCATACAAGCAAAACAAACATAGAGCAAACAAAGGCCGCATATGCTATGCTTATAGAAGAAAGGGGCATCTAAGCTATGAATGCCCAAATGGTAACACTCCTAAGCCAACACACATTTGTTTATAATGATATGCTTAGGAAGACCACAAATGGTGTCGGGTTCGTAAACCCAGGGTCCCTCGGGAACTGGCTTCCACGCCAGGGCTCGGCCTAGAAAAACAGCATGTAGTCCATGGGCCGGCCCAAGAGTCTAAAACACAATGGGCCAGGAGGACAGTCCGGTCGCTGACCAGGAGGTCTACCCAAAAGAACAAACGCCCGCTCTTCAAACTTCTTCGGCCCACCTCTCCGACCGGAGCACCCGCTTCGGGCACCAAATTACCCCTAGGCGGTCTCTCCAATCGAAAGGCCTAGCCTAAAACGCTGCTTCCTACTCTGACCCCACGACTCCGACCGGGGACCTGTAGGAAGCCTGCTTGCCGCTCTTCTCCGACTGGCGTGCCCAGGGCTGACTGGGGCCATCCGACCGGGGACGCCCGCTCGGAAGGGACTAGGGGCAAACGGAGAAGGCAGCGCACAAAGTCAAACCACGATGCCGGGACCATACCCTATACGCTTGTGGGAACAGTGCTCCACGACCGCCCTGAAATAAACAAAATTGTAGGCGCCGACATTTGTATCTACAGTATTGTAGGCGCCGTTGGACTTCCGTACGGCAAAAAGCCCCCACATGCCTCTGGGCATCGATAGTACTGTGGGCGCCAGGATTCACCATACCTGGTACACGTGGTAGGGCTCCTCACATACCAATAGTATTTTGCAGGTACCAACATCCACCCTTCCTGAAGAAGCCAACGCAACCTCCCATGTGCACCTGACATTCTACAGTGACATCAACAGTATTGTGGGCGCCTACCATCATCGCTACCCTCGTCGGCGTGGGCAACAAGGCTTAGAAACATACGTACTCTCTCCCTCTCATCTGTAAAGCCATCCCCTTTATCTATAAAAGGGGGTGCGTTCCCTCCTGAAAAGGGAGGTCGACTTCTTCAAGCACCAGATTCACTAGATCGATAGCTCAACCCCTCAAGCACACGCTTGAACACCTAGCTCACAGCGGGGTTCCGGTCGCCCTCGGCCCTTCCGGTTGGACCCGACCGGGCCTCTCGTACACCCCACCTTTCTCCTTCTCGTTTGTAACCCCACTATAGACTTCGCGCACCTAGGCTCAGGAATAAAGTCACCGACCGACCCAAATTGGACATAGGGCACGTTGCCTGAACCAGTATAAATCCTGTGTCATTGAGTGCTAGGCCACCTCCGACCACAACGTACAACAAAACTACAAATATTCATTAGTTGGTCACTTTCTGTACCGACAGTTGGCGCCGTTCGTGGGGAAGACGTTGTACGTTCAACACTTTTTGGTCATCGGATGGCCCATTTTTCCGCCACCCCCGCCATGGCGGGCTCGGGTGATACGATTCGCTTCGGCTCGCTGGAGTATCCCGCACTCTCACCCGCCAGGATGCGGGTCCCACCCATTTTCGAACCATCCCAGGCCTTCCTCCTCAGAAGCCTGGACTTCGTCGCCGACCGGCTCGGCGTACTCCACCTCCGCGAGGAGACTCGCGACCCGGCACCCGTCGGAGAGACGTCCTCCATCGACTCCGGGACGCGTGACCTCAACGGCGCGGCATCTGCGCCTCTTTTCGAGCAAACTCTCTGCTCAAACCCCGCTGTGAGTAATATACATGCCGTTCTTTACTTACTACATTCTATCTTCTGCCAAATACCCAGAGGGCTGCCGTTGTCCCCGTCGCGGCCACCGTACGACCGGTTTCCCTACGGCCTCGTGTCTCCCGTGGACGCGTACGCCTGGGGGCTCCAAAAGATCATGGCGCCGCGTCCTCTCATGTCTGAGTTCATGGGGATGGCGAGCTACGCTCCTACCTGTTTCCTCGAAATCATGGACGACACGTCGGGAGTGACGGCTCCAGCATCGGTGACGTGGCACCCAGCCATCGTCCATCCCGGGAGTGCGCTATGACGGACGCTCCAGAATAGCCGCCAGGGGCAACGAAGTCCTCATGGACTCATGCCCCTCTAGGCCCTCATACGGAGACCCCCGAGCTCACGCGTTATCACGGGGAGGAACTACGACGACAGTGGCCGCATCAGCCACCGACTACGCCAGCGCGCTCGGCGCGCTACACTACGCCCCGTGCGCATGGACTGGCAAACGGCGCTCGGGGTCGTGCCCGTCAGGTCCAGCGCAACACCCCGGATAGAGGGACCGATCCCCCATAGTTCGCTCAGGCCAGTCAGAACATTGCCGCCGCGGCAATGCTCCTGCGTGGCCTGTCCCAACCGAACAACCCACGCGAACGGGTGATCCACCGGAACCTCTGGGCACTGGTGGAGACCACCGTCGTTCAGCAAGCGGAGTGCTCCGTATCGCGACGCCGACTCATGACCTCGCTCCCCGTCCGAGGAACAGGGGCGTAGCAGATGGGGCACTACAGCTTGTCACCGCAACAACCGCCGAGCGCGGCACATGAGGCCGCAACGGCACCTCATCTTGACCTGACGACCGCTCCGCACCAACCGCCTATCTACGCGTGGCTCGGGCCAAACCGAGGCACATGCAGCGGTGACCGGAGTCCCAGCACTGACGGCCTGGGACCACCAACCTTTTCCCAACTCCCCCAGCAAGCGCCGTTCTCACCGCGCTTCAACGGAGGCCACATCAAAGGTAAGGCCAAGCGTTAGGACCAAGACGAGGGCCCCTCCACGCAGAGGGGAAAAAAGAACAGAAAGAATCGCCGCCGACCGACCAACTCCGCATCGGTCGCTGCGGCGGATCACGCGGGCACTCAGCCCCAGCAAGACCCTCTGGGCCACTTTCATGATCTAATGGAGAGCCCGTGCACCAACCACAACTATCCCGTCAACCATCTCTACAAGGACTGACAGCTTGTCAAGCACCTGCTGAGGTAGGCTGGCAGGCCAAACGAAGAAAGGGGCGTAGCGGGCAAGGGTCCAGACGGCTGGAGGATGAAGTGATCCGACCGGACGCCTACCGACTGAAAGACAACGACGACGATGTTCTCTCCAAACGCTCAAAACAGCTATGCCATTTTTTCCTTTCCCTAAGTTTCAGTTTTACCATTGTTTACTTAGCGAACGCTCCTATAAGAGCACCCCGACCCGAACAATTTTTTGGCTCGGGGCACTTGGGGGCTCCACTAGGGGGCTCTGCTACCCCTTTGTTTTTGTTTTTACTTTGAGTACTCTTTTTCACATGGAGAAAACTCCTTCCTACTTGAACAGAAGGGCAGTTCGTTCTTTTGATTTGCCTTATGTAGCTTTGCTTTAAAACATTCCGAGTGATCGCACCCCGCCTTTTCCTACGGTTACGAGCGACCAAGCCTCGCGGGCCACGCCCCGGGCTCACAAGGTTGTGGCCTATGGGACAAATGGGCAGGTACGAAAAAGAAAGGAATAAAAAACAAAATTATGCTAAGGGAAAACTAAGGAACGAAAGGGAACAAGCTTCCCCGAACAGAGCAACTCCATCACAAAAACAAAAACCGATTGCAGTCATTAAAACACACACACGAACGTTGTACACAGGGGCTCCCCCACGAACTTAAACTCTTTACATCTACTAAACTACTTACATTCTGCAAGTTATTAAACCGGCCCGGCGGTATCTGCTGATGGCACGACCGACGAAGGCGTAGGCTGCTCACTCCCCGACGGCTCGACGTTCGGCTCGATCGGGGCCGAGGCGACGTTCCCCCCCGAACTAGGCTCCGTACTATCCGTAGGCTCGGAAGCGTCCTCCCCATGCATGCTTCAGGCCATGTCCTCACAGCGAACACCCATCACCCACTCGGCGGTGACTTGCTCTGACATCGACGACGCATGCGGCAACAAGCTCTCCCTGATCTTTTGGATGTCCCCCATGCTCAGGCCCTCAGTATACCCGCTGTAGATAGCGGCGAAGTCCAGATCCGGGTGGTACGTCGCCACTGAGGTTAGCACCCCCGACACTCCATAAAACAGCCTGCACCTGACAAGGTCCTTGACCGCGTCTGGGACCTCCGCCAGCTGGACCACGGGCGCGCTGGTACTTGGCACCGACCCGAAGACTTCCGAGACGATGAGCTGGGCAGTGTTGCAGATCTGGCCAAGCTCCCCTTCGAGAGCGCGTCGCTCTTCACGGGACTTGGCCAGCTCCTCGGCATTTCGGCTGAAGTTTGCCTTGGTCACCTCCAGGTCTCGCTCCAGCGCCTTCACCTTTTCACCTAGCTCTGGAAGAAGGGCGACAAGCTTAGAAACAGGCTGAGGGAAAAATCAACACCACAAGAAAACAAAAATGTAACGCCTCGGGTGTTAGCCTTGCATAACTTGACTTGCATAACATGAGCATGATCATCAAGCATTCATAAACAAGCATTTACAATTTGGAACATTGAATTGAAACATATGCAACGTTGCTTGTTATTGCATGTTTCTTTGTACATATGCAAATGATCATGAATGTAAACATGTACTTGGTAGATTTGAGTCACCAAAATATTTTGGCAATGCTTAGGTTCACAAATGGAACATAGATCATGAATGTCATTTTTTTCCATGGTCAAGTCTTTAAGGCATATTTCATGTGATTACTTTAAATGGCCCTATGAGTGACTACTACATGAAATGCTTAAATGACCTTGCAAATTGTTTTAACATGCTTAGAGTATCATCATGAACAACTTTGTTATTTAGGGCTAGGGCTAGTTTGGTCATTAAGCCATGCTTTGATGTGTTTCATCATTCAAAAGTGACATGTTTGACCAAAGTTGAACTAGGTGTTAGAGACCTTGCATGGAGGAGTTCACTAAAGCAAAGTTGTAGTGTTTGACATAAGGAACAACTTTGATTTTTGGGTCTTTGACTGAATCAGCTCCTTACATGTGTGAATTTGGATTTCAAAAATCAGAGAAATCACAATTTCTACACTTAGCAAATTTTTGCTAAGTCGTGAACACCGACAGCCTGACAAGCCAACTTTGAGCACGATTTTTCTCCTTAACCGTTGCGAATTAGGTCTTGATCATTTAAGACGAATTACAGATGGTACTTAGAGCTACAACTTTTGTGTAGATTGTGTGCACTAATACTTCACGGATTAGAAGATCAAGCTCCACGAAAGTATGTCGTCAGCACCGTGATCGCTGCGATCGAACCGATCAATCGGTTGATTCAAAGGGTCGACCGTCCACAGTGCTGCCCACCGCGGTGGGCTTGGTAATGGCCACGCACCATCATCTGGAGGCCGCATGCCGGCGTGCCGGGCCCGTTCGTCAGCATCGACGGCCAAAGAAGCCACCAAAGGACGCCGCTTAAGTCACCATCGAGCCGCCTTTTTCGCTCCCACTCACCTACTCGCTGCCTTTGCTCATCGCGCCGCCATCGCCGTCATGAGCGCTCGCCTCCGCCTTCCGCCGCCACGCCACCGCCACCTCACCTCCAATCGGCCGCACTCACAGCTCCGCCTCACCCTACTCCACCTTTCCCCACCTTGCTTGCGCCACGCGCGCCATTGGTAAGCCAGCAGCCGCTTTGCGCCACCGCTGGTGTGTCTCTCGCCAGAGCCCGCCATGGCCGCCCGCAGGCCATGTTTAGTCGAGCACCTCATGCCGCCTAGGACGCCCAACTAGATTCGCTGGTCACCGTGTTGTTGTAGTACTCCTCGCCTCGCTTCGCCTTGGTCGGAGTTGGTCGGCGTACCGCCGCGCCATCGCCACCGTCCGCCATGGTCGTCGGAGAAGAGCTTCCGTGCTTCTTCCGGCCATGCAAAGGCCACCACCGGGTGTGGGTGGATGAGTAGATCATGTAGGTGTAGTCGCTACCGCCGGCGAACTCGCCATCGGCGAGCTCTGGGCGCCCAAAGACACAGCCAGCACCACCGCCTGCTTCGTCATCAAGGCGTGTGGGGTCGCCTGCCTTTATGGGTCCCACCGGTAGCGCATGTAAGTAGAATAGGCTAGCTCATTTAAATCCAGATCTGGTGTTGTTTTGTTATTTTTGTATCTTCAGTTTGGTAGCTCCTAAATTTGTGAAATAAATATGGTTGTGTTCCTTAGGAAGTGTAGTATTTAAGAAAAATATGTTCTTGGTTTCAACAGTAGAAATTTCTGGAGATTTAAATAAGGATTTGAAATGTGCTTTTGAATGCATTCCAATTTGTTTATTTTATATCTAGAGTTCCTGGGCTCCAAAAATTATGAAATTTTTGTGGTAATTAGTCTTAGCATATATGAGCTCTGGTAAAAATTTGAGGACCAAAGGTGGGGTAGATTTGTAGTTATAGATTTTTCTTTTATGACTAGTTAATCCTTGCATGAATTTTCATAAATTAATTATGAGTCCAAAATTCATGAAATTTGTTGGAGGTAATCCTAGTACCATATGGGTGTTAAGAAAAATAGGAAATCTGTTGCTTGACACTTTTCAATAGGATTTTCCATTTATGCCATTTCAAGCCTTGCTGCCATGTCATTTTGCATAGGATGTTCTACTTGGTAAAATGACATGAAATTTTATAGTAGTCCTTTGATAGCATTAGTAAGGCTCTGTAAATTTTTGAGAATTTATGAAGCACATCTGATATATATTTATTATTTAACCTAGATATCTAAATAAAATAATAAAGGCAATTTAATAAATAGTTTGGGCTTCACCATTATATTATCTTAATTGTATTTGGTATGCTTAAACTGTTGGTAGATTCCATGTTGTCAAATTTCGAATGATTACATGAAGTAGAAGTATTATTACTTTATATTGCATGTTAAATAGTTTCCGTATCTTGATTCTAGAGTTTGATGAGTTGCATGTTGAAACTGATGTGTCTTGTAAAAATGGTTAATAACAAAGTTGTAGAGAATTTGATAAGCTTTCTAGAAAGTACAGATCACTTGGATTTGGATTTGTAGAACTTCCGTTATGAGTAAAACAAGTAGCTGCTTTGTTTTTTATGGTATAAGCGATGCATTATGGAAAGATAATTAAATAACCGAGAAGAGATATGCACCTACTCAATAATCATGATGCACTTGTTAACATATATGCATTCGTAATACTTATGCCATACTCATGCATCTAGGATCGGAGGAAGAGATCACGTTGCTAGAATTCAAGAAGCGAGAGGAAGGAATCGGCAGGAGGATCCGCAAGTCGCAGCTCCGGCGTGGGCAGAACCTCAAGAGCTTCCTGAGTGTCCCGACCACCGCCCTACTTCCTTTCTCTACGAGGCAAGCCCCGGAGCATTATAAGTCTCCCCAATGAATTTACAAATGTTTACCTACGTACTTATGATTGATGCATTAGGTTATAAGCGTTGAATGAAACCACTTGATGCATGTACATTCCTTGTCCGTATATTACACCTTTAACCGGGTATAGGTCCGGATCGAATATATGCTTAGCCATGCTTAGACCGGTAGAAGTCGTGTGATTTCCGGTCACCGCGAGATATAGGTGGATACCGAGAGCACGGTTGGTTATAATTGCTATCGTGGAAAAGAACCATGGTTAATATAAATGGAGACCCAAGGCGGGATGTCGATAGAGAAGCAACAAGACATGGAGGTCTTGGGTGTGGATCTATCCCGCCTATGTCGATCAAGGACCGTACCATTGTTGGAACTTCCGACAAGATTGAACGCATGCCTCTCACTTAGCTGGCGGATAATAATTGCTCCGACCGCGAAGCCGAGTAATTCAACTCAGGCCGGGAATCGCTCTGTTGTGCGCTCCTTCCGGGGAACGATCAGACTGAGCCCAAGGGCAGGCTTGGCCTGAGCATCCTGGCATCTGGTGTTCCAGATTGTGTGGCGCGGTACGGACCCACGAAATGTGTACCTGAGTTGTATCAAAGGTGACCTAAGGCTATCGTGGCTGGTAGACCTGGGTTTGTGTTAGGAATAAATTCCCAGCTGGTTGAAATCGATTCGAATCGCCGTCTCTCCCGGGTAGTGAGAAACTTGGCTAGCTCCAACATCGTAGTAACTGTGTTATGGAACATGACGATTCGGATGAAAATAGAATTACAATACCTGCTATGGTTACTATTGTATGCTTCTAAAGGATATACCACATGTTTGTCATAGGATAGTTGCTGATCTAGTAATGGATAGTTATAATTAACTTGGTAAAGGAATCATAATTGTACAACGGATCAGTTGCCTTTTTCGCAAAATGTTGTCAAGTTACGTCCCACTTATACAAATTTGCATAATCCTTGGAGTCATTTTATTTCGGTTCATGACGGTAAGTCTAGTGAGTACCTTCTCGTACTCGGGGGTTTATTTTCCCATTGTTGCGTATGGCACTGTGTATCATGGTTATTGCAAGAGTTGCTTCTATCCCATTGTGGATGAGGAGTAAGCCTTGGGCGGCTTCTTTAGTAATTCCTATCCTTGCTTTTGTGGACCGTGATTTAGCTTGGCACATATCAAACTATGTTGGAAAACTTTATCTTCGAACTTATTTGCTTCGCTTTATTTATCAAACTCGGTTTGTTATAACTTTTATTCGTACTCGATTATGAAAAGTATCATGAACTTTATGTAATATGTGGCATGTATGTTGAATCTCGTACGATCTTGGTTGTTGTAAATCGTTTATCGAGACCCGTCATTGGTACTCGACGGACTACCGGGGTTATATGGGTTCAAGTATGACAAAGGCGTCCGCTTATGGATTGCCATTGTACTTGTATTCTTATAAATTGGTTTGTTCTGCGACAATTTGCATCGAGCAAGATTCAACGTTAATTGTCACAAGTGTATTTAAAACAAAAGTTTTTGTTTTCCGAAAACCCTTCTCTAGCAACTAATAGTTATATAATAGGTCTTTGAAATCTAAAGTGTGCCAATGATCACTTTCCTTATGCCCAAATTAAGGACTATTAGGTGGCTATTTAAGTACTAACATGGGGTTTTTACTTAAATCGTCCATACGCTGCGTGCTTGTATGGATGCCATTCACTTGAATGGTAATGTATGGATCAAATGCCTCACGCCAAGGTAAGATGAGTGTATGACCGCAAGATGTGAGCATGCGGTCGGGAAGAGTAGCTTTATATGCGGCTATGTATGCATGCTTGCATGCGATATGGTACGATTTTAATTATGGGTTAAATTATTGTCGGGTAGATTGATACGGAAGTATATGTATGGGTATACATATATGGAGGTATTTACAATTACATTCTCGCATATTCATTATGGGTTTAGGGCTGAAATGAAATTTTATGCAGAACACTAACAACGAAAACGTGTAGCTCGACTAGTTACGATATTTATGAGAGAACGTATGTATGCTACCGTGTCTTCACCGTTAGAAACAAATTTTTCCTAAGTTTGTGAGGACGTGCGACGACGAGCATGCATCATGTTAAATTACCATTCACATAACTATATTGTTCCTCCCTTATAAAATTCTTACTCGGTTATGTAACTCTTATCCATCATGGCATTGTCTCACCAAGGGGTATGTTAATGGTGCAGATGGCACGCACAAAGCAGACCATCATTGCAAGTCCACCGGAGGCGAGCTCCCCGCCGTTAGCTTGCTCCACGTGCTGCCAACGCCACACGTTCCTTGGAGAGTTTGGGATGCCTACACTCTTGTGGAGAGTGCTCATTATGTAGGCTATCCCGATGGAATGGAACCCCGCTTACTTCAAGGCGAATGAGCAGTTGGGGGAAGGTCTCTTAGTTACTGTGGAGGCCATTGTTCGTCCCCGAGGTGACGATTCTGAGTGGACCGACTGGTGTTATGAGTCAACTGGTAGGACTGCTGAAGAAGCAGCTGACAGGGCAGCCTTTGGGATCCTGAGGGACATCATGGATCATTTTCCTCCGGAGCTGGCAGCCGCTTTGGTTGGAGTCTTTCCAAGAGGTAACCCCTCCACTAACTCATGGCAGCAGACAAGAGGAAAATCTTTGGAGATTGGTGCAGCAGAAGGGCAGAACAGTGATAACCCTTCCATGAGCGCCATGTTCACAGTGATGAGAGTGTTGGATGGAGTTGAAGGTAGCCTCAGACGTGTGTCTGGTGCTCTTGGCCATGCTCATGAGGACCGACGCCGACTTTAGAGAACACACGACGAGATTGAAAGGCTCACCAAGAGATGACTAGGTTAACTCACCAAATGGAATGCAGCTGGTCCAGGGAAGATGTCCTAAGAGCTCGACAGCTTTGAGCTAGGACAAGAAATTGCTAATGCGGAAGAATACAACGATAATCTGCATGAAGAGGTTCATCTCATCGAACAATCAGCTCCACCCTTATGTCCCACCTGGAGCCACAGAAATGGATCTAGAAGGGTACGAGGAAGGAGAAGAAGAAGTGGAGCCTGAAGAAGAAGTACATTCTGAGGAAGGAGATGATTCTGCGTCTGACCTCGATAGTGATCATGATGAGGATTAGATCGCTTAGCACTTAGTGGAAGGACTAATGTATCACCTTTATTCATGTAATGGACCTGTAGTTCGAAGTTGGCATTAGTAACCAGACTATCATGTAACGTTGATTAAGTGCACCTTTGGTTGACCATCAATGCAATTTAGTTCCTTGTTGGTGATCACGATTTAACTTTGCATGCGTTATGAGCGCGATAAGTGGTCAAATTGGGGATGCCATGTTGCGAGAATGAATTGTTATGCCTCTGTTTTTATTGTGAATTTGAGAATTTCTCCAGTGATTTCAGTTTGGCATGATTATGATTCATCTGCAATCTCTTGACATCAACCAATAATCGCTTATTGTTGCAACTTCGCAGATGACGCGCACCCATGCTAGAGCTGGTAGCAGTCACGATGGCAATGGTGATGACTTACCACCACCGCCGCCGCCGTCTGCTCAGGAGTTCTTTGCTCAGTTCTTGGGGAGCCAAAGGACAATGGTAGAAGCTTTGCGCCTTATCGCGCAAAACACCGCTCGTGGCCATCCACAGCAACCAGGGGCCGAGCCAAATCAGCACAGTACATTCAAGGAGTTTTTGGACACGAAGCCTCCGATCTTCAAGGTGGCTGAGGAGCCACTGCAGGCCGATGAGTGGTTGAATACCATTGAGCAGAAATTCCGTCTGTTGAGGGTCACGGAGCATCTAAAAGCAGAGTATGCTTCTCATCAATTGCAAGGACCAGCAGGGATCTGGTGGACACACTTCCTGTCATCTCTGCCTGCTAATGCGCGAGTGACCTGGGAACAATTCAAGCTGGCTTTTAGGGGACACCATATTCCCCTGGGCCTGATGCGCATGAAAGCAGCCGAATTTATGAGGCTCACTCAAGGAACAAAGTCACTCACAGAGTATATGCACGCATTCAACAACTTGTCCAGATATGCTCCCGGTTTTGTGGATACCGAGGAGAAAAAAATAGAGAGTTTCAAGCGAGGTTTGGGTACTAAACTGATGAAGACCATGGCCAATTCTCGATGTACCACGTACAACGAGTTTATTAGTGATGCCTTGAACCAAGAAAACCACAACAACATGCATGCAGTTGCTAAGGGTCGCAAGAGGACATATGAGGCCGGTGCTTCCGGATCTTTCCAATCAAAAGCTCCTATCACAGCTAGGCCACAATTCCGTCCACCTGCACCCAAGTTTAGGCCTCCACCACCGAAAGCTCAGAATAACAGGCCACAGAAACCATTCCGTAAGGCGTTCACTATTGCCTTACCAAAAGGAAATGGCAATCAGGACAGCTCCACAGGATTCAGAAGTAATCAACCATGTTTCAACTGCAACCAACTGGGTCATTGGTCCAAGGAATGCCCCCACCCCAAGAGGAATGGCAACCCAAATCAGAACAATCAGAGGTAGGTGAATGCCAGGGCACGTCAAGGACAAGTGCATTATACCACTGTAGAGGAAGTGCCCGCCGGAGAAGTTGTCACGGCTGGTATGTTTCTTGTCAACAAGTATCCTGCTGTTGTTTTATTTGATTCGGGAGCTTCTCATTCATTTATGAGTCAAGCATTTGCATCTAGACATGGTCAAGAAATAATTGAAGTAAACAAAGGGGGTTTTAACATAAGTTCAGCAGGGGGTACTGTTACTACCAAAAAGATAGTAAAAAATGTACTCATCGTGATACAAGGGAGGGAGTACACCACGGATTTGATAATATTGCCCGGGTTGTCAATAAGTGTAAACTTAGGCATGAATTGGATGAAGGATCATGGTGTTCTTATTGACACTAGCACCCGCACTATTATGTTGAGAGAACCCACGGGAGGGAATGCTTTTCTAGTCCCACTCTCCCGCGATTTCGAACCCCAACATTTAGCCTGTGGTATCCAAGCCACCACAATATGTGATATCCCAGTGGTTTGTGAGTTTTCGGATGTATTTCCAGAGGAATTACCAGGTCTACCACCGGATAGGGACATGGAATTTAAGATTGAATTAGTGCCAGGTACCGCACCCATATCCAGAAGGCCCTATAGAATGCCACCCAATGAGTTAGCGGAACTTAAGGTCCAATTGCAAGATCTATTGGACAAGGGTCTTATCCAACCCAGCTCATCCCCGTGGGGATGTCCAGCCTTGTTTGTGAAAAAGAAGGATAAGTCACTAAGAATGTGTGTAGATTACAGACCACTCAATGCTGTGACCATCAAAAACAAATATCCATTGCCCCAAGATCGACATCTTGTTCGATCGGGTTAGCGAAGGCAAAGGTATTCTCCAAAATTGATTTGAGATCAGGTTATCATCGACAAAGATCGAATTTTGAGGATATACCTAAAACGCTTTCTCTACTAGGTACGCGCTTTATACGAGTATTTGGTTATGTCTTTCGGACTAACAAATGCTCCACCTATTTCATGTACCGATGAACTCGGTATTCATGCCCGAACTTGACAAGTTCGTGGTCGTGTTTATTGATGATATATTGATTTATTCGTAAAATGAGACCGATCATGAGGAGCATCCGAGGATTGTCCTATCCAGATGAGGGAGCATAAGCTATATGCCAAGTTTAGCAAATGTGAATTTTGGATGAGCAAAGTACCTTTCTTAGGTCACATTTATCAAGAGATGGAATCTTAGTAGACCCATCCAAAGTACAAGAGGTCATGGATTGGAAAGCCCCAACTTCGGTTCATGAAGTTCGGAGTTTTCTAGGGTTAGCGAGGATACTATCGTCGGTTTATTCTAGATTTCTCAAAGATAGCTAAGCCTATGACCGCACTACTTCGTAAAGATGAGAAGTACAAATGGACACCGTAATGTGAAACAACTTTTCACACCCTCGTAACTTTGTTGACTACAAAGACTGTGTTAGCACAACCTGCACATTGAAAAGCCTTTTGATGTATTTTGTGATGCATCGTGAATAGGTTTGGGATGTGTGCTTATGCAAGAAGGAGAGTAATTGCATATGCCTCTCTCGCAATTGAGAAAACATGAAGTCAACTACCCTACACATGATTTGGAACTTGCAAATTGTTCATGCATTAAAGATATGGAGACATTACTTGTTGGGCAATGTCATCACATCTATATCGACCACAAAAGTCTCAAGTATATCTTTACCCAACCTGAGCTGAACATGAGACAACGAAGATGGTTAGAATTGATTAAGGACTATAATTTAGAAGTGCATTATCATCCGGGTAAAGCAAATGTAGTAGCCGATGCACTTAGTCGGAAGTCCCATTGCAACACTGTGGAAGCATTGCTGGAAGATGGATTCAACTTGTTACATCCTGCTATACTACACAATTTCACAATCAGTTTGTTCACTTGAGGGCAAAATCATCGAGCTACAAAGCAGATGAGATGTGGAATAAGTCACAACAAGAGAAAAATGCAAGAGCAAGAAACCAAACATTTTAGATTGGACGAAAGAGGTGTACTATGGTTTGAGGACCGGTTAGTGGTACCAAAGGACCGTGAGCTAAGGAATCAAATTTTAGAAGAAGCTCACTCATCCAAATTGTCTATCCATCCGGGTAGTAGTAAAATGTATCAAGATTTAAGAACCCATTTTTGGTGGACTAAGATGAAGAAAGAGATCGCAGCCTATGTTGCTAGGTGTGATAACTGTAGTAGAGTAAAGGCCGTCCATATGAAAAATGCTGGATTACTTCAGCCATTGCCTATTCCGGGATGGAAATGGGAGGAAATCAGCATGGACTTTATCACAGGCCTTCCAACGACGCCACAAGGTCATGATTCAATATGGGTTATTATTGATCGTCTCACCAAATCAGCACATTTTGTACCAGTTCACACCACATATCACGTGGGGAAATACTCTAAGTTATATGTTTCCCAGATCGTGAGATTGCATGGAGTACCCTTGGACTATTATCTCAGGATCGAGGACCACAATTCATAGCACGTTTCGGGAGCACTTACACCAGGCTTTGGGAACCAAGCTAATCGGAAGTTCAAATTTATCATCCGCAAACTTCGTGATGACAGAGAGAGGCAGTGAACCAAATCCTAGAAGATTTACTTAGAGCTTGTGTTATATCTTCAAAAGGTTCATGGGAGAAATGGTTACCTTTAGCTGAATTCTCCTATAACAACAGCTTATCAAGCGAGTATCAAAATGGCTCCATTTGAAGCCTTGTATGGCGAAAGTGCGTAAACTCCTCCGAATCGGATTGAGCCCTTGAAAGGAGATACTTTGGTATTGATTTTGTAAATGAAGCCAAGAGCAAGTACGTATCATCCAACAACACATGAAGGCAGCTCAATCAAGACAGAAGAGTTATGCCGACAGAAGAAGAAGACCACTAACTTTTGAAGTGGGTGACTATGTATACTTGAGAGTATCACCCATGAAAGGCGTGAAAAGATTTGGGATGAAAAGAAGCTTTCACCAAGATATGTAGGGCCATACAAAATTTTGGAACGAAAAGGAAAGGTTGCATATAAGTTACAACTTCCACCAGAGATGAGTACAATCTTTGATGTGTTCCATGTTTCTCACTAAAAGAAATGTCTTCGAGTACCGGAAGAAGCTATTGCACCCACCAACGTGCAGCTTCAATCGGATTTGACCTATGAAGAAAAGCCAATTCGAGTATTAGAAGAGATGGAGAGAGTAACAAGGAGTAAGATTATTAAGTTCTATAAGGTAGTGTGGAACAATCATAGTGAACAAGATGCTACGTGGGAAAGAGAAGATTATCTACGAGAGGTTTACCCCGCCTTTTTCCAAGAATGGTAGGTCTTGCAAATCTCGGGACGAGATTTTTATAAGGGGGAGGGGCTGTAACGCCTCGGGTGTTAGCCTTGCATAACTTGACTTGCATAACATGAGCATGATCATCAAGCATTCATAAACAAGCATTTACAATTTGGAACATTGAATTGAAACATATGCAACGTTGCTTGTTATTGCATGTTTCTTTGTACATATGCAAATGATCATGAATGTAAACATGTACTTGGTAGATTTGAGTCACCAAAATATTTTGGCAATGCTTAGGTTCACAAATGGAACATAGATCATGAATGTCATTTTTTTTCCATGGTCAAGTCTTTAAGGCATATTTCATGTGATTACTTTAAATGGCCCTATGAGTGACTACTACATGAAATGCTTAAATGACCTTGCAAATTGTTTAAACATGCTTAGAGTATCATCATGAACAACTTTGGTATTTAGGGCTAGGGCTAGTTTGGTCATTAAGCCATGCTTTGATGTGTTTCATCATTCAAAAGTGACATGTTTGACCAAAGTTGAACTAGGTGTTAGAGACCTTGCATGGAGGAGTTCACTAAAGCAAAGTTGTAGTGTTTGACATAAGGAACAACTTTGATTTTTGGGTCTTTGACTGAATCATCTCCTAACATGTGTGAATTTGGATTTCAAAAATCAGAGAAATCACAATTTCTACACTTAGCAAATTTTTGCTAAGTCGTGAACACCGACAGCCTGACAAGCCAACTTTGAGCACGATTTTTCTCCTTAACTGCTATGAATTAGGTCTTGATCGCTTAAGACGAATTACGATGGTACTTAGAGCTACAACTTTTGTGTAGATTGTGTGCACTAATACTTCACGGATTAGAAGATCAAGCTCCACGAAAGTGCGTCAGCGAACCGCATCGCTGACTAAACCGATCGAATCGGTTGATTCAGATGGCCGACCGTCCACAGTGTTTGCCCCGCCGCGTGGTGGACGGTAATGGCCACAAGCACCATCTGGAGGCCGCGCCTTGCCGGCCCAGGCCCGTTCGTCGAGCATCGACGCCAGCAGCCACCCACCAAAGGACGCGCTTAAGTCACCACCGAGCCGGGCTTCTTCGCTCCCACTCGCCTACTCGCGCTCCTTTGCTCATCGCGCCATCCATCGCGCGTCAGCAGCAGCTCATGCAGGCTCGCCAGCGCTCCACCGCCACCCCCCTCCAATCGGCAGCACTCACAGCTCCGCCTCACCTACTCCACCCTTCCCACCTTGCTGCGCCACGTAGCCGCCATTGGTGGTAAGCCGTGCTTCGCTTTTGCGCCACCGCTGGTGTGTCTCGCCAGAGCCCGCCATGGCCGCCGCCGTGGCCATGTTTAGTCGAGCACCTCATGCCGCCTAGGGGCCGCCCAACTAGATTCGCCTGGTCATCGTGTTGTCAGTAGTACTCCTCGCTTTGGCTTCGCTTGGTCGGAGTTGGTCGGCGTATCGCCGCGCATATCACCGGCCGTCCGCCATGGTCGTCGGGAGAAGAGCTTGTGCTTCCCGGCCATGCAAAGGCCACCACCGGTGTGGGTGGATGAGTAGATCATGTAGGTGTAGTCGCTACACGGCGAACTCGCCGTCGGCGAAGCTCACAACGCCAAAGACACCGCACGCCACCGCCTGCCTGCTTTGGTCATCAAGTGTGGGGTCGCCTGTCTTCTTGGGTCCCACCGGTCAAACGATGTAAGTAGAATAGGCTAGCTCATTTAAATCCAGATCTGGTGTTGTTTTGTTATTTTGTATCTTTAGTTTGGTAGCTCCTAAATTTGTGAAATAAATATGGTTGTGTTCCTTAGGAAGTGTAGTATTTAAGAAAAATATGTTCTTGGTTTCAATAGTAGAAATTTCTGGAGATTTAAATAAGGATTTGAAATGTGCTTTTGAATGCATTCAAATTTGTTTATTTTATATCTAGAGTTCCTGGGCTCCAAAAATTATGAATTTTTTGTGGTAAGTTAGTCTTAGCATATATGAGCTCTGGTAAAAATTTGAGGACTAGTGCATGGGTAGATTTGTAGTTATAGATTTTTCTTTTATGACTAGTTAATCCTTGCATGAATTTTCATAAATTAATTATGAGTCCAAAATTCATGAAATTTGTTGGAGGTAATCCTAGTACCATATGGGTGTTAAGAAAAATAGGAAATCTGTTGCTTGACACTTTTCAATAGGATTTTCCATTTATGCCATTTCAAGCCTTGCTGCCTTGTCATTTTTGCATAGGATGTTCTACTTGGTAAAATGATATGAAATTTTTATAGTAGTCCTTTGATAGCATTAGTAAGGCTCTGTAAATTTTTGAGAATTTATGAAGCACATCTGATATATATTTATTATTTAACCTAGATATCTAAATAAAATAATAAAGGAAATTTAATAAATAGTTTGGGCTTCACCATTATATTATCTTAATTGTATTTGGTATGCTTAAACTGTTGGTAGATTCCATGTTGTCAAATTTCGAATGATTACATGAAGTAGAAGTATTATTACTTTATATTGCATGTTAAATAGTTTCCGTACTGATTCTAGAGTTTGATGAGTTGCATGTTGAAACTGATGTGTACTGTAAAAATGGTTAATAACAAAGTTGTAGAGAATTTGATAAGCTTTCTAGAAAGTACAGGATCACTGGATTTGGATTTGTAGAACTTCCGTTATGAGTAAAACAAGTAGCTGCTGTTTTATGGTATAAGCGATGCATTATGGAAAGATAATTAAATAACCGAGAAGAGATATGCACCTACTCAATAATCATGATGCACTTGTTAACATATATGCATTCGTAATACTTATGCCATACTCATGCATCTAGGATCGGAGGAAGAGATCACGTTGCTAGAATTCAAGAAGCGAGAAGGGAATCAAATAGGAGGATCCGCAAGTCGCAGCTCAAGGCGTGGAGCGAGAACCTCAAGAGCTTCCGAGTGTCCCGACCACCGCCCTACTTCCTTTCTGAGGCAAGCCCCGGAGCATTATAAGTCTCCCATAATTACAAATGTTTACCTACGTACTTATGATTGATGCATTAGGTTATAAGCGTTGAATGAAACCACTTGATGCATGTACATTCCTTGTCCGGATATTACACCTTTAACCTAGTATAGGTCCGAGGATCGAATATATGCTTAGCCATGCTTAGACCGGTAGAAGTCGGGTGATTTCCGGTCACCGCGAGATATAGGTGGATACCGAGCACGTTGGTGGTTATAATTGCTATCGTGAAAAGAACCATGGTTAATATAAATGGAGACCGGGCGGGATGTCGATAGAGAAGCAACAAGACATGGAGGTCTTGGGTGTGGATCTATCCCGTCTATGTCGATCAAGGACCGTACCATTGTTGGAACTTCGACAAGATTGAACGCATGCCTCTCACTTAGCTGGCGGATAATTCGCTCCGACCGCTGAAGCCGAGTAATTCAACTCGGCCGGAATCGCTCACATTAGCGCTCCTTCCGGGAACGATCGATCCGAGCCCAAGGGCAGTGCTTGGCTCGAGCATCCCGGCATCCATCCGTGTTCCAGATTGTGTGGCGCTGATGCGGACCCACGAAATGTGTACCGAGTTGTATCAAAGGTGACCTAAGGCTATCGTGGTTTGGTAGACTGGGTTTGTGTTAGGAATAAATTCCCACCGTTGAAATCGATTCAATCGCCGTCTCTCCCGGGTAGTGAGAAACTTGGCTAGCTCCAACATCGTAGTAACTGTGTTATGGAACATGACGATTCGGATGAAAATAGAATTACAATACCTGCTATGGTTACTATTGTATGCTTCTAAAGGATATACCACATGTTTGTCATAGGATAGTTGCTGATCTAGTAATGGATAGTTATAATTAACTTGGTAAAGGAATCATAATTGTACAACGGATCAGTTGCCTTTTTCGCAAAATGTTGTCAAGTTACGTCCACTTATACAGCCTTGCATAATCCTTGGAGTCATTTTATTTCTGGTTCATGACGGGTAAGTCTAGCTGAGTACCTTCTCGTACTCAGGGTTTATTTTCCCATTGTTGCAGATGGCACTGTGTATCATGGTTATTGCAAGAGTTGCTTCTATCCCGCTGTGGATGAGGAGTAAGCCTTGGGCAGGCTTCTTTAGTAATTCCTATCCTTGCTTTTGTGGACCGTGATTTAGCTTGGCACTGTATCAAACTATGTTGGAAAACTTTATCTTCGAACTTATTTGCTTCTGCTTTATTTATCAAACTCGGTTTGTTATAACTTTTATTCGTACTCTGATTATGAAAAGTATCTGTGAACTTTATGTAATATGTGGCATGTATGTTGAATCCTGTACGATCTTGGTTGTTGTAAATCGTTTATCGAGACCCGTCGTGGTACTCGACGGACTACCGGGTTTATATGGGTTCAAGTATGACAGTGCGACCGCTTGCGGATTGCCATTGTACTTGTATTCTTATAAATTGGTCGGTTCTGCGACAGCTGGCATCAGAGCAAGATTCAACGTTAATTGTCACAAGTGTATTTAAAACAAAAGTTTTTGTTTTCCGAAAACCCTTCTCTAGCAACTAATAGTTATATAATAGGTCTTTGAAATCTAAAGTGTGCCAATGATCACTTTCCTTATGCCCAAATTAAGGACTATTAGGTGGCTATTTAAGTACTAACATGGGGGTTTTTACTTCGTCGTCCATACGGCGTGCTATTGTATGGATGCCATTCACTTGAATGGTAATGTATGGATCAAATGCCTCTACGCCAAGGTAAGATGAGTGTATGACCGCAAGATGTGAGCATGCGGTCGGGAAGAGTAGCTTTGGTACGGCTATGTATGCATGCTTGCATGCGTATATGGTACGTATTTAATTATGGGTTAAATTATTGTCGGGTAGATTGATACGGAAGTATATGTATGGGTATACATATATGGAGGTATTTACAATTACATTCTGCATATTCATTATGGGTTTAGGGCTGAAATGAAATTTTATGCAGGAACACTAACAACGAAACGTGTAGCTCGACTAGTTACGATATTTATGAGAGAACGTATGTATGCTACCGTGTCTACCGTTAGAAACAAATTTTTCCTAAGTTTGTGAGGACGTACGGCACGAGCATGCATCATGTTAAATTACCATTCACATAACTATATTGTTCCTCCCCTTATAAAATTCTTACTCGGTTATGTAACTCTTATCCATCATGGCATTGTCTCACCAAGGGGTACATGTTAATGGTGCAGATGGCACGCACAAAGCAGACCGCTCGCAAGTCCACCGGAGGCAGAGCTCCCGCCGTTAGCTTGCTCCACGTACCCGTCAACGTCACACGTTCCTTGGAGAGTTTGGGATGCCTACACTCTTGTGGAGAGTGCTCAGTTATGTAGGCTATCCTGATGGAATGGAACCCCGCTACTTCTGGGCGAATGAGCAGTTGGGGGAAGGTCTCTTAGTTACTGTGGAGGCCATTGTTCGTCCCCGAGGTGACGATTCTGAGTGGACCGACTGGTGTTATGAGTCAACTGGCAGGACTGCTGAAGAAGCAGCTGGCAGGGCAGCCTTTGGGATCCTGAGGGACATCATGGATCATTTTCCTCCGAAGCTGGCAGCCGCTTTGGTTGGAGTCTTTCCAAGAGGTAACCCCTCCACTAACTCATGGCAGCAGACAAGAGGAAAATCTTTGGAGATTGGTGCAGCAGAAGGGCAGAACAGTGATAACCCTTCCATGAGCGCCATGTTCACAGTGATGAGAGTGTTGGATGGAGTTGAAGGTAGCCTCAGACGTGTGTCTGGTGCTCTTGGCCATGCCCGCGAGGACCGACGTCAGCTTCAGAGGGAGCACGACGCCGAGATTGAAAGGCTCACTGAAGAGATGACTAGGTTAACTCACCAGCGGAATGCAGCCTGGTCCAGGGAAGATGTCCTAAGAGCTCGACAGTTTGAGCTAGGACAGCAGCTGGCTAATGCGGAAGAATACAACGATAATCTGCATGAAGAGGTTCATCTACTGAACAATCAGCTCCACCCTTATGTCCCACCTGGAGCCGCAGAAATGGATCTAGAAGGGTACGAGGAAGGAGAAGAAGAAGTGGAGCCTGAAGAAGAAGTACATTCTGAGGAAGGAGATGATTCTGCGTCTGACCTCGATAGTGATCATGATGAGGATTAGATCGCTTAGCACTTAGTGGAAGGACTAATGTATCACCTTTATTCATGTAATGGACCTGTAGTTCGAAGTTGGCATTAGTAACCAGACTATCATGTAACGTTGATTAAGTGCACCTTTGGTTGACCATCAATGCAATTTAGTTCCTTGTTGGTGATCACGATTTAACTTTGCATGCGTTATGAGCGCGATAAGTGGTCAAATTGGGGATGCCATGTTGCGAGAATGAATTGTTATGCCTCTGTTTTTATTGTGAATTTGAGAATTTCTCCAGTGATTTCAGTTTGGCATGATTATGATTCATCTGCAATCTCTTGACATCAACCAATAATCGCTTATTGTTGCAACTTCGCAGATGACGCGCACCCATGCTGGAGCTGGTAGCAGTCACGATGGCAATGGTGATGACTTACCACCACCGCCGCCGCCGTCTGCTCAGGAGTTCTTTGCTCAGTTCTTGGGGAGCCAAAGGACAATGGAAGAAGCTTTGCGCCTTATCGCGCAAAACACCGCTCGTGGCCATCCACGACAACCGGTGGGCCGAGCCAAATCAGCACAGTACATTCAAGGAGTTTTTGGACACGAAGCCTCCGATCTTCAAGGTGGCTGAGGAGCCACTGCAGGCCGATGAGTGGTTGAATACCATTGAGCAGAAATTCCGTCTGTTGAGGGTCACGGAGCATCTAAAAGCAGAGTATGCTTCTCATCAATTGCAAGGACCAGCAGGGATCTGGTGGACACACTTCCTGTCATCTCTGCATGCTAATGCGCGAGTGACCTGGGAACAATTCAAGCTGGCTTTTAGGGGACACCATATTCCCCTGGGCCTGATGCGCATGAAAGCAGCCGAATTTATGAGGCTCACTCAAGGAACAAAGTCACTCACAGAGTATATGCACGCATTCAACAACTTGTCCAGATATGCTCCCGGTTTGTGGATACCGAGGAGAAAAAAAATAGAGAGTTTCAAGCGAGGTTTGGGTACTAAACCGATGAAGACCATGGCCAATTCTCGATGTACCACGACAACGAGTTTATTAGTGATGCCTTGAACCAAGAAAACCACAACAACATGCATGTAGTTGCTAAGGGTCGTAAGAGGACATATGAGGCCGGTGCTTCCTGGATCTTTCAATCAAAAGCTCCTATCACAAATGAAGGCCACAATTCCGTCCACCTGCACCCAAGTTTAGGCCTCCACCACCACCGAAAGCTCGAATAACAGCCACGTAAAACCATTCCGTAGTATGCGTTCACTATTGCCTTACCAAAAGGAAATGGCAATCGTGACAGCTCCACAGATTCGTAGTAATCAACCATGTTTCAACTGCAACCAACTGGGGTCATTGGTCCAAGGAATGCCCCCACCCCAAGAGGAATGGCAACCCAAATCGAACAATCGAGGTAGGTGAATGCCGTGGCACGTCAAGGACAAGTGCATTATACCACTGTAGAGGAAGTGCCCGCCGGAGAAGTTGTCACGGCTGGTATGTTTCTTGTCAACAAGTATCCTGCTGTTGTTTTATTTGATTCGGGAGCTTCTCATTCATTTATGAGTCAAGCATTTGCATCTAGACATGGTCAAGAAATAATTGAAGTAAACAAAGGGGGTTTTAACATAAGTTCAGCAGGGGGTACTGTTACTACCAAAAAGATAGTAAAAAATGTACTCATCGTGATACAAGGGAGGGAGTACACCACGGATTTGATAATATTGCCCGGGTTGTCAATAAGTGTAATCTTAGGCATGAATTGGATGAAGGATCATGGTGTTCTTATTGACACTAGCACCCGCACTATTATGTTGAGAGAACCCACGGGAGGGAATGCTTTTCTAGTCCCACTCTCCCACGATTTCGAACCCCAACATTTAGCCTGTGGTATCCAAGCCACCACAATATGTGATATCCCAGTGGTTTGTGAGTTTTTGGATGTATTTCCAGAGGAATTACCAGGTCTACCACCGGATAGGGACATGGAATTTAAGATTGAATTAGTGCCAGGTACCGCACCCATATCCAGAAGGCCCTATAGAATGCCACCCAATGAGTTAGCGGAACTTAAGGTCCAATTGCAAGATCTATTGGACAAGGGTCTTATCCAACCCAGCTCATCCCCGTGGGGATGTCCAGCCTTGTTTGTGAAAAAGAAGGATAAGTCACTAAGAATGTGTGTAGATTACAGACCACTCAATGCTGTGACCATCAAAAACAAATATCCATTGCCCCGCATCGACATCTTGTTCGATCAGTTAGCGAAGGCAAAGGTATTCTCCAAAATTGATTTGAGATCAGGTTATCATCAGATAAAGATCAGACCGGAGGATATACCTAAAACTGCTTTCTCTACTAGGTACGGCTTATACGAGTATTTGGTTATGTCTTTCGGACTAACAAATGCTCCAGCCTATTTCATGTACCTGATGAACTCGGTATTCATGCCCGAACTTGACAAGTTCGTGGTCGTGTTTATTGATGATATATTGATTTATTCAGAAAATGAGACCGATCATGAGGAGCATCTGAGGATTGTCCTATCCAGACTGAGGGAGCATAAGCTATATGCCAAGTTTAGCAAATGTGAATTTTGGATGAGCAAAGTACCTTTCTTAGGTCACATTTTATCAAGAGATGGAATCTTAGTAGACCCATCCAAAGTACAAGAGGTCATGGATTGGAAAGCCCCAACTTCGGTTCATGAAGTTCGGAGTTTTCTAGGGTTAGCAGGATACTATCGTCGGTTTATTCTAGATTTCTCAAAGATAGCTAAGCCTATGACCAGACTACTTCAGAAAGATGAGAAGTACAAATGGACACCAGAATGTGAAACAACTTTTCACACCCTCAGAACTTTGTTGACTACAGCACCTGTGTTAGCACAACCAGACATTGAAAAGCCTTTTGATGTATTTTGTGATGCATCAGGAATAGGTTTGGGATGTGTGCTTATGCAAGAAGGGAGAGTAATTGCATATGCCTCTCGGCAATTGAGAAAACATGAAGTCAACTACCCTACACATGATTTGGAACTTGCAGCCGTTGTTCATGCATTAAAGATATGGAGACATTACTTGTTGGGCAATGTCTGTCACATCTATACTGACCACAAAAGTCTCAAGTATATCTTTACCCAACCTGAGCTGAACATGAGACAACGAAGATGGTTAGAATTGATTAAGGACTATAATTTAGAAGTGCATTATCATCCGGGTAAAGCAAATGTAGTAGCCGATGCACTTAGTCGGAAGTCCCATTGCAACACTGTGGAAGCATTGCTGGAAGATGGATTCAACTTGTTACATCCTGCTATACTACACAATTTCACAATCAGTTGTTCACTTGAGGGCAAAATCATCGAGCTACAGCAGACAGATGTGGGAATAAGTCACAACAAGAGAAAAATGCAAGAGCAAGAAACCAAACATTTTAGATTGGACGAAAGAGGTGTACTATGGTTTGAGGACCGGTTAGTGGTACCAAAGGACCGTGAGCTAAGGAATCAAATTTTAGAAGAAGCTCACTCATCCAAATTGTCTATCCATCCGGGTAGTAGTAAAATGTATCAAGATTTAAGAACCCATTTTTGGTGGACTAAGATGAAGAAAGAGATCGCAGCCTATGTTGCTAGGTGTGATAACTGTAGTAGAGTAAAGGCCGTCCATATGAAAACTGCTGGATTACTTCAGCCATTGCCTATTCCGGGATGGAAATGGGAGGAAATCAGCATGGACTTTATCACAGGCCTTCCAACGACGCCACAAGGTCATGATTCAATATGGGTTATTATTGATCGTCTCACCAAATCAGCACATTTTGTACCAGTTCACACCACATATCACGTGGGGAAATACTCTAAGTTATATGTTTCCCAGATCGTGAGATTGCATGGAGTACCCCGGACTATTATCTCAGATCGAGGACCACAATTCATAGCACGTTTCTGGGAGCACTTACACCAGGCTTTGGGAACCAAGCTAATCAGAAGTTCAGCTTATCATCCGCAAACTTCAGGACAGACAGAGCGAGTGAACCAAATCCTAGAAGATTTACTTAGAGCTTGTGTTATATCTTCAAAAGGTTCATGGGAGAAATGGTTACCTTTAGCTGAATTCTCCTATAACAACAGTTATCAAGCGAGTATCAAAATGGCTCCATTTGAAGCCTTGTATGGCAGAAAGTGCAGAACTCCTCTGAACTGGATTGAGCCCGGTGAAAGGAGATACTTTGGTATTGATTTTGTAAATGAAGCCGAAGAGCAAGTACGTATCATCCAACAACACATGAAGGCAGCTCAATCAAGACAGAAGAGTTATGCCGACAGAAGAAGAAGACCACTAACTTTTGAAGTGGGTGACTATGTATACTTGAGAGTATCACCCATGAAAGGCGTGAAAAGATTTGGGATGAAAAAGAAGCTTTCACCAAGATATGTAGGGCCATACAAAATTTTGGAACGAAAAGGGAAGGTTGCATATAAGTTACAACTTCCACCAGAGATGAGTACAATCTTTGATGTGTTCCATGTTTCTCAGCTAAAGAAATGTCTTCGAGTACCGGAAGAAGCTATTGCACCCACCAACGTGCAGCTTCAATCGGATTTGACCTATGAAGAAAAGCCAATTCGAGTATTAGAAGAGATGGAGAGAGTAACAAGGAGTAAGATTATTAAGTTCTATAAGGTAGTGTGGAACAATCATAGTGAACAAGATGCTACGTGGGAAAGAGAAGATTATCTACGAGAGGTTTACCCCGCCTTTTTCCAAGAATGGTAGGTCTTGCAAATCTCGGGACGAGATTTTTATAAGGGGGAGGGGCTGTAACGCCTCGGGTGTTAGCCTTGCATAACTTGACTTGCATAACATGAGCATGATCATCAAGCATTCATAAACAAGCATTTACAATTTGGAACATTGAATTGAAACATATGCAACGTTGCTTGTTATTGCATGTTTCTTTGTACATATGCAAATGATCATGAATGTAAACATGTACTTGGTAGATTTGAGTCACCAAAATATTTTGGCAATGCTTAGGTTCACAAATGGAACATAGATCATGAATGTCATTTTTTTTCCATGGTCAAGTCTTTAAGGCATATTTCATGTGATTACTTTAAATGGCCCTATGAGTGACTACTACATGAAATGCTTAAATGACCTTGCAAATTGTTTAAACATGCTTAGAGTATCATCATGAACAACTTTGGTATTTAGGGCTAGGGCTAGTTTGGTCATTAAGCCATGCTTTGATGTGTTTCATCATTCAAAAGTGACATGTTTGACCAAAGTTGAACTAGGTGTTAGAGACCTTGCATGGAGGAGTTCACTAAAGCAAAGTTGTAGTGTTTGACATAAGGAACAACTTTGATTTTTGGGTCTTTGACTGAATCATCTCCTAACATGTGTGAATTTGGATTTCAAAAATCAGAGAAATCACAATTTCTACACTTAGCAAATTTTTGCTAAGTCGTGAACACCGACAGCCTGACAAGCCAACTTTGAGCACGATTTTTCTCCTTAACCGTTGCGAATTAGGTCTTGATCGTTTAAGACGAATTACAGATGGTACTTAGAGCTACAACTTTTGTGTAGATTGTGTGCACTAATACTTCACGGATTAGAAGATCAAGCTCCACGAAAGTGCGTCGTCAGGCACTGCATCGCGCGACTAAACCGACTGAATCGGTTGATTCAGTGGCCGACCGTCCACAGGTGCTGCCCGCCGCGTGGTGGACGGTAATGGCCGCGCGCACCATCTGGAGGCCGCACGCCGGCGCTGGGCCCGTTCGTCAGGCATCGACGGCCAGCAAGCCACCAGTGACGCGCTTAAGTCACCACTGAGCCGGCCTTTCGCTCCCACTCGCCTACTCGCGCTCCTTTGCTCACTGCGCCCGCCATCGCCGTCGCAGCCGCTCCGCCGGGCTCGCCCGCGCTCACCGCCACCCCAGCCTCCAATCGGCCGCACTCACAGCTCCGCCTCACCCTACTCCACCCTTCCCACCTTGCTGCGCCCACAGCCGCGCCATTGGTAAGCTGTGCTTCGCTTTGCGCCACCGCGGGTGTGTCTCTGCCAGAGCCCGCCATGGCCGCTGCCGTGGCCATGTTTAGTCAGAGCACCTCATGCCGCCTAGGACGCCCAACTAGATTCGCCTGGTCATCGTGTTGCTGTAGTACTCCTCGCCTGGCTTCGCCTTGGTCGGAGTTGGTCGGCGTACCGCCGCGCCATCGCCGCCGTCCGCCATGGTCGTCGGAGAAGAGCTTCCGTGCTTCTTCCGGCCATGCAAAGGCCACCACCGGGTGTGGGTGGATGAGTAGATCATGTAGGTGTAGTCGCTACCGCCGGCGAACTCGCCGTCGGCGAGCTCTGGCCACGCCAGCACCGCGCAGCGCCACTGCCCTGTTTCGGGTCACTGGCGTGTGGGGTCGTCTGTCTTGCGGGTCCCACCGGTCAGCGACAGAAGTAGAATAGGCTAGCTCATTTAAATCCAGATCTGGTGTTGTTTTGTTATTTTTGTATCTTTAGTTTGGTAGCTCCTAAATTTGTGAAATAAATATGGTTGTGTTCCTTAGGAAGTGTAGTATTTAAGAAAAATATGTTCTTGGTTTCAATAGTAGAAATTTCTGGAGATTTAAATAAGGATTTGAAATGTGCTTTTGAATGCATTCAAATTTGTTTATTTTATATCTAGAGTTCCTGGGCTCCAAAAATTATGAAATTTTTGTGGTAAGTTAGTATTAGCATATATGAGCTCTGGTAAAAATTTGAGGACCAGTGCATGGGTAGATTTGTAGTTATAGATTTTTCTTTTATGACTAGTTAATCCTTGCATGAATTTTCATAAATTAATTATGAGTCCAAAATTCATGAAATTTGTTGGAGGTAATCCTAGTACCATATGGGTGTTAAGAAAAATAGGAAATCTGTTGCTTGACACTTTTCAATAGGATTTTCCATTTATGCCATTTCAAGCCTTGCTGCCTTGTCATTTTTGCATAGGATGTTCTACTTGGTAAAATGACATGAAATTTTTATAGTAGTCCTTTGATAGCATTAGTAAGGCTCTGTAAATTTTTGAGAATTTATGAAGCACATCTGATATATATTTATTATTTAACCTAGATATCTAAATAAAATAATAAAGGAAATTTAATAAATAGTTTGGGCTTCACCATTATATTATCTTAATTGTATTTGGTATGCTTAAACTGTTGGTAGATTCCATGTTGTCAAATTTTGAATGATTACATGAAGTAGAAGTATTATTACTTTATATTGCATGTTAAATAGTTTTCGTACTGATTCTAGAGTTTGATGAGTTGCATGTTGAAACTGATGTGTACTGTAAAAATGGTTAATAACAAAGTTGTAGAGAATTTGATAAGCTTTCTAGAAAGTACAGGATCACTAGATTTGGATTTGTAGAACTTCCGTTATGAGTAAAACAAGTAGCTGCTGTTTTATGGTATAAGCGATGCATTATGGAAAGATAATTAAATAACCGAGAAGAGATATGCACCTACTCAATAAACATGATGCACTTGTTAACATATATGCATTCGTAATACTTATGCCATACTCATGCATCTAGGATCGGAGGAAGAGATCACGTTGCTAGAATTCGAAGAAGCAGAGGAAGGAATCAGCGGGAGGATCCGCAAGCCGCAGCCCTCAAGGGCGTGGGCGAAACCCCAAGAGCTTCCGAGTGTCCTCGACCACCGCCCTACTTCCTTTCTGCGAGGGCAAGCCCCGAGCATTATAAGTCTCCCATAAATTTACAAATGTTTACCTACGTACTTATGATTGATGCATTAGGTTATAAGCGTTGAATGAAACCACTTGATGCATGTACATTCCTTGTCCAGATATTACACCTTTAACCGGTATAGGTCCAGGATCGAATATATGCTTAGCCATGCTTAGACCGGTAGAAGTCAGGTGATTTTCGGTCACCTGCGAGATATAGGTGGATACCGGAGCACGGTTGGTTATAATTGCTATCGTGGAAAAGAACCATGGTTAATATAAATGGAGACCGGGCGGGATGTCGATAGAGAAGCAACAAGGCATGGAGGTCTTGGGTGTGGATCTATCCCCGTCTGTGTCGATCAAGGACCGTACCATTGTTGGAACTTCTGACAAGATTGAGCGCATGCCTCTCACTTAGCTGGCCGGATAATTCGTTCCGACCGCGAAGCCGAGTAATTCAACTCGTGCCGGAATCGCTTACACAGCGCTCCTTCCGGAAACGATCGATCGAGCCCAAGGGCAGGCTTGGCTCGAGCATCCCGGCATCTGGTGTTCCAGATTAATGCGGCGCGATGGGACCCGCTAAATGTGTACCGAGTTGTATCAAAGGTGACCTAAGGCTATCGTGGGTCAGGTAGACTGGGTTTGTGTTAGGAATAAATTCCCAGCTGGTTGAAATCGATTCGAATCGCCGTCTCTCCCGGGTAGTGAGAAACTTGGCTAGCTCCAACATCGTAGTAACTGTGTTATGGAACATGACGATTCGGATGAAAATGGAATTACAATACCTGCTATGGTTACTATTGTATGCTTCTAAAGGATATACCACATGTTTGTCATAGGATAGTTGCTGATCTAGTAATGGATAGTTATAATTAACTTGGTAAAGGAATCATAATTGTACAATGGATCAGTTGCCTTTTTCGCAAAATGTTGTCAAGTTACGTCCCACTTATACAGACCTTGCATAATCCTTGGAGTCATTTTATTTCGGTTCATGACGGTAAGTCTAGCTGAGTACCTTCTCGTACTCGTGGTTTATTTTCCCATTGTTGCGAGATGGCACTGTGTATCATGGTTATTGCAAGAGTTGCTTCTATCCCATTGTGGATGAGGAGTAAGCCTTGGCGGTGCTTCTTTAGTAATTCCTATCCTTGCTTTTGTGGACCGTGATTTAGCTTGGCAATCATATCAAACTATGTTGGAAAACTTTATCTTCGAACTTATTTGCTTCGCTTTATTTATCAAACTCGGTTTGTTATAACTTTTATTCAGACTCGATTATGAAAAGTATCTGTGAACTTTATGTAATATGTGGCATGTATGTTGAATCCTGTACGATCTTGGTTGTTGTAAATCGTTTATCGAGACCCGTCGTGGTACTCGACGGACTACCGGGTTTATATGGGTTCAAGTATGACAGTGCGACCGCTTGTGGATTGCCATTGTACTTGTATTCTTATAAATTGGTCGGTTCTGCGACAAAAAAGGTACGCACCGATGCGAGAGGCCTCAAGGGTAGAGAGATCCACTGCCTGTCGAGCCACCTACTCGCGCAGCCGGGCACTCGCGTCCTCCATCCCCATCACCTGGCCTCGGAGCGCGAGCACCTCCTGATCCGCCTCCGACCGGGCCCTCTGCTCCACCCCCAGGGCCTTCTGTGCCGACTCCAGGGCGGCCTGCTTCGGCTCAAGGGCTGTCAAGGCCTCATGAAGCGCTGCCTCGATGTTCGCCAGGGACGTCCGCAGCCCCGCCTCAGTCTCCTCCTGGCAGACCTTTGCCGCCTCGAGCCCTTGCTCGGCAACAGTTGCCCGCTCCACCGCACGCTGCCCCTCCGCCCGTGCCGCGGCTGCCTCGGCCGCCCGGACCTAGGACTCACGGCAAGCGGACTCCACCCGACGCTCAAGCTCAGCCATCCGGGCATGTTCCGCCCGGAGGAAGTAAGACTTGCGGGACGACACCTTCCTTATTTCCTGTAAAAAATAGGCATGCTAAAAACAACCAACGAAAGATTCAAAGGGCATGGATAAATACCAGAAACTCACCTCCGCGGCGAGCTGCAGGTCGACCTCAACCAGCTGCCGGGCAAACTGAGCTTGCTTCTGGGCACTCTCAAGCTTCGCGGACAGCTTGGTGAGTTCGGACACCGCGGCATGCCCTTGCCCCCCAAAAATGTCCCAGAGCTGGCGCTCCTAGGAATCCCGGAGGACGAACCTCACCTTCGACGGGTCCTCTGGGAAGGGCCACTCTAGGTCACCCTCCGATGAACCGTCGGAGGGCCCAGCCTCCGACTGGACCACCGCCAGCTCCCGCGGCGACACCGCCAGCTCCCGCAGCGCCACCGCCAGCTCCCGCGGCGACATCGGCGGTTCCGCCACGGTATCCACCTCGTCGTCAGACGGGATCTCCACCACCTCGTTCGCATGGGACGCCGCCGGGCGTCCCAACTCTATCCCGGCCATGCTTCCCTCTAGCGCCTTCAGCTCTGACGGTAAGGATAGGTCGTGCAGCCCTCCACCCGGCGAGGTAGGGAGCTCGCCCCCCCTCATCTCCTCCACCGTGACCGACGGAGGAGGGGCGACGAGAGTTACCTCAGACGCAACCTCTGCCATCGGCACCGGGATCGCCGCCAACAATGTCGCCGCCGCTATCACGTTATCAGCAGCCGCCCCGAGGGGCACCACCTCCGGGAGGGAAGGGTTCACCGCCGCCACCCGGCTGCCCCCTTCGCTCGCTGCAACATGCTGTAGAGTGGGCCTCCAAACCTCCCGCACGGGGGTCAGGGCGATGCTCAACCCCGCCATCCCCCGACCGCTGACAAAAATCATGGGTAAGCCACACTCCAAAAAAGACTCGACCAGCAAAAATCAAAGAAGCAACAAAAGGAAACATACCGGGTGGTGAGCGGCACGACTCGGAAGGCAGACTCCGATGACCTCGGACCGCTCCCAGGCTGCGACCCGTGCGCCCTCACTTTAGACGGGGTCGGAGCCATCCGTGACCGGAGCAGCGGGTGGGGCGTCCTCAGACTACAAATCGCCTGTCGACCGGGCGCTAGTCTGCCCCTCAGACTGCCCGGGCTGCTCGACCGTACCCACGGCAGGCGGGACCCCCTCCGGCTACAAGTCCGGCGTTGGCAATGGCCCCGTCGCCGCACGAGCGCCAGTCCGGTCCTCGGACCGCCCGGCTCGCTCAGCCACGTCCGCCACAGGCGACGACGAGACCGGCAACACTAGCCAGGGGCGCGGCGACCGCGTTCGCTTCGCCGCTCGTCCATCGATGGCGTCCGCACTCGCCACACGCTTCCTCGACATGGGAACCTCCGCACGCTGCGTGGCCTCCTGCTCCTCACCAGCGGACGTCGCCGTAGGGTCACGATGCAACGCCGAGGTCACAACGACCTCCCGACTCTCCTCCTCGTCGGAAAATACCATGTCATCCAAATCCGTAGGTGGATCAACCAACGTGAGTTCCGACCCGATGTCGCTCCTATGTTCCCCGGCCCTCACGCGCCGGGCGACCTCCTTCTTCTTCTCTTCCTTCCGCTAAACCCCCTTGGTTCTTCTTCCGGGTGTCTGCCGCCTCCTTCTGGGCGGCCTGCCGGGCCCGGCCCTCCGGTCCCTTAGGGAGGTGCGACCGGGACTTGTACCTCCTGAGCCCCTATGGAGTGATTGAACCAAAATCAAAGAAAAGGGAAAGAAGCAGAGAAAGAGCACGAACAAAATAAAGAGCATACCAGTGTGGGCACGATCGAGGCATTGAACGGTATGGGCTTTCCCACAACCATGTCTCCGGGCCTCAGCTGCAGCACTTGGCCGATGCGGCTCCAGATCTCATCGTCCGGCAGCTCCTCTGGCGACGCGCGGTCCGGGTCCGACCGGTCGCCGTATGACCACATCGGGTGCGTCCTCTCCGCCAACGGCGGAACTCGGCGGTGGTAAAGGGTGTGGAACACCCGCACCCCGTCGAGGCCGCCCCTTATGAGCTTCCGGAGCTCCTCCTCGATGGCCTCCACCTTGTGCCTCTCCGTGTGGGCGCAACCCCATGACCAACTCTTCTGCTTCACCGGCCTCCCACCGGTAAACGCTGGAAACGGCGCCCCCACCAGATTCCTGATATAGAACCACTCCCCATGCCATCCCCGGTTGGAGTCACATGGGATGTATGCGTGATACGAGCCTCCCGCACACGGCTTCCTCTGCAGTGCGAAGCCTCCGACCAGTGTGATTTCGGCCAAACTCCAGTCCACCCTAGCTCTCCCGGAGAAGAAAAGCTAGAAGAGATCCGATGTGGCTCCATCCCAAGGAAAGCCTCGCAGACGGTGATGAAACCAGCAATGTGCAGCACCCCTGTCGGATTGAGATGCTGCAGCTCTAGACCCCACTCGTTGAGGAGCCCGCGCAGGAACCAGTGCGCGGGGTATCCTAATCCACGCTCATGGAAGGTAAGGAAAGAAACCACCTCATCGGGACGAGGTTATGGGAACTCCTCCCCTTCAGGGACCCTCTAGTGCGCCACCTCCTGCGGCGGCAGAAACCCCTTCGCAACAAAATCCTCTAGCACCGACTTCCTCACGTTGGACGTCCGCCAGTCCGACATTTCGCTCCGGATCGAAAAAAGGTCGGTGAGTTCCTCTCTTCTCCCTCGCTCTCTCCCCCTTCTTTCCTAGAAACCTCCGTGGCTCTCAGGAATGCTCACGGCAAAAAAAAGGAAGAGAGAAGGCGGCGGCAGATGAAGAACAGGCAAAAGAACGAAACAAAAACCCTCTCCTTGCTCCTACTTAAAGGAAAGGGAACAACGATTAAGGAAGGACGCGCCGATCGGGGAAGGCAGAACGGTAGAGCGAGAATTTCTCTCTCTTTTCCATTTAATGTAGATGAGATGTGCCCTGAACCAATGAGACGCGCCCTTCTCGATGGAACGGCTCCTGATCGGATGGGACGTGGCCTGGCCGTGGCCCACCACTACCGCACGATCAACCACTACCACACGACGGGCACAGGAACCGAAGCGCCACCGCATGCGGGCGGCTCCCCGCTTCCCCAGGCCAGGCCTAGGTAGACCGAAAAACAAAGTCTCCACCGGGAGACCAGCCGATCCCCCGAGCCGATCGAATCGCTCAGGATAAACATGGAGACATAGGTAGGAAGCGAAGGGACGCCCCATGTAGGCCATGCCGACTCCGTCACGAACGACGAGCACGAGTCCAGGTCGGACGTTTTCGACTGATGCTCTCCGAGCCCCATCACTCCAGTCGTCAAGGTAAACATTACCAAAACCCCCTCTATTTCTTTATAAATCATTCATACATCCATACGTGCATTCATTTCATACGCCCGCGCCTCCTGGACGATTCGGGCCCTGAACCGCTCGGGGGCTCGGGAACTAAGCATCGCACGTGCAGCGAAATGCACCATAACGCTCCATGTTGCGTCACGAAGCGGCGGTTGCCTCATTCGACATGGGCAATCAACAGAGCCAGGGGAGAAAACAGTAGATGAGCACCGTGCAGCCCTCGCTCGGTCCGGTAGACCGGGTCATCTCAACCTTCTTGTTCGATCCTAAACCTCTCGCCAGGCCCACAAAATCTCCATCGAGGGGAGGCCGTTAGGCCACCCGGGTCGATCTCCGGAACGACTTGGGCATCTGCTGGGTTGCAGGTAAAGGAGTAGTGGAATGTCACAAGAGGGCTATGCCGACCCCGTCACGAACGACGGACCCAGATTCCACTCGATCACACCCGTTAGCAAACTCACCGAGCTAGTCTTCGAGCCCAAGCGATCGGGACAGGCGATGAAACTCAGCCCCTCCGGTTGTGAGGAACCGAGGATGGGGTAACACACAATACTCACATCGACCCCCACAAAAGGACAGCGACCTCGAACTCGCCAGATTGACGACTCCGACTCGCCCGGTCCCGCGACGCGCACCGACGCCAGGATCCGCGAGTATCGCCTCGTCTGATCTTTAACCAACTAACTACGCTTTGGCTTCAAAGCAGCTTCACTTCCGACTGTGCTCCAATCAACCTGGGACCGTGACTCCTAAACTCGCGTAACGGCTTGACTTCCGACTGCGCTCCAATCAACCTGGGACCGCGACTCCTAAACTCGCGTAACGGCTTCACTTCCGACTACACTCCAATCAACCTTGGACCACGACTCCTAAACTCGTGTAACGGATTCACTTCCGACTGCACTCCAATCAACCTAGGATCATGACTCCTAAACTCGCGTAACGGCTTCACTTTCGACTGCGCTCCAATCAACCTGGGACCGCGGCTCCTAAACTCGCGTAACGGCTTCACTTTCGACTGCACTCCCAGGATCCACGAGCTCCGGCTTGTCCGATTCCTGAACTAACCAAACTAACTCTCTCGATCCACAGCACACACCAACGCCTGGGTCCGTTCGCGGCTCTGCCTCGCTTGATCCCGCGGCGCGCATCGCCGCCAAAGATCAGTAAGCTCTGACATGTCCGAACCGAGCTATCTCCATCCGTGGCACGCACCGACGCCAGGGTTTGTCCCGAACTAACCTTCTCACCCGATCCATGGCGCGCACCGACGCTGGGATCAGTAAGTTCTGTCTCATCCCCGCGCCTAGAAACCTCGGCTGCGCAACGACGTCGTGGTTAACAAAATTATGTCTCAAACTAAAAACATGCACACACGCCCGCTGAAACAACACCCCCCTGATGTTTCTGCCCGAACCGCCCGGGGGCTCCGGGGCTACACCCGCGGGTGCGCTCGCGCACACCTGCCGACACAAGGCAAAAAACCTCTCCCGCTGACAGCACATAAAACCCCCGAGCCGGTTTAGCGCGAACCGCCCGGTGGCTCGGGGGCTACACCTGCGGGTGCGCTCGCGCGCACCCACCGGCAAGACAAAAAATCCCCCGGACGATTCTGCTCAAATCACCCGGGGGCTCGGGGGCTCCTGTAGTCCATGGGCCGGCCCAAGAGTCTAAAACACAACGGGCCAGGAGGACAGTCCGGTCGCTGACTGGGAGGTCTACCCAAAAGAACAAACGCCCGCTCTTCAAACTTCTTTGGCCCACCTCTCCGACCGGAGCACCCGCTTCGGGCACCAGCCGTCCCTAGGCGGTCTCTCCGATCGGAAGGCCTGGCCCAAAACGCTGCTTCCTACTCCGACCCCGCCACTCCGACCGGGGACCCATAGGAAGCCTGCTTGCCGCTCTTCTCTGACTGGCACGCCCAGGGCCGACTGGGGTCATCCGACCGGGGACGCCCGCTCGGAAGGGACCAGGGGCAAACGGAGAAGGCATCGCACAAAGTCAAACCATGATGCTGGGACCATACCCTGTACGCCTGTGGGAACAGTGCTCCACAACCGCCCTGATACAAATAGTATTGTAGGCGCCGACATTTGTATCTACAGTATTGTAGGCGCCGTTGGACTTCCATACGGCAAAAAGCCCCCACATGCCTCTGGGCATCGATAGTACTGTGGGCGCCAGGATTCACCATACCTGGTACACGTGGTAGGGCTCCTCACATACAAACAGTATTTTGCAGGTGCCAACATCCACCCTTCCTGAAGAAGCCAACGCAACCTCCCATGTGCACCTAACATTCTACAGTGACATCAACAGTATTGTGGACACCTACCATCATCGCTACCCTCGTCGGCGTGGGCAACAAGGCTTAGAAACATCCATACTCTCTCCCTCTCATCTGTAAAGCCATCCCCTTTATCTATAAAAGGGGGTGCGCTCCCTCCTGAAAAGGGAGGTCGACTTCTTCAAGCACCAGATTCACTAAATCGATAGCTCACAACCCCTCAAGCACACGCTTGAACACCTAGCTCATAGCGGGGTTCCGGTCGCCCTCGGCTCTTCCGGTCGGACCCGACCAGGCCTCTCGTACACCCCACCTTTCTCCTTGTTTGTAACCCCACTGCAGACTTCAAGCACCTAGGCTCAGGAATACAGTCACCGACCGACCCAAACTGGACGTAGGGCACATTGCCTGAACCAGTATAAATCCGGTGTCATTGAGTGCTAGGCCACCTCTGATCACAACGTACAACAAAACTACAAATATTCACTAGTTGGTCACTTTCTGTACCAACAAATGGAGTTAGCACTAGCAAGGTGATGTGTTCACCACAAACTAGTACTAAAGCCATTTGGGTACCTAAGCACTTATTAACTAACCCAAAAGGACCCAACAAGAGTTGGGTACGAAAGTGTGCTTAGGTTAATGATGTAGGTACTTGGTGATGAGATGAAGGCTTCGGGGTGGTTGAGCAAGCAAATTGAAAATATTCACTCAATCTATCAACAAATTCTTATCATAATCTCCTATATGGTTGACCCGAAGATAATTTAATGAATATATCTACTTCATCCTCACCATTGGTAACAAGTACCTAAACCTTATAGGATAGCCACTTTGAATATTTTGTGATCAATGGCTCACAAATAGGTCTATTTGTGAAATATTGAAAGTGTCTAATTAGATTCAATTGAAAAGTATTTTATTTTGCCATATGGTGCTTTTAATGGCTCTCTAGTAGAGCAATTCATTTGTTGAGATGCATGTATACAAGAAATACTAGAGCTAAACGAAGAATCACAAGCAGCGTATTAATTGTCTCTGTCCTACACCTACCGGACGTGTCTGGTATGGCCAGGGACAGAAAGAAAATGTTTCTGTTCTGCGTATGCCGGACATGTCTGGTATACCTATCGGACGTGTCCGGTATTGTAGGAACCAGAACACTAATTGGATTGCAACCGAGTCTTTGACCATATATTTTCATATATCCTTAATTTACTCAGACGCTTGTAATTTACTAAATCTAAGTGGATTGTGAGCATCTCTTGAACTCAAATTTAAATATGGCAAATTATTTGGTTGTGGTTTAAATAGAAAATTGACTCCCAAATTCTTAATAGAATAAAGTGCTAGTTGAAAGTCATTCAAATTACTTAAAGCACTTATTTAGGGGGAGCTCAGTTTCTATTTTGCACCTTTGTAGACTAACAAATTTATCTAGCATTCCTTGTAGTCCTTTGGATGAAAATTGATTTCGTATCTAGCATGATTATTTGGCAGTAAAGGTCAACATAAAGATTATCATGCTATGTATCTTCTTAGTGGAATTCTTTTGGGCTCAAGGCAAAGGTATGTATTTACATACAAGCATTGTAAGTGCATTTAAGGCCCTTTATATGCTAGAGTGCGCATTTGTGTGACATAGGATAGATGTTTTTCAAAATCCCTTACTAGAATGCATAGGTTGTGTGATTTTGGAAAACCTATTTGGTTCTTGGTCTTTGTGACCTAAGTCATTCCATTTGCGATTATTGCTCCCACTGATTGCTTGCTTGACTAATCACAAGTGAAATGACTCTCTCAAGTCCATAAACTCATATGTATCTCTTTATTATATCTCCTATGTCTCACTAAGTCTCTCTCAAATATTCAAAATCATAAATATGCCAAATATTTGGAAAAGAGAACATCAAATTGTGGCGTTGGATAAGAGAAATAACTATACTTAGTTTGGAGCAAGATTGTATATCTTTTTGGACTAAGTAATGACAGAGAAGGGGTTTTGGAATCAAGAGAATAATTTTTGGAACAAAAACAGCCAGCCCGTATATACCGGACGTGTCCGGTATTGCTACCGAACATGTCCGGTATGCGTGGGTCAATAAAAGGCCCGTACCCCTTCGGTTCTGGTCCTCTTTCTCTCTTTTCTCTCCTCCAAGCCAGCGCCACCACCTTTGTTCCATCATTTTGGCGGCTGAGTGCTTCCACCAAGAAAAAGAAGAGAGGGAGATTGGATCGGAGGAGGTTTGCATCAAAATTGAAGGCTTTAGGACTTGGATTTTGAATCTCATCTTCATCCTCTCTCTCAAAGTACCCTAATCCCGGACCTCATCCGATCTAAGTAGTTAATGCTTCAAAGTCAAATTCCTTTGGTAGAGATGGTATATTACCTGTCTAGAAGCAATGCCCAGAGTTTGGATTGAATTGGTTGAAGATTGAGCCAAGGGCCCTGGTTAGGATTGCTGTCTACTCATACCGGACGTGTCCGGTATGAGGCAGCAAAGCAGGTTGTGCTCCCTTGTTTCAATCTTCTCAGTGGTTGATTCTTAGGACTAAGTTTAATTGTCTATTATGTTTTGTGCACCTTGTGACCTAGTTTGGTTGAGGTGATTGCAAAGCATAGGATAATTAATCTTATTTCTATATTTCAACCGAAATAAGCTATCTATTGGGCATGTATCTAAAATTCTTTGCAAATTCATTTGGATACAGGGCAACAGACATGAGTGGAAGAAAGGAGCCCGGATCCAAGCATAGGCATGATCCAGCATTGGATAGATACAAGAAAGCAAGGCAGGACATGCACCCTAGACTAAGTGAGCAGACCAGCAGGAGGTCTGCTAGAGCAGCTTCTAGCACTGCTCCATAGTACAGAGAGGGAGATAGCAGTTCTTCCTCTGACACAGATATTGAGGAGTATAGAGTGGAGCCCAAAGACAGAAAGAGGAAGAGCACTGACAGAGGTTTTGATGGTGGCAGCTCAGATGATGAGCAAGAGATTGAGGAGGAGCAGGCAGTACCTCTAGTTTAGCACCAACCAGGTCAGGGTATGTACTATGGCTTACTTGAGACACATCCACCTAATGTACCCTCTTATGTTTCTAGAGTTGACTATTGAGGGAAAGGCATGAACAGAAGAGCCAGAGATGAGAGGAGAATTGATCCAAGGAGCTTGTCTAGGATTCAGTTTGATCATCGATTTCAGACAGCCTTTCACATGGATTTCTACTCTAGTGTGATACTCACCAGGAATCCTATGGTTTCCAGACCTCTGAGGGATAGTCTGGATGGTGGGACCAGACTCAGTCCAGATCTATCTTCAGCAAACTGGAGCTCTCTGCATGAATTTCGACACCTCTGGACCCTACTGTGACATAGTCCAAAGCTGAGGGCTGGACTCGGTCTGGAGGCAGTTTGACACTCGGGGACCTCCCTAGATTGGTCTGAACTCTACTATATGATAGTCCAGACGTGGTCCCCGGTGGAGCACCAAAAGCCACTTTAGTGGATTGCTCGTGACATTGAGCGCCCTCATCTTGTGTAGGTTCTTGCGGTGCCCTTGTGTAGGGCTAGGCTTGTGTATGCCTATTAGCTCACAAACCACCGAGTAAATCAGTTGTCACAATGAGGACATAGCTTGTCGGCAAGCAAGTGAACCTCGGGATAAATCTTGGTGTCATTAAGTGTTGGCCACGTTGAAAGCCCTAGTTTGGTTTTTGGCTAATTGATAAAACCAGTGGTGGAGCTAGATGATGGTCATGGTGATGGTGGTGACCAAAAGAGATGATCAAGTGCTCCGACTTGGAAAAGAAGAAAAACAAAAACAAAAACAAAAACCAAGTGTTGATCAAGGCAAAGGTATCAAATAGGTTTTTGTTTTGGCACTCAAGACACCATAGAGGGTGCGAGTGCATTTAGGATAGATAGCCATACTATTAAGAGGGGTGATCTTGACGTAAATACGGTTATCTAAGTGCCACTAGGTGAATTAACACTTGCATGCGCATTAGGACCTAGTGAGTGCTAATATCCCTTGGAAAACTTGTTTATGAAATGCTAACTCACATGCACAAGTGATGGAACTTGGTGGAGTTAACACATTTGCACAAGGGATGAAGTTGGAAGTTGAAAGGCTGGTCACTGGGGTGACCGGACGCGTCTGGTGTTCGGCCCCAGACTGAGCTACATTTAGTCGAGATGACCGGACCCGGTTGAAGGTAAGGACCGGACCCTGGCAGTTCACTGTTCATCAACTGAAAATGTGCTTAGCAGAGAGACATAGTGAGTGTCCGCTTGCCAACAACCACTCACTCCGTTCGCATTTTGGGTGCTCTCTGTTTGGTTGAATTAATTCGTCAGACATAGTGAGCGTCCTGTTGCCTAAGACCGGACGTGTCCGGTCATCGCAGAGGTGCTCTAGGAGCTCTCTGGACATCACCGGACTCATGACATGGGAGCGTCCAATCTTGCATCGGCGTGTCCGGTGCTTCACTGACTGTGCGCACGCTTGAGAGATGTTGGGTGGCAACAGTCGTTTTCAAATGGTAACTACACGTGGCAGCTTGTGCATGACCAGACGCATGGACCGGACGCGTCCGGTCGTCTCGAGTAGCACGTCCAATCATCCCACAGAAAGTTGGAGTGAGTGGTTGTTGGTATAAATTAACGCACATAGATAAATCCGCAAGCGCACGGATACCGCTGTAGCTTTCACCCGGAAGTATTCCAAGTATCGTATCCATAGGGAAACATGTGAGACTAACTACGATCTAACTTAACAAAGGGTAGCAACAAGGTTAGGATAAATAGGAGCATAGAGAGGATAACTAAGGTTCTCTTGTTCTGACTTGGGTAAGTTATGTCTTCTACTATTCAACTGGGGACATTACTAGGTAAAGACACCAGTAGAGGATGCTATCCTTCGCAACCGTGTCCTACTTGTGCCTACAGATGGGAGGTGGACTACAAAGGATCAACGAAGCTATATAGTACATGCTATATTGAATTGATGTCACACACACGATCTACCACCTTCCAGAATGCAGGATGCATCCACGATTAACCCAAGTCTAAGCACCACACTTACACTTATGATTAATACTCTACTCCCTCTAGAACAGGAATAAAGCACTCAAGAGAAATCTCGAAGGCAAGCTCAAGTAGAACTTGGATCCACCAAGGTACAAGCCATAGAGAGAGCACCGATAGGCCGGTACCTCCTCCAAACTCTTTCCTCACTCTCTATCTCACTATTTCTAATCATAAGACTAAATCCTATGGATGACTAATCTTCTCTTGATAGCTGGCTCTGATCCTTATGATATGAATTAGGGTTTTAGGGATCTATTGAGGGAGGGGGTAGGGGCTGGTATATATGGGCCGGAGCAACAATCTTGAGCCCTCGGATCAAATCGACTTGAATAAACGGCGTAGATGCAATCTAGGAGGTGGTGGGGAACCGACATTTGAAGCGAAGACTGACTGGTGGGACCCACAAGCCGACCGGCCTATAGGTGGGGCCGGCCAGCCCCACATGGCAGCCCCTCGGGGTCTGCTTTAGTGGAGAGCCTCCTAGAGTCCTCTAGAACCTTCCCACATCGGTTATGCTGTGGAATTACGTGATTTCCTTTGACGAATAGGTACCCCGAGGCGGTTTCTGGATAAACCCTGCTAAAAACATAGATTCACCAAAATTTGTGGAATTTATTAGTTTATACCCCTAGACCTATGTTTGGTGATGGAATTAAGTATATATGCAAGTGATGTTGATGGTTTATAATTGGTGTTAGTGACCGTCAACAAGATCCCCAAAGCTTAACCTTTGCCAGTCCCTGAGCAAAGCTAAACTCAGCGATGGATCAGGAGTTGCTACTATGCTTTCACGCCTCAAAAGTACACATGCGTTCAATCTAGAATTCTCCTTCGGATTAGAATAAACCAATTTGACTTTCAGACTTACCTATATTACCTTCAACCATGGGGCGTCTTAGCCTTCACTTGGGTCTTAAGCAATTGAATGATAGAACGATAAAGTCAAGCACTATGTCTCAAGTTCTTTGTTCAACCATTGTTCTGGAGTTTTTATAAGTTTTGAAAATAAAACTCAGAGATTCTATTGTATGACATTCTCAAGTCTCTCAATATATGTGGTATTTGTGGATCCTCACCAAGGCAATAAAGATGTTATGCCTTTTTCTCTTCCTACCACTAAGGCTTATGTGGAGTTCATAGGTAGGGAGAAAGTTAGAGCATACTTGCAATGCATATATTGTAAAGTCAAATAACGGATCCAAAGAGAGTTGAGTCATACAATCAAATCATGATGTGCATGTGTGTGGATATATAGTGTATATATTTGGTGGCTAACCTAATTCTACTTTGCGCCTTGAAAACTTATCTCTCTTTTTGAAACTTGAAAACATTTGTTAGAGAGCAGGGGCTATCTTATCCATCTCTTTTTTTCAGGCGGGCATCTAAGTACCCATTGTTTTAAATATCTCGGACACTTTTGTGTCCATTTTTCTCAACTTTTTTTCTCTTTTTTCATGAATAACTTTTGCATAGCCCATGCCTCATTTCTACAACAAAACTTTGAGAGAGATATCATCAAGAACTTGGAGCATTTATTTGGTGGATGGAAAACCTAACAAGCATGTTTTTGTGTTCACTCCCAGTGTAGGAGTAAAACATATCTAGGTGGATCTAGATGGAAGGCATGTTTTTGCGCCTACCCCCAGTGTAGGAGTAGGGCATATGTGGGTGGTGTGTACGTGATCTTGATTTTAAGAGCATGACAAACCTCTCATAAGGGTCAATAAAGCTTGACAAAACTCAATGCAAAAGCAAGCATCATATATGTGAAAGTTTTCCTAGCCTAAATAACATATATAGCTCTGGTGGGAATTTAAGCTTTGTCATATAGGAACTCATCATGTAGCATTTTTATGTTTTTCAAAAGATAAATCTCTAGAACTTTAGTATCACTTGGAACAAGATAAATAGTAGCTCAGGCCTTCTCATATCATATCCATCAATTACCTAGACTTATATCAAGCATATGCTACCCATGAGTTTCAAGTTCAGAGTAAATCCTTATATCAAAACAATCTTATCCAAAACTTGGGAGAATTTAAGGCTGAAAACTAGGTACTTGAAAGGAATTACAACAGAGCAACTATTCATCATTTCCATTTAAGAGATTATTCTGAGTCCTCTTTATTTGCTAACAACTTTTAAAAACAAATTAAATAAAACTAGACATGCCTTTTTATTTTGTTTCCATTCATTACTTTTTTTAACTATTTAAAAGAAACTAAAATTAAAACAAAAGGGGAAAGAATACTTACCTGGATACACGGGAGTGCTTCTCCCCCAAGCTAGCTCATTCGGTGAGGGTTCGGTGTTGTAAGTCCTTCGAACCGGGCTTCGCCTTGTGAAGTTCATTGATCAAGTACCTCGGTTTGCTCTAAAGATGAGGATCCTTGTGATAACGCCTCTAATGGTGATGTCACCTTCTTCTTCCAAACCTGTCTTGATTTTGAGTTTGGATTTTGGTTTGGCAGGTTTGGAACCTTCACTTGTAAAAATTGGGGAATCGACTTTCCCCACACTTTGCTTGAAGTGTGTCCTACTCATAAAGATAAGGTAGAGATCAAGTGCATGGGCTCTGTTGGTGGAAAAACACCAACAAAACCAAAACTTTATTTATTCTTCTCTAACCCTTAGGCACATTGAACAAGATGAAGTTGATGTTGTGTGTTTTGTTCAATTATGTCATGGGTGATAAGATCAAAAGATTGAGCATGAATTACGTGATTTCCTTTGATGAATAGGGCCCCTAGGCGGTTTTTTGGATAAACCCTGCTGAAAACACAGATTCACCAAAACTTATGGAATTTATTAGTTTAAACCCCTAGACCTATGTTTGGTGATGGAATTAAGTATATATGCAGGTTATGTTGACGGTTTATAATTGGTGTTAGTAACCGTCAACAGTGGCCAACGGCTATTTGAGCAGTAGGGGCTCTATAAATATGGGGTGGTCGGCTTTTGCTCACTCTCTTGGCTCTCTAACTCATTGATACACATTGTGAGCATACTCCAACACCTCCCACTCATCTAGCTCTTGATTTGTTCATCCAAGTTGAGATTGGGAGAGATCTTAGTGCATTTTCTTAGTGTTTGCGCATCTAATGACACTCTTGGTGGTTGCCGTCACCTAGACGACTTGGAGCAGCGGAGGAGCATTGGCACGAGTCGGTGATTGTTCATGGCCATCTCCCGATGATTTGTGAGGGGTCTTGTACCTTCCCCGGCGAAGAGCCGAAAGGTAACTCTAGTAAATTTCTCGTGTCATTGAGTTACCTCACTTATGGGTAGGTTCTTGCGGTGCCCAAGTGTTGGGCTAAGTTTGTGAAACACCTATTAGCCACTGAACCACCAAGTGTTGGTCGACACAATGGGGACTAGTGTGCCAGCAAGCACATGAACCTCGGGAGAAAAATTGTTTCTCTTGTGCATTGAATTTCTCCCTTAGGATTCATATTGTGATTGATCATCTCTTGCCACGTGAAGTATACCTCTCTCTAAATCTTGTATTTACATTCCTAGAGATATCTTGTGTAGAGGTAGTTGAGTAGCTAGTGTAGCTTAGCTTAGTTGGTAATCTAGTTGTTTAGCTTGCTCACTAGTGTAGGTAAGTAGTGACTTAGCAAATTGTGTGCATAGTGATCATAGAAACACTACTATATTCAGACCTATCACAAGTGGTTCGTAAAGCCCATCACAAACGCTTTTTGGTCTCAGCAGTAAGCTGTCGATAGTGATGAAATTCTCATCATAGGCGGTTTGCAACTGGCGGTGATACTAGCTTGTCACAGTCGGTTCATATTACCAGCTGGCGGTGATTTGAATTTTCAAAAATCCCAAAAATGGACCAAAAAAATAGCAAAAAAATTTGTTTCAATCCTGGGAAGCCCCCATACCAGCTCCAACTTCACGGTACCAGGAAGCTGCTCCAGCTCCATCTCCACGCTATTTTTTATGGTATGCGGTGGTGCTGGGATTCGAACCTGAGACCTTGTCCTTAGCTCCTCTAACCACTCCACCCCTAAGTCACTTGTGTCTATATAGTATATCAATTCCCCTAATATTCACTTTTTAGGATTTAAAATGAATATTTAGGACCCTAACTGGCTTCAGATGAAAAAATCATAAACTACACATTTTTGTTCTAATCGAGATCTACAACTTTGATTTTGGTAGTTTTGCCATCCGAGGTCATTTGATAAATTTGAATTTCAAAACATCAAAACTTCTGCCAGACTTTTGGGACCTCAAATGATTTCAAATGAAAAACTCATCAACTACAAAGTTGTTGTTCTCATTGAGATCTACAACTTTGGTTTTGGTCAATTTTCCATCCGAGGCTGTTTGAAAATTTTGGTTTTTTAAAATCTTAAAACTTCAGATACAAATTTGAGACTATAAATGATTTATAATGAAATAGTTGTCAACTACAAAGTTGTATATCTGTATATCTCATCGAGATCTGCAACTTTAGTTTTGGTTGTTTTCCATCTAGGGTCATTTGTACAATTCAAAAAAATGAATTTCAAAATTTGAGCGCTTCAAACAGAATTATGGGACTGTAAATGGTTTCAAATGAAAAGTCGTCAACTACAAAGTTGTCGATTGCGTTGAGATCTACAACTTTGATATAAAGTTTGTTTTCATTTGACTTTCTTTGAAAAAGTTATGAATTTATTTATACTGCAACATGGTTATCACCGCCGTATCATACAACGAGCTTATGGTGAAAATGTCTTCCCGTTGGTTCATATGGCGAGGCAGCAGTGATGAGGAGCACATCATCACCGCCGGCTGGTGGTGCAAACTGGCTATGATGATGGACTATCACCGTCGGTTGGTAAGACAAAGCGACAGTGATAGTTATCGACCCGGACGTTCTTATAAACCGGCGGTGATACTCTCATCACCAACGGTTTATATTACGAACCATTAGTGATAGCTATCACCATCGTTTTTAATGATACCGACGGTGATAGTGGCATTGGTGATAGGTCAATCTGTAGTAGTGCAACTAAAATTGTGGCCATAGGTGTCTTGCAACCCTTGTAGAGCTAGAGCAAAATTGTTTTTCACCATTTAGGTTACTAACCCTTTGCTCTAGTGACTTTGTAGAGAATTTTAATAGGGTATTCACCCTTCCTCTAGCCATTTAGGACCTTTCACATGTGGCAGGATCAACACACCTGACTGTGCGCACGTCGATGTCATCTTGCATGCTCTTGTGCTATATGTCATCTCTGGCTACATTGCCTCATCAGTTCAGGCATGTCCCCTTATAGGCTAGGATTGAGATCATTGTTAGTTTGTGTTGTGCTGATTTCATCCAACTACATTGTGAAGCAAAGCATGATTGCTCATTGTTGACAGTCACTAAATGCCTATTTTGACCATCAACATTGCACCAAAAATGGGTCTATACAACACCATAAGTAGTGATTTATGTTTATAATTCACCTATTTCCACTTGTACTTGGAGATCTTTGGTCATGCAGGAAAACTATACAAGAATATCAAAATCAAGCAACTAGAAGCAATTGGAGTAAGGAGGGCCACCATGGGCCACTTGGTCTAGTGCCACCTCACCAGTCCATGGGAGTGACCAAGAAACACACTCTCCAAGCCTTCTCCATCGTTGATTTCAAGTTGGTTCGAGATGAAGGGCCAAAAAGAGGCATCACATGGACTACTAAACTCATCATCCTTATGTCGGTGCTCAAATGGACAAAACACGCTCATACCCACACTCTACTACATCCCTAGGGCCACCACACCAAAGGAGGAGGGCCCACTCATCAGTGGGGGTCCGGCCCACGCCCTCCACATGTCGCCCAGAGCCCCACTTTCACTCTGCCGCCTCTCCTTCGGACACATGCAAGGAAACACACTTGGGAACAATCCTATGCGTTGATTTAAGGTGGTTCAAGGTTGGTTTGATCCAAGGGAAAGGAGAGGGTGTCACTTGGATCGATGACGTGGCATTGGAGTAGCCCCTACTCCACCTCTCACTATAAATAGGACCCCTCTCCCTCACTTGTAACACTCACCACAAGAGAAACTCTCTCTACTCTCAAGATGTATTCTTAGTGTGAGCTTTAGTGGGAGTTAGACTGAAGAGGAGCTCTTCCTTGAGTCTGGAGTGGTCTTCAGGAATCTAGTATAGCTTTATATCTCTCTTGTAGTACTTTCCTTATTTCAATATAGTACTTTCTATGCAATATATTAGTATCTTCTTTATTCACTTATCTTTCCTAGTCTGAGTGTCACTATTCCTTTGTTGTAGTAGTACTTTTGGATATAGTTACTTTCCCTACTTACTTGTATGCCTTTCTTGTTTATCTAGTTCATGCCTTTGTTGTTTAGCTAAGTATAGTTAGTATAGTTGTATCACACCTTAGCATGGGATATCCGCTTGCATTGAGTGCTTTAGTTATCGTACGTGACTAGAGTAGTAATCGTTAGCTTAGACGTGGTGTCTAGGCTAGTGTTTACCTAAGTTTGCACCCAATCCCATGGATAGTTGTGGTAGCCCTAGAGGTGACAGCTCTGTAAGGCCTTTGCAATCCACCACATTCGGATTGGTGTTTTTGTAGAGCTTTTTGGCAGCCTTCCCCTGACCACTCTTTCTAACCTCCTTTGAGGGTCGGAAAGGTATTGTTGCTCCAAAGTGTTATTATGTGTGATCGCTATGTCTTACCCATTCCTAGTTATCCCGTATGGTCTGCTCTAGAATGGAACTGTAGTAATAGAGCTCCTTTGTGATAGAGAAGAACTTAGGAAACTCCCTCACTCATTGTCCTCCCATTTAGCTATGCTTTCTCTTTATCCTTTCTGGAGTAGAACTTCTCGTGTGTCACCCTATTTTATCGTATATCACTTACTCCCACTTTAGTTTAGTCGGTATACTAAGTTAGTAGATACATGATGGTTAACTATCAACTTCTTTAACCATTGCTTCCATGTGGATAAATATGATACCCTGGAATACTCTTGGGTGAAATGCTACAACGGTATTCTCTGCGTTTGCGGAATATTCTACATGAGCATAAGAAATACCAACAAGCATTTCTAGTGCCATTGCCAGGTAATCAATTGGCGTAAAGATTTTGATATTGTCCTTGATGTTTGCAAATCTAGTATTCCACAAGCTTTTGTGGGACTACCGTTGTCCAGTTGAGTGTTGAATAAACAGGACAACACCAACCATTCAACCTTCTGGCATATTTCCCCAATAATCATCAAGAGCCTAGGGTGCCTGGTCATTCATGACCCATCAACACCTCCACCCTTCCATCTTATAGGTATGTATGTCTATACATTCTAATCATGTGCAGATGGAGAGAAGGTCACCATCAAAAGGAGACAAAATCAACATATGTGACGGAGCAAAGAAGTTGCATCACTCACAACTCCATCTCAAAGTATGGGTGATGCTGGAATCGATCAACGTATGTGAGAACCAACCCCAAGTTATCCTTCCTTTTCAAAACCAAAGCATGTTTAATCACATTCATCTACCTAGTTTACATTGCTTTGCATAAAAATGGACTAAAAAAAGACATGGTTCTCTAGTTCACCATTTATGTTCTCATCTCCACCTAAATTAATCTTTATATGCTTTCATGTTTCCTTTACTCTATGCTAGTATGTTCTAGTTTGGAAGTATTGATCATCCATCTATAGCCTTTAAATTAAGCATGGTGCCTAGTTTAAGATATGGATGTGCTGATCATATTTTCATAGGCTTTTAAATTAAGCGTGGTGCTTAGGTTAAATAGCCTACCTTAATCATATTAGACTTGGTGTCTAGTTTGGTTATTGAACTAAAACTACTTGTATAGACATTGGTTGTATGGAATAACCTTTGTAAGAAATTGTCAATGTGAGAATTGAGTGAACATTAAACAAGAGTTAAAAAACATGGGAAAATGATCTTTGCTAACTAAATAGAAGCGCCAACTTGTCATTAGCATAGAAGAAAACCTTTAGACCCAATGGCAACAATCACCCCTGTTTCTTTTGTGAATTCCTTCGGGTATGTGTTGTCTACTAACCTTTGCAGGGAAGAGAAATAGAACCTTGATAGAGAGGGAGGTGAGGCATACACCTCCAAGTCCAAAACAATCCCACCAGGCCAAAACCAAATGAAGATCAAGATGGTGTGGCGGAATCCATCTCCAGGATTGCAAGATGCAAATTAAAGTTGAATTCAATGGAGAATCTTGCTTAATTGACTTGAAATAATGAGCCCTCGCCGACAGGTAAATCGGTATGTATCCCATATTTAATTCTTGCATATCATTTAAATTTTGAATTTTTGCTTGTTTAGTTTTTGGTCCATACTCTTTTCCTTCATGCATAATAACTTAAAACAACCTTGTCTTAAGTTACAAAAAATAAGTAATATAAAATTTGCTCATATTGTTTCTTTGAATAATAAACTCGTTCTAGGTTATCGTTGTTCCAAGACCAAGCTAATCTTTCACCTCCTATTCTAATAAAGTCCTCCACAATAAAAAGCAAGTGAGCAAGAATGTGTTTCTAGGACAATTTCCCTTCGGGTATTCTTGGTCACTAACCATTATAGGTAAAGATTTTAAAAGAACAAAGGTTGTACAATGTCTGTGAACATGAGTGTTGCAATATACTCTGAGGGGATGCTCCAACACACACACTTGGCTTTTAGTGTTGAATGACATAAAAGTCCAAGTGTGGGTGTGGGTGGTCAACCCACCTACAAGTCACCCAACTCTGCTTTGCCTCCTCTCAAGCCCTCGTCACTTTGGCACACTAGTTTGCACTCCCTATGCTCACCCTTGCTTTGTTTCTATAGGTTTGATTGTGTTTAAAATGACATACATGTTAATCAAACTTAAAATGTGAAATAAAACCATGCCAAACTATGAACTTGACTTTATAAAGGGTGGCCAACATAAACTTTATTCCTACTTCATATACTTGTTACTTGTGGATATATATTTATTAAGAAAACATGTCAACTAAGTTGTTGTGAAGTGAGATATGGTAAAGACTAAAGAAATCCTATCTTTTCTATGTAAGATCTTGGAGATTGATTGTTTTCATAAAATATCAAAACCAATAGCCTCACTTCTCCTCAATGGTGAGATTTCCTACCAAGGCCAAATAACATGTTATATGTTGAAAACCTTCCACATATGCTACTTGTTTTTGTATTGAGCTTTGTCACACATTGTTGACCCATGTTGAGAATTTTATCATGCTCCTAAGATCAAGATCACATACACTCCACCAAATATATGCTAAACATGCCATTCCATTTCCACCAAATAAATACTCCATGATTTCAAGCATGATCTTTCTCCATTATTCTTACAAAAGAGGCATGGGCTATGCAAAAAAGATTGTGCACACATGGAAGTCCATGGTTGGAAAAAAAGAAAGAAAAAAATGTGGACACAAGAAGGTCCATAGAAAAAGAGAGAAAAAAGAGAGAAACATAGACATGCTCTTAAATAAAAGGTGGAGAGAGAATCATATATCATGCTATGGAGTAATCATGATCATCATATTTTCACAGACATGCACATCTTGATATAGGGGTATCACAATTTTTGCCATGGATCCTTTGTTTGACTTAGCAATATATGCATTGCAAGTGTGGTTTATTCTTATCCTACCTTGAACTCCACATAAGCCTATTAGAAGTAGGAAGGAAGGCAAAACATCAATGCCTTGGTGAGGATATAAACACCATTGAGTGACTTGAGTGTACCATTTGAGGAGAATTATGAGCTAAGTTTTCAATTGCAAAAGTTATAAAAACTCCAAGTATGCTTCATAGGGGATAGTGATGACTTGGTGTCAAAGCTGTTCCACTTTTCAACCGCTCATGGCGACACGGTAGACACTTCAAAATCCACAAGGTATGAAGTATGATTTGGTATATCTTTTATGTTAGCATCATATCTTTTGAAGTCTTGTTACATATCTAGTTACACCTGAATCTTGGTTTTCCTGCTTTGCTCGGGACGAGCAAAGGTTTAGTGGGGGGAGCTTGTTGACAGTCAGTAAATGCCTATTTTGACCATCAACATTGCACCAAAAATGGGTCTATACAACACCATAAGTAGTGATTTATGTTTATAATTCACATATTTTCACTTGTACTTGGAGATCTTTGGTCATGCAGGAAAATGATATAAAAATATTAAAAATCAAGCAACTAGAAGCAATTGGAGCAAGGAGGGCCACCATGAGTGATAGGTCCTTGTTTGGTTTTGGTAATTGAGTAACAACCTAGGTGGACTATTGTGTTTAAATGTGAGATACATAGGTAATTAGTCCACAGGTACACTTGTGTGAGCAAGTCATGCCATGACGGTGAAGATGGCTTAGATATGTTGCATAGCTCACACATGTGATGATGGAGCTCACTGCATATGAGACATGACATTGTGTCATGTGATCAAGGTGGAGAAGATCAAGACAAGACTTGGCTCGATGGACCGGTTGCAAGTGTGAAGGGCAAGTTGAGTGATGGCTTGGCGTCGATGGACCGAAGCAACGGTGAATAGCAAGTGAAGTCAAGATCGATGAACCAATATGGTCAAGTGATGATATGAAGTGGATCATGTCCTTTGGTGATTAGTTGGTGCATGTGTTGCATTAACATCGAAGGAGATGAAATGGAATGCGCAAGGCAAAGGTATATTTGTAGGGCATTTCATTTCCCTGGCCATAGGTGTGTAGAGAAGTTTATGACCGGGTTTAGGATAGATGGTCATACTATCAAGTGGAGCAAATTTGTTTGCATATAGGTCATCTAGTGCCACTTGAGCGATCTAACTTTACATACATGTTAGGGTCGAGTGGCGATGAGAAAAGAGTGCTAATCCTTTGGAAAATGTTTGTGAAAAGCTAACACACGTGCACAAGGTGGTGTTCACTTGGTGGTGTTAGCACATTTACAAAGGAGAAGTGTTTTGAGTTGGTGTGGATCAAATTGGAAAAGAAGGAGTCGAAAACAGGCTCACTGGGCTGCCCCTGGGGGCACCGGACAGGTGTACGGTGGCACTGCCACCCCTAGGGTGGTGCCCACCTTAGGTGGTCGAGAGCGGGCAGTTTGGGGCTAGCACCGCCACCCCTAGTCCGGTGGCATCGCCACCCCTATGGTGGTGCCAACCTGGCCAAGGCCGAGAGCAGCAGCAGTGGGCGCTGGCACCGCCGCAACCGGTGCTCACCGCCGTGGTGAGGGCGGTGCACCACCGTGGGCACCACCACCCCTAGGGCGGTGCACCGCCCCTTTTTTCTAGAGAGGTGGTTTGTCAGGGAGCTGGCTGGGTGGTCACCGCCAGCCCTAGGGCGGTGCCACCACCACCCTGTCTGGTGACCAGCGGCTAGTTTCTAGCCATTGGAATTTGACCATTGGGGAGGGCACCGCCATGTGCGGTGCCCTCACAGAAACCAGCAGCTTTGCTCCAATGGCTCTATTTGGCTTAGGGGCTATAAATAGAGGTGGAGTTGGATTTGTGAGGGGGATTGTGCTCACCCCATAGGGATCGCGAAGAGCAACTCTAGTTGAGCGTGTCATTGAGCTACCCTCACTTTTGGGGTAGGTTCTTGCGGTGCCCGACGTGCGGGCTTGGCGGGTGATGCCAATTAGCTGCCGAACGACCAAGTGAGCGATCGATACAACGGGGACTAGCTTGGTGGCAACTAAGTGAACCTCGGGATAAAAATTATCGTGTCAACCTTGTTCATCCCATTGGTTTGAAATTCCCCAACATAAGCTTGTATTTACTTTCATATACTTGTGCTTTGTGTAGTTGCTCTAGTAATTAGTTAGCTTGTGTAGCTTGCTGGTTACCTTCTTGCTTGTGTAGCATAGAAGTAGCTCCCTTGCATGACTAATTTGGTTTGAGTAACCTTGTTAGTCACTTTGCTTAGTTTGTGTAGCTAAGTAATTTAAGCTCTCAAATTTGGCTTGTGTAGCCTTGTTATTGAGCATTGCTAGATTTGTGCTTTTGCTTACTGTTGGGTTCATAAACCTGGGGTCCCTCGAGGACCAGCTTCTACGCCAGGGCTCGGCCCAGGAAAACAACATGTAGTTCATGGGCCGGCCCAAGAGCCTAAGACACAACGGGCCGGAGGGACAGTCCGATCGCCGACCGGAAGGTCTACCCAAAAACAGGCGCTCGCTCGTCAACCTCTCCGGCCCACCTCTCCGATCGGAGCATTCGCTTTGGGCACCAGCCGCCTCCGCGCGGTCTCCCTGATCGGAAAGGCCTGGCCCAAAGCACCGCTTCCTACTCCGACCCCGCGTCTCCGACCGGGGACCCCGTAGGAAGCCTGCTTACCACTCTTCTCTGACTGGCGTGGCTAGGGCCGACTGGGGCCATCCGACCGGGGACACCCGCTCGGAAGGGACTAGGGGCAAACGGAGAAGGCAGTGCACAAAGTCAAACCTCGATACCGGGACCATACCCTGTATGCCTGTGGGAACAGTGCTCCTCAACCGCCCTAACACAAACAGTATTGTAGGCGCCGACATTTGTGTCTATAGTATTGTAGGCGCCATCGGGCTCCCATACGGCAAAAAGCCTCCCACATACCTCTGGGCATCGATAGTGGGCGCTAGGGTTCACCATACCTGGTACACAGGGTAGGGCTCCTCACACACCAATAGTATTTTGCAGGTACCGACATCCACCCTTCCTGAAGAAGCCAACGCAACCTCCCATGTGCACCTGACATTCTACAGTGACATCAACAGTATTGTGGGTGCCTACCATCATTGCTACCCTCATTGGCGTGGGCAACAAGGCTTAGAAACATCCGTACTCTCTCCCTCTCACCTATAAAGCCATCCCCTTTATCTATAAAAAGGGGATGCGCTCCCTCCAACGAAGGAAGTCCACTTCTTCAAGTTCAGACTCACTAGATCGATAGCTCAAAAACCCCTCAAGCACACGCTTGAACACCTAGCTCATAGCGGAGTTTCGGTCGCCCTCGGCCCTTCCGGTCGGACCCGACCGGGCCTCTCGTACACCCCTCCTTTCTCCTTCTCGTTTGTAACCCCACTACAGACTTCGAGCACCTAGGCTCAGGAATAAAGTCACCGACCGACCCACACTGGACGTAGGGCACGTTGCCTGAACCAGTATAAATCCTGTGTCATCGAGTGCTAGGCCACCTCCGATCGCAACGTACAGCAAAACTACAAATATTCACTAGCTGGTCACTTTCTGTACCGATAGTTGGCGCCGTCCGTGGGGAAGACACTGTACGTTCAACACTTTTTGGTCATCGGATGGCCCATTTTTCCGCCACCCCCACCGCGGCGGGCTCGGGCGATACGATTCGCCTCAGCTCACTGGAGTATCCCGCACTCTCGCCTGTGGGGATGTAGGTTCCACTCATTTTTGAGCCATCCCAGGCCTTCCTCTTTGGAAGCCTGGACTTCGTCGCCGACCGGCTCAGCGTAGTCCACCTCCGCAAGGAGACTCGTGACCCGGCACCCATCGGAGAGACGTTCTCCATTGACTCCAGGACGCGCGACCTCAACGGCATGGCATCTGCGCTTCATTCCGAACAAACTCTCTGCTCAAACCCCATTGTAAGTAATATGCGTACCTTTATTCGCCCTTTATTTACTACCTCCCACCGATCATCCGGAGGGACTACCACCCACGCCACGAACACCATATGTTTGGTTCCCCCACGGCCTCGCGTCCTCCGTAGACGCTTACGCTCAGGGGCTCTGAAGAACGCTGGCACCATCCCCCCTTACGTCCGAATTCATAGGAATGGCAGGCTCCGCTCCTGTTGTTTCCCACGAACTCCCGGATAATGAGGGCGAGAGTGATGGTTTCAGCATAGGTGATATGGCGTCCCGCCACCATCCGTCCTGGGAATGCGCTATGGCGGATGGTCCAGCACAACCGCCGGTGGTTGCTGAGTCCGCGCAAACTCACACCCCTCCGGACACGCGTGCGGAGGCCCTTGCGTCTGCGCAAGCACACATCGAGGAACTACGACAACGACGGCAGAACCCGCCACCTGCGCTGGCACGATCGGTGTGGCATGTTGCGCCCCATGCGCGTGGCCCGGCGGGCGGCGCCCAGGGTCGCGCTCGTTAGGTCCAGCGCGACATTTTGAACGAGGGGAACGACGTCCCACAATTCACCCGAGCCGGCCAGAACATCGCTGCAGCAGCAATGCTTCTGCGCGGTGTTCCCGAGCCCGTCGACCCTCAGGAACGGGCCGTCTACCGGAACCTCCGGGTTCTAGTAGAGGCCGCTGCCGTCTAGCAGGCGGAAAGCTCCGCGTCGTGACTCCGACCCGCACCCTCTCTCCCCACCAGGGGGACAGGGACACGCCAACCGGATCGCTCTGTTTGCTCGCCACCGCAGTCATCAGGCTCAGCTCGGGGTGCGGCAGCCGCACCACGGTCCGACCGAGCGCCTGCTCCACACCGACCGCTGGCATGCGAGCAACCCGATCCGCACTAGGACGCCCGTAGCGTCATCAGCGACCGGCATCGGGCCCGACACGATAACAATGTTCGCCGTATGGCGGCAGGCGACACGGATCCTGGCCAAACCATGTGCATGGGGGAACATGTTCGGGCATGGCTCGAATTCCTTCCACACGACAGCATCCGCGACTGGACGGACCTCAAGAGGGTCTTCGTCGGGAATTTCCAGGGGACGTACGTCTGCCCAGGAAACTCCTGGGACCTCTAGAGCTGTCAGTAGGAGCCCAGCGAATCCCTGTGGGATTATATCCCCAAGATTTCTCAATGATGCAACTCCCTCCCTGATGTCGTCGACGCAGACGTCATCAGCGCATTCCTCTCCGGGACAAACTACGAGTCCCTGATCCACAAGCTTGGCTGCCTAAAACCCCGTACCACCCGCGATCTGCTCGACATTGCCACCAACCACGCCTCTGGCGAGGAGGCGATCGAAGCGGTCTTTAGCAGAGGACAGGACAAAAGAAAGCCCAAGCGCGCGGATCCGGACGAAGGCCCCTCCACTCAGAGGGGCAAGAAGAACAAGAAGGATCGGCGCCGGTCAAATAGCACCGCGTTGGTCGCCGCGGCTGATCACACACCCAAGCAGCCCCAACAGGGACTGCCTGACCACTTCAACAAACTCATGGATGGTCCGTGCCCGAACCACGCCTACCCCATCAAACACCTCTACAAGGAGTGCGAGCTCCTCAAACGCTCCCTCCGATAGGCTGGCGGGTCAAAGCAGGGAGACGGCAAGGACCCGGCAGCCAAGAGAGGAGGCGCAGCAGGCAAGGACGGAGATGGTTTTCCCGAGCCCGAGGAGTGCATCATGATCTTTAGAGGGTCTGATGCCATTTGGAATAAACTCCAGCATAAGGTACGCTACAGGGAGGCGTGCGCCACCGAGACGGCCGTCCCCTCCTTCCTCAGCTGGTCAGAGTCCCCAATCACCTTTGATCAGAGGGACCATCCCTCCAGCATCGCGAGACCAGGACGCTACCCGCTCGTCGTCGACCCCATCGTCCGCAAGAAGCGCATCACCAAGGTGCTGATGGACGGAGGGAGCGGCCTCAACATCCTGTACATCGACACCCTCGATGCCATGCACATTCCCTGGTCAGAGCTCCGCCCGGCGGGCTCCCCCTTCCACGGGGTGATCCCGGGAGCGCAGGCGTACCCGCTCGGACAGATCGATCTGCCCGTCACGTTCGGCAGCCGGGCCAACTTCTGCTCGGAGGTCCTCACCTTCGAGGTGGTGGACTTTCCAGGGTCCTACCATGCCATCTTGGGGCGGCCATGCTACACAAGGTTCATGGCCATCCCCAACTACACCTACCTCAAGCTAAAGATGCCGGGGCCGAACGGCGTCATCACCGTAAGTAGCACTCGTCCGAGCTCCCACGGCTCAGGGAGTCGTCAACCCTAGCAGTCCCAGACTGCAACAAACTGACCTCCTCGATGGCCTTTCGCCCGCTCGAGGAAACCAAGGCGGTGGGTGTCGACCCCGCTGATCTAGCCAAAACGGTACGAATCGGGACCCAGTTCTAGGCCAAATAAGAATGCGAGCTTGTCGACTTCCTGCGCGACAATCGCTATGTCTTCGCATGGCAACCTTCTGACATGCCAGGGATACCACGGGAGGTCACCGAGCACACACTACGCCTTATCCCGGGCTCGAAGCCTGCCAAGCAATGCCTGCGTCGTTTCGACGACGAGAGGCGCAGGGCCATTGGCGAAGAAATCACCAAGCTCCTGATGGCAAGATTCATCAGGGAGGTTTTCCACTCTGACTGGCTCGCCAATCCCGTCCTTGTCAGAAAAAAGACCGGGAAATGGAGAATGTGCATCGATTATACTGGACTCAACAAGGCGTGTCCTAAGGATCACTTTCCTTTACCACACATAGACCAGATAATCGACTCCACCTCGGGTTGCGAGATCCTCTCCTTTCTGGATGCCTACTCAGGCTATCACCAGATCACGATGAACGAGTCCGATCAGCTCGCGACCTCCTTCATCACCCCGTATGGTTCATACTGCTACGTGACCATGCCTTTCGGCTTAAAGAACGCTGGCGCCACCTACCAAAGGTGCATGCAGCAGTGCTTCACCGACCAAATTGATTTGCCCGATTAGCCTGATCTGGCCGAACGGCCGAAACCAACAATGGCCATCTATGTTGATGACATAGTGGTCAAAACAGCCTGGGCGTGCGACCTGATCACAAACTTGGCCGCGACGTTCGCAAACCTCCGAAGGTTCAACATCAAACTGAATCCCAAAAAATGTGTTTTTGGGGTTTCGAAGGGGAAGCTGCTTGGATACATTGTATCTGAGCGTGGCATCGAGGCCAACCCTGAAATGATCGTGGCCATCTCCATCATGGGCCCTATACGCAACGTGGAGGGTGTACAAAGGCTCACCGGTTGCCTGGCGGCCCTAAGCCACTTCATCTCCTGGCTCGGTGAATGGGGGATGCCACTCTACAAGCTCCTCAAAAGGACGGACGCCTTTGTCTGGACTGAGGAAGCCCAGTAAGCTCTCGAAAGCCTCAAAACGTCCCTGATGTCAGCCCCGATCCTCGTCGCTCCCGAACGGGGAGAACCCCTCCTCCTCTACGTCGCGGCAAGTAACCATGTGGTGAGTGCCACCCTGGTCATCGAAAGGGAGGAACCAGGACACCAGCTCAAGGTACAGCGACCCGTATACTTCATCGGAGAAGTAATCACCGACCCCAAGGTCCGGTACCCCCAGGTGCAGAAACTCCTATACGCCGTGCTAATGGCCACTACGAAGCTCCTACACTACTTCACCGATCATGAAGTCACAGTCGTCACTTCATACCCACTCGGAGACATCATCTGCAACTGCGACGCCATAGGACGAATCTCTAAATGGGCCCTTGAGCTCATGGGCCATGACATCAGGCATACCACCTGCACCGCTATTAAGTCTCAAGCTCTCGCGGATTTTGTCGCTGAATGAACAAAGGTCCAGCTACCGGTCCCGGACGTCTCCCATGAGTACTGGACAATGTACTTCGACGGATCCATAATGGCACCCAGCTCAGGGGCTGGAGTGGTTCTGGTCTCCCCAGATGGGAGTAGGCTCCGCTACGCCATCCGCCTCCACTTTTCGGCTTCAAACAACGCCATAGAATACGAGGCCCTTATCAACAAACTACGCATCGCCATCGAGCTCGGTGCTACGCGACTCTACGTCCGCGGTGACTTGGAGCTAGTCAATGATCAGGTCATGAAGGAGTCCTCCTGCAAAAGCCCCTCATGACAGCATACTGCCAAGAGGTGCGCAAGCTCGAAGACAAGTTCTAGGGAATCGAGCTGCTACACGTCCCTCGAAGGGACAACGATGCTGCCAATTTCCTCGCAAAACTGGTTGCCAGGCAGGATCCATCCCCGAGCGGGGTCTTCATCAACGATGTCCACGAGCCGTCCGCCCGCATCCTGGAAGGTCCGACCCAGACACGCACCGACGGCCAACTAGCGATCAAGGGCTCTGACCCCGATGCCCAGCCAGCGCCCGGGGGCTCCGACCCCAGTAGCTCTCCGACACCTGCGGACATCGCCGTACTAGCACTCGATGAAACCGATTGGCGGGTACCGCTACTCGCCTACCTCCTCGAGGAGGTCCTCCCACCCGAAAGGACTGAAGCTCGACGAATCGCTCGACGCGCCAAGACCTTCGTCGTGCTCGGTAATGAACTGTACAAATGGAGTCCGTTAGGGGTGCTCATGAAGTGCGTCCCTGCCAGCCGGGGGAAGCAGATCCTCCTCGAGGTCCATGCCGGGATCTGCGGGCATCACGTGGCCCCAAGGTCTCTAGTCAGAAAAACCTTTTTGCCAAGGTTTTTACTAGCCCACCGCACTACGAGATGCAGAGGAGGTCGTCCGCAGGTGCGAAGGATGTCAGTTCTACGCTCAGCAAACCCATTTACCGATGCAGGAGCTCCAAACCATCCCAATCACTAGTCCATTCGCAGTCTAGGGCCTCGACATGGTAGGACCCCTCAAAAAAGGCCCAGGCGGCTTCACTCACCTACTCGTAGCAGTCGACAAGTTTACGAAGTGGATAGAGGCCAAGCCCATCACTAATCTCCGCTCGAAAGAGGCGGTCAAATTCTTCCTCCACATCATCTACCGATTCGGCGTTCCTAACTGTATTATCACTGACCACGGGACCAACTTCACCGGAAAGAAGTTCCTGGACTTCAGTGATGGATACGGCATCAGAATCGACTAGGCTTCGGTCAGACATCCACAAACTAACGGTCAGGTCGAACGCGCCAATGGCATGGTCCTCCATGGACTCAAGTCGCGCATCTTCGACCGACTCAACAAACACGCCAGGTGATGGGTTGCTGAGGTCCTAGCGATCCTTTGGAGCCTAAGAATGACCCCAAACTGATCCATGGGATTCACACCTTTCTTCCTGGCCTACGGAGCAGAAGCCGTGTTGCCCTCCGACCTCGACCACGGTGCACCAAGAGTAAAAGCTTTCAACCGCAACCGAGCCGTGGAGGCTCAGCAAGATGTCGTCGACCTACTTGAAGAGGCCTGCGAGACACCTGTCATCCACTCGGCTCGCTATCAACAAACCCTCCGCAGGTACCATGAAAGGAAGATCAGAGGAAGGATACTTGAAGTCGGCGATCTTGTGCTCCGAAGGACCCAATCGACGAAGGAAAAACACAAGCTCTCTCCACCCTAGGAAGGACCCTATACGGTAATCGAAGTAATCCGACCGGGCACCTACCGACTAGAGGACAACAACAGCAATGTTCTCAACAACACTTGGAACATTGAGCAGCTATGTCGTTTTTTCCCTTAAAACTTAGCCTAAGCACTTTCGGTTAGAACACATGCTCCCATAAGAGCGCCCCCGCCCGAAACACTTTCAACTCGGGTCGCTCGGGGGCTCCATAAGTGTACAAATATTGAGTATTACCTCTCTTTCTCTTTACTATCACATGGTATACAACTTTCTCCCCCAACGGAAACACAATCCATTCCTTTGATTACCCTACGTAACCCTGTTCTTACTCCCAAACCAAATGCACCCCACTTTTCCCTACGAATGCGAGCAACTGAGCCTCGCGGGCCATGCCCCGAGCTCCCAAGATCGCACCCTATGGGACAAAATGGGTAGGTACAAAAAAGAAAGGATAAAAACAAAGGTTATGCTTGGACAGAAACAAAGGAAGCAGATATGGTGGTTTCGTCACAGGGGCAGTACGGTTATATTTATTGATGCAAAGAAACTATTTACACGGGGACATACCCACAAAACTTAACTATTACACTTTTCTACTGCTACAAATACTACTGCGGTCGCTCGAACGACATCGCCTGGAAGCCAAAGAAGAAACCAGATGCAACCACCAGGACCCGCTCGGCTCCGCTCCTGCGACTTCAGCAAATCACAATAGATACCTCCAGGGCATCTCACCTATAGATGCTCAGCAGAAGAACATGGAGCTCCTGACCTTCTCATGCAGTCAAGGTAGCTCCTGGGTGGGGGCGCCGCTACCGAGGTATGGCCGCCATGGCTGGAAAAAATCTCATCAAACTTTATGAACTGGCCGACTTGAGGAGCTGTAGGCACGGAACCCTCCACCGGCACAATCATGAGTAACCTCCCCTCTGACAAAGCTCGCCCGGAAAAGATCCACCAAAGAAAATCTACCCACGGCTCCATCCCAAAGAAGGCCTCGCGGATCAGATTCGGCATCACCTCCAGTCCGACATCACGCTCTAGGTTCACAAAAGGATTTCTAAGTCCTCCCCCTCGCTCACTCTCTCTCCCACTTAGGAACCACCGTGGCATACAGGCACTCTCGGTGAGAAGGAAGGAGGAAGAGATACAATAGTTGGAGAACAAGCAAAAGGACTGCGACAAAGAGCCCTCTCCCTCCCCCTATTTAAAGAAAAAAGCAGACGATCAGAGCGCAAAACTCTGCCCCCATTCAATACGGATGGGAAATGATGGGACACGCCCTGGCCGAAGGGACGCACATTGACTGACAGAGCAATGCCGGGTCAGATGGAACATCGCCTGGCAAAGCGAGACATGGCCTGGGTATGGCCCACCACTATCGCACGACCGGGCATGAAAACCAAAGCGTCACCACACGCAGACAGCTCCCCGCTCCCCCAGGCCAGGGGAGACCTAAAATGAAATCTCCGACGGAAGACCAACCGACCCCCTGAGTCGATCGAGTCGCTCAGTATCCACACCAGGACACAAGTAGGAAGCAAAGGGACGCCCCATGCAGGACATGCCCGACTCTGTCATGAACGATGAGCATGGGTCCCGGTCGGACGTTTCCGACTGAAGCTCTCCGAGCCCCGTCACTCCAGTCGCCAAGGTAAACACTATCAAAACCCCCTCTATTTCATTATAAAATCATTTCATACATCCATACGCGCATTTCATTCCATATGCCCACGCCTCCCGGACGATTCAGGCCCTGAACCGCCCGGGGGCTCAGGAACTAAGCATCGCACGTGTAGTGAAATGCATCAGAACGCTCTGTGTTGTGTCACAAAGCGGCGGTTGCCTCATTCGACATGGGCAACCAACAGAGCCAGGGGAGAAAACTGTAGATGAGCACCGTGCATCCCTAGCTTGGTCTGACAGACCGGGTCATCTCAACCTTCTCGTTCGATCCTAAACCTCTCGCCAGGCCCACAGAATCTCCATCGAAGGGGAGGCTGTTAGGCCACCCGGGTCGATCTCCGGAACGACCTAGGCATCTATCGGGTTGCAGGTAAAGGAGTAGTGGAATGTCACAAGCGGGCTATGCTGACCCCGTCACGAACGACGGACCCGGATTCCACTCGATCACACCCGTTAGCGAACTCACCGGTTGTGAGGAACCGAGGATGGGGTAACGCACAATACTCACATCGACCCCCACGAAGGCCCGATAGGGCTCGGGGGCTCAAGAAAAACTCCAAGGACAGCGACCTCGAAATCACCAGATCCACAACTCCGACTCGCCCGATCCTGCGGCGCGCACCGATGCCAGGATCCGCGAGCATCGCCTCGTCCGATCTTTAACCAACTAACTACGCTTCGGCTTCAAAATGGCTTCACTGTGCTCCAAAAAACCTAGGGACTGCGACCCTGAACTCGCGTCGACAGGATCTATGCCATTCGGCTATGGCTCTTGGGACCGCGACCCCAAACTCGCGTCGACAGGATCTATGACATCCGGCTATGGCTCCTGGGACCGTGACTCCTAAACTCGCGTAACAGCTTCACTTCCGACTGCGCTCCAATCAACCTGGGACCGTGACTCCTAAACTCACGTAACGGCTTCACTTAGGATCCACGAGCTCTGACTCGTCCAATTCCTAAACTAACTAAACTAACTCCCACGATCCACGGCACGCACCGATGCCTGGGTCCGTTCGCGGTCTTACCTCACTTGATCCCATGGCGTGCATCGACGCCAAAGATCAGTGAGCTCTGACACGACCAAACCGAGCTATCACCGTCCGTGGCGCGCACCGACGCCAGCGGTTTCTCCGAACTAACCTTCTCACCCGATCCGCGGCGCGCACCGACGCTGGGATCAATAAGTTCTGTCTCATCCACGCCTAAAAATCCCCTCGGCTGCACAACGACACCGCGGTTAAATGAAAATATGTCTCAAACTAAACACCCGCTGAAACAAACCCGCCAGACGGTTCTGCCCGAACCGCCCGAGGGCTCAGGGGCTACACCCGCGGGTGCGCTCGCGCGCACCCATTGACACAATAGAAAAACCTCCCCTACTGACAACACAGAAAACCACCCAGCCGGTTCTACCCGAACCGCCCGGGGGCTCAGGGGCTACACCTGTGGGTGCGCTCGCACGCACCCGCCGGCAGGACAAAAATCCCCCGGACGATTCTGCTCAAATTGCCCGGGGACTCGGGGCTCCTGTCAGGTTCATAAACCTGGGGTCCCTCGAGGACCGGCTTCTATGCCAGGGCTCAGCCCAGGAAAATAGCATGTAGTTCGTGGGCCGGCCCAAGAGCCTAAGACACGACGGGCCGGAGGGACAGTCCGGTCGCCGACCGGAAGGTCTACCCAAAAACAGGTGCTCGCTCGTCAACCTCTCCGACCCACCTCTCCGACTAGAGCATTCGCTTTGGGCACCAGCCGCCTCCGGACGGTCTCCCCGATCGAAAAGGCCTGGCCTAAAGCACCGCTTCCTACTCCAACCCCACGTCTCCGACTGGGGACCCCGTAGGAAGCCTGCTTACCACTCTTCTCCGACTGGCGCGGCCAGGGCCGACTGGGGCCATCCGACCGGGGACACCCGCTCGGAAGGGACCAGGGGCAAACGGAGAAGGCAGTGCACAAAGTCAAACCTCGATACCGGGACCATACCCTGTACGCCTATGGGAACAGTGCTCCTCAACCGCCCTGACACAAACAGTATTGCAGGCGTTGACATTTGTGTCTACAGTATTGTAGGCGCCATCGGGCTCCCATATGGCAAAAAGCCTCCCACATACCTCTGGGCATCGATAGTGGGTGCCAGGGTTCACCATACCTGGTACACAGGGTACGGCTCCTCACACACCAATAGTATTTTGTAGGTACCGACATCCACCCTTCCTAAAGAAGCCAACGCAACCTCCCATGTGCACCTGACATTCTACAGTGACATCAACAGTATTGTGGGTGCCTACCATCATCGCTACCCTCATCGGCGTGGGCAACAAGGCTTAGAAACATCCGTACTCTCTCCCTCTCACCTGTAAAGTCATCCCCTTTATCTATAAAAAGGGGATGCGCTCCCTCCAATGAAGGAAGTCCACTTCTTCAAGTTCAGACTCACTAGATCGATAGCTCAAAAACCCCTCAAGCACACGCTTGAACACCTAGCTCATAGCGGAGTTCCGGTTGCCCTCGGCCCTTCCGGTCAGACCCGACTGGGCCTCTCGTACACCCCTCCTTTCTCCTTCTCGTTTGTAACCCCACTACAGACTTCGAGCACCTGGGCTCAGGAATAAAGTCACCGACCGACCCACACTGGACATAGGGCACGTTGCCTGAACCAGTATAAATCCAGTGTCATTGAGTGTTAGGCCACCTCCGATCGCAATGTACAGCAAAACTACAAATATTCACTAGGTGGTCACTTTCTGTACCAACACTTACTACATTGTGTAGGACCTCCCTCGGCTGTGTGAAGTACTAGCGGCATATGTTTGTGTGACCTTGCTCCTAGAATTGGTTAGGTGAGCTCTAGCTTGCCTGGCACCTTTGTTGCCTAATTAGGTTCTTTTTAAGGTGCTTGAGAACTTAGATAGAGGGGTGTAGTCTTGGCTAGACCGATAGTTTTAATTCTGCATTTGTTTCGGTTAGCCGACACGTTTAATTTTAGAAAGGACTATTCATCCCCCTCTAGTTTGCCATCTCGACCCTACATGTGGTATTAGAGCTAGGTCTTTCATTTGGGGTCTTCACCGACCCGAGAGGATGGCGTCTAGTGGGCTAGATGATTGTGAGACACACATTTTTTATGGCACAAACTTTGCACATGGAAAAATCACATGCTTGATCATTTTCATGCAAAGGGACCTAAGTTTTGGTGGATTGTCACTAGTGGTCTCACTCATGTCTTGGACCATAGAAATCTCACCAAAGCTCAAAGAGTTCTCTTTGAACTTGATGCACATGCTTGTTGTTATCTAATGGATGCTTTGAGCTTTGAATTGATGAAAATGATAAACTATGTGGGAACCGCTCGTGAGATATGGGAATCAATCAAGCACACCTTTGGTGATTCCTCCACATGGGATGATGGCAAGTTCAAGAAGGAGGATCCCAAGGAGGAGGTGCATGAGTGTGTCAAGCATGACCACGATTTGGTGATTGTGGAAGATTGCTCCACCTCATGGTCAAGTGATGATGATGATACTACCACAAGATCACTTGACAAGATTGATGATGCCACAAGTGATGCACATGATGATTCTACCCCAAGCACACTTGGTGATGATGTTGGTTCGTGCTTGAGCTATGATTGTGATGCTACTACAAGCCCATCCACTACACCACATTGCTTCATGTCACAAGGTGACACAAAGGTACAAAATTATAATGTGGTTGATCATGTTGATTCATATGATGAGCTTGTGAGTAGACTTGCTAGCATGACCATGTCTTTAGAAAATGAAATAGGTAAAACCTTGAAATTGGAAAATGAAAACTCATTTCTAAAGAACACATGTGAACAACAAAAGCATCTACTTTATGTTACTACTTGTTCACATGAGGAGCTAAAATTGGCTCATGAGGAACTTGTTGTTGCTCATGCTAACTTGGTACAAGACCATGCTTTTCTCACTAAAGAGCTTTCAAATGAAAAATCTAAAACTAGTGAGAGCTCATCACATGGGTCAATTGATCAATCACATGTTGTTGCTAACCCTTGTGATGTAGGCAAGAAGAATGTATCCACCTCTTGTGATGATTTGTTAGCTATACCATATTCTTCAATTATAGATGCTTGTTCTATTTCCTTGTCTTGTGAGACTAACCTTTTGAAGGAGAACAATGAGCTCAAAAATGAAGTGAAGAATTGGATCAACAAGTTAGAGAGGTGCTATAACTCAAAGGTCACCTTCAAGCACATGTTGAAGAATCAAAGAAGCTATGGTGACAAGGGTGGAGTTGGCTTCATCAAGAAGATGACTAAGGGAAAAAGAGAAAGGGCAAGAAAGATAAAGAAGCAAGAAAATGAGAAGCTATCTCACTACATGTGCTTCAAATGCCGTGAAGTGGGACATCTTGCAAATGGTTGCCCCAATGAAGAGAAGCTCAAGTGGAAGAAAGAAGAAGAGAGGCTAAAGCATGTCAAATGCTTCAAATGCCGCACATGGGGTCATCTCACCTCTATGTGCCCAACCAAAGAATTGGTGAAGCAACAAGTGAAGCCTCAACCAAAGCCCCAAGTTGAGCAAGAAGAGAAGCCCCAGGTTCAAATCAAGATCAACCATGAAGATGGTGGTGACTTAATGATGAAGAAGAACAAGACAAGAAGAGGTGGAAGAGCAAATGCAAGGCATCCAATGCTTGTACAAGATGCCAAGATGATGAGCAAGAATCAAGAAGAGAAAAAGGTGTATGCTCACATCAAGTGCTTCATTGACAAATCCAACAAGTGGTTCCATGATTGTTCTTCCACATGGTATCACATTCCTACATGTGGTATCAATCATACATGACGGTGGTTCCACAAGTGATCCTCAACTTTAAGTGATCATCAAGTGAAGGATGCATCCCTCATCAACAAGTGGTACAAGAGCTCAAACTTATCAAGTGGATGACCCATGCTATGACATAGGGGGAGGTGTCCCACCAATTGGTATCAAGGTCAAAGATCCTATGTGTGGTATCTCAAGAGCTATACAAGTGGTGTCATTTCAACAAATGTAGTGGTGTCCATAAAAATGCAAGATTCAAATGTCAACCATCTACCCAAATGCAACCCTTTGTATCAAGAGATGCACACCTTTTATGGAAATTGATGACAAAGGGGAGAGATTGAAACAAAGATATTACAATTGGGGATTTGGACATGGAAGATGGACAAAGAGGGAGCAACATTGAAGAATGGAGAAGGATCAAAATTCTTAGACAAGAGAAGCACACAAGTAGGGGGAGCAAGCCCATGAACCTTGATTGGTTGCATTTGATGTGCATATTCATGTGCTTGCTTGCATTGCATAAGTTTTTAAATTTGATACATGCTTGTGTGGTGTATGCTAGTGATAGAATTTGAGTGATGATTTGATAACTAGTATGCATAGGATGGTAGCTAGACATGTATTTCTACATGTGCTATTAGAACCTTGCTTATAATATTGATCTCATGGGGTTTCTAGTATATTTGATGTCTAGCTACTCATGGTGCTAAGGATGGTGTTAAAAGTGCAACTCTGATTGGTATCACGCATCAAAGGTTTATTCTATACACCTTAGCATCATTGGTAGTAATTACACAGGTGGACAAATGTGTTTACATGTGAGATACACAGGTGATTAGTCCATAGATACACTTATTTGAGCAACTCATGCCATGACGGTGAAGATGGCTTGGATATGTTGCATAGCTCACACATGTGATGATGGAGCTCACTGCATATGAGACATGGCATTGAGTCATGTGATCAAGGTGCAGAAGATCAAGACAAGACTTGACTCGATGGACCGGTTGCAAGTGTGAAGGGCAAGTTGAGTGATGACTCAGCACTGATGGACCGAAGCAACAGTGAAGAGCAAGTGAAGTCAAGATCGATGAACCAATACGGTCACGTGATGTAAGAAGTGGATCATATCATTTGGTGATTGGTTGTTGCATGTGTTGCATCAACATCAAAGGAGATGAAATGGAACGCAAAGGGCAAAGGTATATTTCTAGGGCATTTCATTTCACCGGTCATAGGTGTGTAGAAAAGTTTATGATTGGGTTTAGGATAGATGGCCGTACTATCAAGAGGAGCAAACTTGTTTGCATATCGGTCATCTAGTGCCACTTGAGCGATCTAACATTGCATACGTGTTAGGATCGAGTGGTGATGAGAAAAGAGTGCTAATCCTTTGGAAAATGTTTGTGAAAAGCAAACACACGTGCACAAGGTGGTGTTAGCACATTTATAAAGGAGAAGTGTTTTGAGTTGGTGTGGATCAATTTGGAAAAGAAGGAGGCGAAAACAGACTCACTGGGCTGCCCCAGGGGGGCATCGGACAGGTGTCCGGTGGCATCGCCACCCCTAGGGCGGTGCCCACCTCAGGTGGTCGAGAGCGGGCAGTTTGGTGCTAGCACCGCCACCCCTAGTCTGGTGGCACCGCCGCCCCTATGACGGTGCCAACCTGGCCAAGGCTGAGAGCAGCAGCAGTGGGTGCTGGCACCGCCGTGACCGGTGCTCACCGCCGGGGTGAGGGCGGTGCACTGCCCCTTTTTCCAGAGAGGTGGATTATCGGGGAGCTGGCTGGGTGGTCACCGCCACCCCTACGGCGGTGCCACCGCCACCCTGTCCGATGACCAATGGCTAGAGCCATTGGAATTTGATCGTTGGGGAGGGCATCGCCGTGGCCGGTGCCCTCGTAGAAACCAACAGCTATGCTCCAACGGCTCTATTTAGCTTGGGGGCTATAAATAGAGGTGGAGCTTGGCCTTCGGCTGATTAGTGAGCACCCTTAAGCCTTGGTGGCTTGTGTAGGTGTGCTTGGGAGCCCTCTAACTCACATACGTTTGATAGTGATCATACTATTGAGTGTGAGTGCAATTCTAGTGCGATTGCATCAAGTGGCACTAGGAGATCGAGTTGCAAGCCGGTGGTGCTTGTTATTCTTGGAGGTTGCCACCTCCTAGATGGCTTGGTGGATTGTGACTCCATTGAAGCACGTGAGAAGATTGTGCGGTGCTCCGGAGGAGAATTTGTGACGGGGATTGTGCTCACCCCGCGGGGATCGTGAAGAGCAACTCTAGTTGAATGTGTCATTGAGCTACCCTCACTTTTGGGGTAAGTTCTTGTGGTGCCCGACGTGCGGGCTTGGCGAGTGATGCCAGTTAGCCGCCGAACCATCAGGTGAGCGGTCGACACAACGGGGACTAGCTTGGTGGCAACCAAGTGAACCTCGGGATAAAAATCATCGTGTCAACCTTGTTCATTGTTGATATTTATAAGTGCAAATAGAATATGAAGGATTCCGTAAGCGCACAGAATACCATTGTAGAATTTTACTGGAAGTATTCTAGGTATTGTTGTTTATATTTTACCATAGGGAAACAATGGAGTAAAGATTTATTGGATAACAAAGGAATGTCTACTAATCAACATACCAACATAGCTAGAGCAAGGGGTAGAGATAATAATAGGAATTAAGGATAATGACACTCAGGGGATAGATCATTAAGATAATGTAAACTAGTTAACTCAGGAGAACAAAGGGTGAGGTAGATTCCTATGATATTGTTATTATAGGATCAAAGTATATATATACCTGACTATAGTTAAGACTCTACTCTTGTCTTGTGCACTTTGGGACGCCACTTAGATGGTAGAGCATCCACAATAGATAACTCTACTGACGCGACTACGGTCCTACAATTTAAGAACATGCTCAATTTGGTGTGGACTACAAAGGATAGACGGAACTGTCACCACCTACTGCTATCACACAACCAGAAAATAGGGTGTACTCATAGGTAGAGCATCGTATAAGCACCATGCTTACACAAGGCTCGGCTACTTAGCCCAACCATGGTAAACTAGCAGGCTAAGTGCTCTATGAACCCGCACACAAAAGTAATGATAACCTCATCTAAGCAAGATACATATTCAAAGTAAGCATAGCCATGTAGATAGGAATATGATAAATTGATAATAAGTCTTACAAGATATAGAAGTGAAGATTCAAGGCTTTGCCGACCCTCCATGACTAGATCTGGAACTTGAGCATGAGCCCAACTCAACCCTCACTCTTGAGTTACTAATCTACTACATTGGAGAGCTCTAGACCTAATCCTCCTGGTGTATCTTGATCTATGAATGAGAGATATGAATTAGGGTTTAAGGGATGGCTCTAGGGAAGGGGGTAGGGGATACTATAAATAGGCCTGAGGTGGAGTAGGGGGCAATGAATCGAGGTGGAGTAGGGGGCAAGGAATCGCCACATCATCGATCCACGTCAACTCCCTAGATCACCGTTGGATGAACCGACCTATAACCGCCTTAAAATCAATGGTGTAGATCTTGGAAATGCATACGAGGTAGTGGAGGGCAAGCGGGCTCCACAGTAGGCCAAGCGGCCTCCCTAGTGAGCCAGCTGGCCTACTACTGTGGCCATTTGGCCCAAGCTTCAGCATGGTGTCCTCTAGAACCTTCTAGAGTTGTCTTTTGCAGTTTTTGCAGGTTGAATCACTTGTTATCATCAATTTGCTTGTTTGGAGTGTATGATAGTGGTCCCAGGAGCTATTTTCTGGATATATCCTCCTGCAGTCACATATTTACCAAAGCTCTTGGAATTCATTAGCTTAAACCCCTATTCCTATGTTTGGTGATCGAATTAAATATATATGCAGGTTATGTTGACGGTATATAATTGGTGTTAATGACCATCAACAAGCTCCCCCAAGCTTAACCTTTGCCAGTCCCTGAGCAAAACTAAACTCAATAATGGATCAGGAGTTGCTACAATGGTTTCACGCCTCAAAAGTAACATGCATTCAATCAAGAATTTTCCTCCGGATTAGAATAAACTGATCTTACTTTCAAACTTACCCATATTACCTTTAACCATTGGGCTTCTTAGCCTTCACTTGGGTCTTGAGTAATTGAAAGACAGAACGATCAAGTCAAGCACTATGTCTCAAGTTCTTTGTTCAACCATTGTTCCAAAGTTTTTATAAGTTTTCAAAATAAAACTTAGATGTTCCATTGTATGACACTCTCAAGTCTCTCAATATCTATGGTATTCGTGGATTCTCACCAAGGCAATAAAGATGTTATGCCTTTTCTCTTCCTACCACTAAGGCTTATGTGAAGTTTATAGGTATGGAGAAAGCTAGAAAGAGCATACTTGCAATGCATTTGTAAAGCCAAACCTCGGATCCAAAGAGAGTTAAGTCATACAATCAAATCAAGATGTGCATATGTGTGGAAGTATGGCGGATGTATATGGTGGCTAACCTAATTCTACTTTGCTCCTTGAAAACATATCTCTCTCTTGGAACTCAGAAAACTTGCTAGAGAGCAGGGGCTATCTTATTCATCTCGTCTTTCTTTCTTTTTTAGGCGGGCATCTGAGTACCCATTGTTTTAAATATCTTGGACACTTGTCCATTATTTCTCAACTTTTTTTCTTTTTTTATGAATAACTTTTGCATAGCCCCCTGTCTCTTTTTTGCAATAAAACTTTTGCGAGATAGCAACAAGAACTTGGAGCATTTATTTGAGGGATGGAAAACCTATCAAGATTTTTTTTGGTGTTCACTCCCAGTGTAGGAGTAAAACATTTTGGGTGGATCTAAATGGAATGGCATGTTTTTGCACCAACTCCCAGTGTAGGAGTAGTGCATATGTGGGTGGTGTGTACGTGATCTTGATTTTAAGAGCATGACAAACCTCTCACAAGGGTCAACAAAGCTTAACAAAACTCAATGCAAAAGCAAGCAACATATATGTGGAAGTTTTCCTAGCCTAAATAACATGTATGGCTCTGGTGGGAATTTAAGCTTTGTCATACAAGAAACTCATCATATAGCATTTTTATGTTTTTCAAAAGATAAATCTCTAGAACTTTAGTGTCACTCAGAACAAGATAAACAACAGCTCAGACCTTCTCATATCATATCCATCAGTTACCTAGACTTAGATCAAGCATATGCTATCCACGAGTTTTAAGTTCACAGTAAATCCTTATATCAAAACAATCTTATCCAAAACTCGGGAGAATTCAAGACTCAAAACTAGGTACTTGAAAGGAATTACAACAGAGCAACTATTCATCATTTGCATTTTAAAAGATTATCTTCATAGTCCTTTTTATTTTATTCAGCTCTTAAAAACAAATTAAAATAAACTAGACACACTCTTTTTATTTGTTTTCATTTTTTAGATCACACATTATAACTATATATATTTCTATTAAGATAACTTTTTATTTTGTTTTTAGTTATTCACTTTTTTAAACAAACTAAGAATAATAAAAGGAAAAGAAATACTTATCTGGATACACAGGAGATGCCTTCTCCCCCAAGCTGGTTGTTGTCGTGGTTTCTCAACGAGGTGGCCGAATATGGAGGTGCTGGAACAGAGCCTCCCAATTTTGATTTTGCTGTTACTGTTGTTGCTGGAGGGTGGCCATCTCATGTCCCATGCCTACCTTTGGCCAGAGAAAGACATGCGTCCTCTCTGATGCCCACTTGAGCTTGCTTCATAATCTTGCCCTTGGTAGTTGTGGAAGTTCATTGATCGAGTACTTCGGTTCGCTCTTGATGATGAGGATTCTTGAGGTGACACCTCCAGTAGTGGCGCTTCCACTAGTTGTGCCACTTTATTTTGCCAAATCCATCTTGGTTTTGAGTTTGATTTAGGTTTGATAGGTTCATCCTTTCTTGACTTGTTCCTCCTCCGTGTTTAGCGTTTTGAAACCAACCATCAGTAATAGAAACTGGCGACCTCTTGTGTGCATCATTATTGCCGGTTCGGAACTTTCACTCATAGAATTTGGGAGATCGATTCCCCCACACTTTGCTCAAAGTGTGTTCTGCTCATAAAGACAAGGTAGATATCAAGTGCATGGGCTCTGTTGGTGAAAAAACACCAACAGAACCAAAACTTTATTTACTCTTCTCTAGCCTTAGGCACATTGAATCATTTACAGTTGACATTATGTGCATTCATTCTTATAACATGGGTGATAAGATCAGAAGGATGAGTATTAATGTGGCATTTGAATACATTTGTCAAAAAGAGTGGAGTTGCTTAACCTATGGAAGGACTGTCTATCTTTACAAAATGTATCAATCTTTACATAATTATGACTATCATCTTCCAAAGATAAGATATGCAAAATTTTAGCTCATTTGGTTAAGACAATGAGATCAAGAAAGTGGTGCTATGAACAAACTTAAGGAACAAAACATGTTGAGTTAGTCAGGTTGGATCAAGCAAAGTTATAACCCAAACATGTTTTGTTTCTTCATTTATGTGAATAGTAGGATCAAGGGAAAGCTTTTTAAATAATGACCACTTACCTTAAGATGCTACCTTCAGCAGTATGGTGTAATCACACCATGTGATGGAGGGTAGATGACATATGGTGGTCTTCTTTTCCTGCTTGAAGCTTTCCTTGCTTGAGCTGTTCATGAGCATCTTGTCTTTTATGTCGCGCTCCTTTTCTCATCCTTTCGTCATGCCATGTTTTTGTTCTTTTTCTTTTGTGGATCTTGGCATTGTGTTGGACCTTTTGCTCCTCTCATTCCTGCAAAAGATTAGTGGACAACACATACCCAAAGGAGTATACAAAAGTGATTCGAAGCAAGGGTAGTTTTATCATAGAGCTGAAGGTCAACCTCTATGCTATAACAGAGTTGGTTTTAACATTTTAATTAGCATAGAACTTTTATCCCATGTTTTAAATAATATGCCTCAATTGTTGCAAAAACTTCTTCTCGCAAGGATTGATTTTACTTTACATCTTAAGTTTGATTTTCATGTATGAAATTTGTAAACATATTCAAACTTGTAGAAACAAAGCAATATTGAGCAGAGGGATTGCAAACCAGCATGTCAGAGCAACGGGAGCCTAGGAGGAAAAAGAGCAGGGTTGTATCTACTATAGAAAAGTCGGCCTTCCTCCCCCACACTTGGACCTTTACGTCACTTGACACTATCGGTGAAAACTCATGGTTTTAGGTCCATTGAGCAGGACCACTCCCTTGCTTTTAGCTTTTCTTTGCACCATCCGATCTTAGAGATGAGGATACAGACAATTGCATATTCTCCTTCCATCAACCTTTCTTGATTTTTGTTGATTCTTGGTTAACGAGTTAGGGTTCAATGGAGATGCAAACTCAAGTTCCTCCTTGATTGTCTAGCGGCGTGGTGGAGAGTTGTTCTTCTTCATTTATAAGCGATACGCCATCCATCTTGATTGTCAAGGAAAGAACCTCATTGGTACTTGCATAGAAGCTTCATCTTCAACAACTTTGGGATGTTGTCTCGTGACCGTGGTCGTAGCCTTATGACACACCGTCGACAAACCTCCATTGATTTCTGACGTCTGATGATCCAAGGATGCATGCCATGATGTTGTGGCTCTTGTCATCCTAGTCCTTGCTGTCGACGTGCGAGTTGGTCTTTTTGAAGATGATGAAAGCAGGCATCAGATTAGCTGATATGAGGTGAGTTGCACCCTGCTTCTCATCAGCATCCTAGCTTGAGTCCTAGAAATGCTAGGTTGCCTTCGACATTACTTATGCCCCGTTGATTTGTTTGTCCACTTTCTATGAGTGACTGCTTCTATTATAAATCCTTTTTGTGGCACTCATCTCATTTCTCTTTGTTCCATAGCCGAAGTGGTGGTTTGGCAGGTTCTTACCAAACCATGGACAGGCACAGCGTAGATTCATTCTTTCCTGCAAAATGTTAATGGACACATACCCGAGGGAATACAACAAATTTGAAAAATGGGTTGTTATCCATAATTTGTGTGATTTTCATCTATGCTATGAAAAGATGGTTTTAGGATTACTTTAGCATAGGTTTTGTTTATTAGCAAATTTTATGTGTTTGCTGTATTCTAGCATGGTTCAAGGCAAAAGTTACTTGTAGCAAAAGATGAAGTGAATAAACTTTGATACTTATAGTTCTTCCTTCATGAAGTATGAATTGTGCCTTCTTTTGCGCAAAGTTGTTGTTCATCGCATGCCTTAATTCATCTCCTATGTGAATGCATCTCTTGACTTACCCAGATTGGTTTTGAGAGTTTCCTACAGGGGTTAGTCCAACAAAAATAACCCCAAACTAGACTCCATGTCTAATTTTGATTAAGGAAGGCATTTTAACCTAAGCACCACGCTTAATTTAAAAGCCAATGGAAGTATGTATAGTACTTCCAAACCAAAGCATACTATAGAAGACAAAAGTAGCATGAAAGCATTTTAGAGATTTACTCAAATAGAGATGAAAGTGCATGATCATGGTGAGTGATTTTTTTAAGATAAAGGATGCAGGTGTCTTGGATATATGCATGGAACTAAACATGTTGTGGATTTGATATGAGAGAATTCAAACTAAACGGAATGGATGCATGGATTATTCCAAGTAAACATGTAGTGGAAAACAAAATGTTAAAAAGATAATGACTCATTAAGTTTAAAGTCCATGAGCATGACTATCTCACCTTTCTTGATCATACTTACCATGACTCACATGATGAAACTTATGAGTAGTGCAGCGTCTTTATTCGTCACTTGAGATGTGATTTGAATTCTTGTGACGTCGACCTTTTTCTCCAATCTACACATGTCTCCAATCTACACATGGTTATATATATATATATATATACCTATGAGATAGCAGGGTTCCAACATTGATGGATCTTGAATGTTCAGGCACCCTGGGGTTCTTCTTCTCTTGTGGAAGCTTGCCGGAAGGTAGAAACGGCGTCTTTTGTCCTGTCTTATTCCACAATTCAACAGAACAGGGGTAATCCTACTAAAGCTAGCGGTATGTTAATGATCTAAATCTTTACACCAATTGTTTCTCCGGCAACATCGCCAAAAATGCTTGTTGGTATTTCTAAGTGCAAATAGAATATGAAGGATTTCGCAAACGCACATAATACCATTGTAGCATTTTACCGGGAGTATTCCAGGTATTGTTATTTATATTTTACCATAGGGAAACAATGGAGTAAAGATTTATTGGATAACAAAGGAATGTCTACTAATCAACATACCAACATAGCTAGAGCAAGGGGTAGAGATAATGATAGGAATTAAGGATAGTGACACTCAGGGGATAGATCATTAAGACAATGTAAACTAGTTAACTCAGGAGAACAAAGGGTGAGGTAGATTCCTATGATATTCTTATTACAGGATCAAAGTATATATATACCCGACTATAGTTAAGACTCACTCTACTCTTGTGCACTTCGGGACGCCGCTTAGACGGTAGAGCATCCACAATAGATAACTCTACTGACGCGACTACGGTCCTACAATTGAAGAACCTGCTCAATTCGGTGTGGACTACAAATGATAGATGGGACTGTCACCGCCTGCTGCTACCACACAACCAGAGAATAGGGTGTACTCATAGGCAGAGCATCGTATAAGCGCCATGCTTACACGAGGCTCGGTTACTTAGCCCAACCATGGTAAACTAGCAGGCTAAGCGCTCTGTGAACCCGCACACAAAAATAATGATAACCTTAACTAAGCAAGATACATATTCAAAGTAAGCATAGCAATGTAGATAGGAATATGATAAATTGATAATAAGTCTTACAAGATGTAGAAGTGAAGATTCAAGGCTTTGCTGAGCCTCCAAGTCTAGATCCAGAACTTGAGCATGAGCCCAACTCGACCCTCACTCCTGAGCTACTAATCTACCACATTGGAGAGCTTTAGACCTAATCCTCCTAGTGTATCTTGATCTCTAAATGAGAGATATGAATTAGGGTTTTAGGGATGGCTCTAGGGAGGGGGTAGGGGCTGCTATATATAGGCCTGAGGTGGAGTATGGGGCAAGGAATGGAGGTGGAGTAGGGGGCAAGGAATCCCCACGTCATCGATCCGCGTCAACTCCCTCGATCACCGTTGGATGAACCGACCTATAACCGCCTTAAAATCAATGGTGTGGATCTTGGAAATGCATACAAGGTAGCGAAGGATGAGCGGGCTCTAGAGCAAGCTGGGCGGCCTCCCTAGTGGGCTGGTCGGCCCACTATTGTGGCCATTTGGCCCAAGCTTCGACGTGGTGTCCTCTAGAACCTTATAGAGTTGTCTTTCGTAGTTTTCACGGGTTGAATCACTTGTTGTCATTGGTTTGCTTGTTTGGAGTGTATGACAATGGTCCCAGGAGCTATTTTCTGGATAAATCCTCCTACAATCACATATTCACCAAAGCTCATGGAATTCATTAGTTTAAACCTCTATTTCTATATTTGGTGATGGAATTAAATATATATGTAGGTTATGTTGACGGTTTATAATTGGTGTTAATGACCATCAACATTCATCCCGTTGGTTTGCTATTCCCCAACATAAGCTTGTATTTACTTTCATATACTTGTGCTTGTGTAGTTGCTCTAGTAATTAGTTATCTTGTGTAGCTTGCTAGTTACCTTCTTGCTTGTGTAGCATAGAAGTAGCTCCCTTGCATGACTAATTTGGTTTGAGTAACCTTGTTAGTCACTTTGCTTATTTTGTGTAGCTAAGTAATTTGAGCTCTCTAATTTGGCTTGTGTAGCCTTGTTATTGAGCATTGCTAGTGAGCTTAGGTGGCTTTGTGCCTTTGCTTACTTGATTGTGTAGGAGCTCCCTTGGTTGTGTGAAGTACTAGCGGCATATGTTTGTGTGGCCTTGCTCCTAGAATTGGTTAGGTGAGCTCTAGCTAGCCCGGCACCTTTGTTGCCTAATTAGGATCTTCTTAAGGTGCTTGAAAACTTAGATAGAGGGGTGTAGTATTGGCTAGACCGATAGTTTTAATTCAGCATTTGTTTCGATTAGCCGACATGTTTAATTTTAGAAATGACTATTCACCCCCCCCCCTCTAGTCTGCCATCTTGACCCTACAATGGGCCACTTGGTGGGGCCGACCAACCCCACCATGCGTCGGCCACCGTGGCACATCTAGTGCCACCTCACAAATCCATGGGAGTGGCCAAGAAACACACTCTCCAAGCCATCTCCATCGTTGATTTCAAGTCGGTTCAAGATGAAGGGCCAAAAAGAGGCATCACATGGATTGCTGAACTCATCATCCTTATGACGGTGCTCAAATGGACAAAACACGCTCATACCCACACTCTACTACATCCCATGGACCACCACACCAAAGGAGGAGGGCCCACTCGTCAGTGGGGGTCCGGCCGACGCCCTCCACACATCGCAAGGAGCCCCACTTTCACTCCACCGTGTTTCCTTCGGACACATGCAAGGAAACACACTTGGGAGCAATCCTATGCATTGATTTAATGCGGTTCAAGGTCAGTTTGATCCAAGGGCAAGGAGAGGCTATCATATAACACCCCGGGTGTTTAAATATTAAAAACAGGACATGTCATCATATGCATTGCAAGGCATTGGTCATATCGCAAACTTTGATATGCATTCACTAAAACAAGTTTACATTTATGTTATAAGTGTTGCTTGGTATTATTTGAATCAAGTTCGAAGTCTTTGTATTGGTTTGAAATTCCGAAAACCCTAATTTTCAATGTTTAAATCCTACCCTAAAAACTCATTTCAAAATCTAAGCATATTTTGGGGTTGAGCCTTAAAGCAAAATTGTAGGGCTTGTTGAGTTGTACAAAGTTTGTTTTTGGAGTTTTCCAAGTTGTTTAGTAAAATTTGAAGTTATTTGAAAAGGCGAAATTCCTTAAATGTCCCTTATTTGAATTCAAAAGTTCATTTCAAAATGTAGACCAAATTAGGGGTTGGTTATAAAAGCAAAGTTGTAGAACTTTTGATTTTGAACAACTTTTGTTTTTGGATATTTTTGAGTTGTTACAAAAATTTGGGAGTAATTTGAATTTCAAACTGGATGGCAATTCTGTAATTTCGATGAACAGTGTTCACCGCTCTTGCTACATTGCCGGCGACCTTCGGTTCGGTTCCAGGCGCGCACGTGGACGTCCTCGGCTTCGCGTTGGCGTAGAGAAGTCTCCTACGTGGCTTCCTTGCGCTTCTGAGCCACGCTATTTAGCCTTGGCCGTCGCCATTTGTCCCCGCTCCATTGCTCTGTTTTCTTCCCGTAGCCTTGTTCATCTCCAGCGAGCTCCCACCGTCGAACCAGCACCTGTGCTGTCGCAGCATAGCGCTCAATAGTTTCGCCTACTCCTTGCGCACCCAGCCAGCTAGCTCTAGTCGATTAATTTCGCCGTGAATTTGTCGTTCGTCGCTTTCTTCCTCGTGGCCGGTCATCTCACCCGAGATTCCATTTCTCCGCGGCCAGCATCCTTCGGTGAGCCGTTGCCCGTGATCAGTGTACCTACGGCTTCGTTTCGATGCTGTGGTGCTTAATCCTGTGTTGCTTGCTCGTTTTGATCACTGCAGTCATTGGTTCTCCCTCACCGACGATCTTTGCTCCGCCGTGATCACCGTGGTCGTCGTCACGCCTCTCCGTTGCTTCTCCGACCTCGCTCCTTGCTTCAACGCGTTCGGGGTGAGCTACTGGTGCTTCCTGGATCCTTTGTTTAAGCTCTACTGGTTTCACGTCGCCGGCGTAGCGCTGCCGTGCCACCGCGTCCGCCATGGCCGGCGTCAGCCTTGAATCGTGTCGTGATTGAGTTAGCTAGTGTCTCAATCGATGCACCATGTTGTTGTGAGTGTTTTGGTACTTTGGCCGTTGCCGTTGGACTCACCGTCGGCGAGTTAGCGCCGGTCAGCGCCGTCGCGGTCAAAGCCGGAGGTTGGGGATGACAAGTGGGACCCGGGTGTCAGCGACTGTGTAGTTCAAAATGGATTTTTCTATTTTCAGCAATGCATGAATAATATCTATTTTTGTTATTTTTTTGTAGATTTATTTAGAGCTCCAAAAATTATGAAAAAATTTGTGTGACCTCTCTGTGATGTATATTATTTATGAAAAATATAAAATGTTGTTTTTCAGTACGTTTTGAATAAATGAGTTTCTAGGATTTTTCTAGGCTTATTTATGTATCCAAAAATTATGAAAATTGTTTTGTCACTTAGTTATCATGTGATGAACATTTACACAAATTTTGAGGCCAATTGGAACAAGTTGATTTATTTCATAATTCTTAATTAATTAATTAATTCATAAAAGCAAATAGTAACCTTTAGTGATTTAGGTTTTGTTTGAGTTTTTGATTGAGTGATGTCCTTGGGTCATTAGTTGGTGATGAACCTCGGCAATTGATGTGAGTGTTGTGAAAATGGTTTAGTTAGTTTAAATTGTAACTGTACCACGAAGGAAAGTTGTATTCAAGTTGTTAATTTTGCATCCATCATCGAGCATCATGTTTCATATTCCGCATCATGTTAAACATGGCATTGTTACTACGTGTAGCGAATGAAGGTGAACACGTGGTAGTTAATCAAGTAGTTGAGGAGGTTGATCCGTCTATGGAGGTTGGTGTTGATATCGGTGGAACGACTCCAGACCCGGACTTTTCCGTCAACGAAGGCAAGCCCCGGATGCATACAACCCTACCTTGTATTTTACAAATTGATTTCGCTTTTGCTTCTTTTTACTGCCTTAAGTGATTAGGAGTCAAGTGAAAACCAAATTGGTACATTACCAACCTTGTTATTCCATATTTACCATATTACCAGTTTTAAATTCATATATGCCTAGTGTTGCTTAGTTATGCTTAGAACGATGAAAGTCGGGTGATTACCTGTCACCTGCAAGTTTTAAATGGAACTTTGGTTACTTATGTTATCATATGATATGGGAATGTGGAGTAATAAATCTAGACCGGGCGGACTCGGTGTGTGTGAGCAACAAGACATGGAGGTCTTGTGGGCAGGTTCTTTCCGCCTGTGTCGATTAAGGTCCGTCCGTTGTTGAATTGCATGAGGTGAGACTTTGTAGTACTAACCACAAACTCCGGTAAGCCTTAACTTGGCTATTCTATTACGAGAATGGCTACTCGCGCACTGGGAGTGGAGAGATGGTGGGAATAGTGTGTACCCATGTGGCAATGGGCTGGATTGGTGGAGTACTGTATTCTCGGGTGGCGCGGACCCGTTCTTGTTTAGAGGATCTGAGGATAGGTTGGTATATGTAGGTCGGGGACCTGCATATGTCGTGTGGTCTTGAATTCCCAGCTGGGTTTTTAATCGGTTCGAATCGTCGTTGCTCCACGGTTATGGAGACTCAACTCACTGTTCATCATCGTAGTATTAACAAAACTTGAGCTGGTTTTGAGAAAGGGTTTGATATGAAGTTCATGATTTCATTACGGATCATGACAGATTCATATATGGTTCTTATTAAGTTTTAAATGTTGAAATACTAAATTTTTGTTAAAGAGCTTTTACGCAAAAGAACTTTGATTATTGCTAAAGCCATACCTTGAATCCCTGAGCCTGCATTCATAAGTTCTATCAGTTTTTATTTTTGGTTAAGTCTTGCTAAGTACTTTTGTACTCAGGGTTCGTTGACCCTTGTTGCAGGTGAGGCTCATGAGCAGATCTGTTTTGGATCGTGCTGCATGACTGTTGTTTAGTGCGATGATGATAAGTAGATGTGTGGCTCTTGGGCAGAGCAGCTTATTTGTGTGTTCTGTAATATGTTATAATGCCACTCCACTACTTTGGTTTGTATTATTTTTGAACTTAGTTGTATGGTTTGAAACAAATGGTTTGTAAACTATGTTATTGTAAGACTTTCGCTGTTTTTACTCTGGTGTATCTATTTGAATAAACTGTTGTGATACTGCAATGACTCTGTAATGTGATCCTGCTCGGAAATCGTGGATGATTCGGGGTTCCCCGAGGACACCCGATAGTCTTCTTAAGTTACCGGGAACGTATGCATAGATGTCAAAGGTCGTTGGACAGTGACAGGTGCATGTGGGCCCTATAATTTAGGAGGTTCTGCCACAGAATGGTATCGGAGCGATCATTACAAAGTTTTTGTTGTATTGATTTACGAAAACTTCAAAATGATTTGGGATGACTAAAATTAACTTGTTAATTGATCCAAATTGCTTCTGACTTGTCTTATTTCTTTCTCACCATTCCTTATTTGATTAAAAAGGTTTTGTGTGGTGGAGTAGTAATCTTATTATGCCCTAAACAAAAACAAATGTTGTTTATGTTTGTTTTAAGCTTTGGTGGTTTTGTTCGTAAGAACGATTCATGCATCATAATTAATTCACTTGTTACTTCCTTCGTCTCTGAGTCTGGGTGAGTAGTGTGTATGGGTTGAGTTGTGTAGTCCATTCTTAGTGCTCTTGAGACTGTTGTCAGATTGTTTTACTTAGATTAATCCTGCTTGTACAGTATGGCTCGTACCAAGAAGACACCCCGTAAGTCCACTAGACCCAAAGGAGTTCCTCGCCATCAACTTGCCCCTAGGAATGACGGTACTAGCAGTAGCAGCTCTAGGCCTGATCCTCAGGCGGAGATACAGAGGATTTCTGTAGAGTTAGCCCAAGCTACTAGAGATAGGGCTATGGATGCCATCCAGGTGGGTAGACTACAGGAGCAGTTAAGATGTCTCACCACCGCTCAAAGGAACTACGAATGTATGTTAGTTCGTACGGTAGAAGGAAGAAATGAAGCTTGGCATAAAGAGAACGTAGCTAGAGCTAGAACTCATGAATTAGAATTTTATGTAGAAGACTTAGAAGAGCATAATACCTATCTGCATGAGGAAGTTCATAGGCTAAGCAATCTCCTGGACCCTAATCATGAACCCCAAGCTGATGCAATGGATCCTGGTGTTATCCTTGCCGATGGTAGTGAATCGGAAGAAGAAGAAGAAGAAGATCCCAAAGAATTAGTAATGATCGATGAAAGTGACAATGAAGGCGGTAATATTTCCGGAATGGATACTGAGCCTGAAGTTTGAAGTAATCATGAAAAGGAGTAGAGTTGTATAATAGTTAGTTCTAGTTTAAGTTAAGTAGTCTTGTTTAAATGCGGTCTTGTGTTTAAATAAGTGAAACTAGTGTAATGAGATGTAGTCCGCTCTTTTATCAATCAATAAAGGCTTGTGAGTAAAGTTTGGTTTGTTATGAAGAGATGCGTCATACGTGGGGTTCGTATATTCCTGGTACTTCACAAAATGAGAACGATATTCCAAATCTACCACCAGTTCCAACAAATCTAGTGGATGCTATAGCCACACTTGTCAATGTGATGGTTGAAAATTCTCGTTTGCTTCATGAGATGGCTCAAAGTAATCAGAATTAGATGCATGGAAACCGTGGTCGCCATCATAATAGGCAGGAGGCTACATATGTGGACTTCACAGATACAAAACCCCCAGTGTTCACTAAGGCAGATGAACCATTGGAGGCTGATGATTGGCTTAGGACCATGGAGCAGAAATTTGATCTTATACCATGCACAGAGTTTCAGAAACTAGTTTTTGCTGCTCAGCAACTTAGAGGTGTAGCTGGTGCTTGGTATGCAAATCTTATGGCCATGCAACCCGCAGGTGTTCCGTTAACTTGGATGGAGTTTCGTACTGCTTTCAGAGCCCATTATATCCTGGAGGGAGTTATGGCTATGAAGCTAGATGAGTTCCTTGCTTTGAAGCAAGGGGATCAAACCGTGATGTAGTATGTGGGAAGATTCAATCACCTGTCACAATATGCACCTAAACATGTCAATACTGATGTCAAGAAAAAGAAATGGTTCATGAGAGGTCTGAATACCAAATTGCAGACTATAATGACAACTTGTACCAATGTCACTTATCATGAGGCAGTGAATATTGCAATTGCTTCAGAGGCAAAGTATCGGCAGCATAAGGAGCTCAAGAAGAAAAAGAGTATGCCGTCTGGATCTTTTGGGGAAAATCCAAAGAGGCAAAGGGTGATTTATCATCCAGTAAATCATAATCGTCCTCCTTATCGTCCGTCGCAGTTTCAAGCCGGTCAGCAATCAAATGTCCGTCCTGTTACAACTTATCAGAATCCACAACCGACAAATGCTTCTGGGGTTTCTGCTTCAACACCCCAGGGTTACAAGTATCCCTGTTTCAATTGTGGCAAGCCTGGTCATTTCTCGAGAGAATGTCCGTATCCAAGGCAGTCTAATCCCAATTATCAGAAGGCCCCTACAAATCAACAACAGGGTCAGGCACAGAATAAGGGAAACAATCAGAATACTCAGAAAGGCAAAGATGAAAGGAAGATAGGACGAGTGTTCTACATTCAAGCTGGGGAAATTCTAGAAGGGGAGCCAGTGATGATGGGTATGTTTCCTGTCGCCAACCATCCTGCAGTTATACTTTTTTATTCTGGCGCATCGCATTCATTCATCAATAGAACATTTGTGGTGAAGTATGAAATTTCAATTAGGGCAACAAAGGAAAATTTCTTTATACAGTCGCCCGGGGGACGTCTGTGTACTAAGGAAATGGTATACCAGGTACCCATAAACCTAGGTGGGCATATTTTTCCCACTACCATGATTATCCTTAAGGATCAGGATATAGATGTAATCTTAGGAATGAATTGGATGTATCAGCATAAGGCTGTTATAGATGCTTTGAATAGAACTATAAGGGTGAGTTTGCCAGATAGTACTTCTCAACTTCTCATCCAACTTCCAACCTTAAGAAGATCAGTGGGCAAAGTTTGTGCGACTGCCGTCAAAGAGATTAGAGATATCCCGGTAGTATGTGAATTTCCTGATGTGTTTCCTGAAGATTTACCCAGTCTACCACCTGATAGGGATGTCCAGTTTAACATAGAATTACAACCTGGAACAGCTCTGATTTCTCGGAGAGCTTATAGGATGCCACCTAAGGAGTTAGCCGAGTTGAAAACTCAGTTGCAAGAATTGATTGAGAAGGGGTTTATACAACCTAGTTCATCACCTTGTGGGTGTCCGGCAATTTTTGTGAAAAAGAAATATGAGACCCTGAGGTTATGTGTTGACTATCGTCCATTGAATGAAGTGACCATCAAGAATAAGTATCCATTACCTCGGATAGATTTGCTTTTTGATTAACTGGCCGGAGCCAAAGTTTTCTCCAAGATAGATTTGAGGTCAGGATATCACCAAATCAAGATAAAGCCTGAAGATATTCCCAAAACGGCATTTACCACAAGATATGGATTATATGAATACTTGGTAATATCTTTTGGTTTGACAAATGCTCCAGCTCATTTCATGTATTTGATGAATTCTGTATTCATGCCTGAGCTAGACAAATTTGTAGTGGTGTTTATTGATGACATTCTAGTATATTCCAAGAATAAGGAAGAACATGCGAAACACCTCAGAATTGTTCTGACTCATTTGAGAGAATATCAACTTTATGCCAAGTTCAGCAAGTGTGATTTTTGGCTTAAGGAAGTACAATTTCTTAGACATGTCTTGTCAGCAGAAGGAGTTGCTGTTGATCCAAACAAAGTGAAGGATGTGCTTGATTGGAAACCGCCAACCACAGTTCATCAAGTTCGGAGTTTTCTGGGATTGGCGGGGTATTACCGTCGATTTATTCCAGATTTCTCTAAAGTATCAAAGTCCATAACTGAGTTACTGAAGAACCAAGTCAAGTTTGCCTGGTCATCTGATTGTGAAGAGGCTTTCCAGACTTTGAAGAGACTGTTGACCACTGCACCAGTATTAGCCCAACCTGATATCGAGAAGCCGTTTGATGTTTATTGTGATGCTTCAGGTGTTGGTATTGGATGTGTGTTGATGCAAGAAGGCCGAGTCATTGCTTATGCATCCAGGCAACTTAAGCAACATGAAGAACACTATCCGACTCATGATCTGGAGTTAGCAGCTGTGGTCCATGCTATGAGGATTTGGCGGCATTACCTACTTGGTAATACGTCCCATATTTATACAGACCATAAAAGCTTAAAGTATATCTTTACTCAGTCAGAGTTGAATATGAGACAAAGAAGATGGTTAGAGCTGATTAAAGATTATGACTTGGAAGTACATTATCACCCTGGTAAAGCAAATGTGGTGGTAGATGCCCTCAGTCGTAAAAGTTATTGCAATTGCCTGACAGTAAGAACAATGGGTCTGACCTTATGTCAAGAGATGGAGAAATTGAATGTAGAGGTAATTCAACAAGGTAGTTTGACCAACATAATTGTTGAAGCCACTATTCGAGATCAAGTTATTGCTGCTCAGAAGGAAAATAAGGATGTAGCCCATATCAAGGAAAGAGCCAGGAATGGAAAGGCAGAATGTTTCAGCATAGATAATGAAGGTGTGCTATGGTTCAAGGATCGCCTGGTGGTACCAAAAGTTCCTGAGTTGCGGCAGTCAATTCTTGAAGAAGCACATGCTACTAGGTTATCTATCCATCTGGGGAGTAACAAGATGTACCATGACTTAAAACAAAGATTTTGGTGGACCAAAATGAAGATAGAAATTGCAAGATATATAGCAAAGTGTGATACTTGTCAGAAAGTGAAAGCTATACATTTGAGGTCTGCTGGAGAATTACAACCATTGCCTATTCTAGCTTAGAAGTGGGAGGACATAAGTATGGACTTTATTGTTGGTCTACCCAAGACATCAAAGGGATTTGACTCAATATGGGTTATTGTAGATCGACTCACTAAGTCAGCACATTTTCTTCCTATCAAGACTATATACCCCACTGTCCAATATGCCAAGATATATTTAGCAAGAATTATGAGTCTCCATGGAATACCAAAGACCATAGTGTCCGATAGGGGTACACAGTTTGTCTCCAGTTTTTGGAAAAAATTGCATTCTTCATTGGGTTCCAAGCTCCTGTATAGTATAGCTTATCATCCGCAGACTGATGGATAGACTGAAAGAGTCAATCAAGTGCTTGAAGATATGTTAAGGTGTTGTGTCCTTAATTATTCCAACAAGTGGGACGAATGCTTACCTTTGGCCGAGTTCTCATATAACAATAGTTATCAGGAAAGCATTAGAATGGCTACATTTGAAGCACTCTATGGTCATAGATGCAGAACATCGTTGAGTTGGTCTGAGCCCGGAGAAAGAAGATTCTTTGGAGTTGACCTTGTGAAAGAAACAGAAGACAAGGTTAGGCAAATACAGAGTAATTTAAAGATAGCGCAGTCCCGCCAAAAGAGTTATGCGGATAGACGACGGAGACCATTGGTGTTTAGCAAAGGAGATTTTGTATATTTGAAAGTATCACCAATGAAGGGAGTTACCCGTTTTGGTGTTAAAGACAAGTTGGCACCTCGATATATTGGACCATTTCAAATTTTAGAGAGATATAGAAAAGTTGCCTATCGCTTGAAATTACCAGAACATTTATCAGCTGTACATGATGTGTTCCATGTGTCTCAGTTGAAGAAGTGTCTCCGAGTGCCTGAGCGGAATGTTGAAGTTGAAGGAGTGGAACTTGAACCAGATCTGACTTATTCAGAATATCCTATCCGAGTGTTAGATCAGAAAGATCGTGTTACTCGAAGGAGGACAATAAAGTTCTACAAGATACAATGGAATCAACATTCAGAAGAGGACGCTACTTGGGAATCAGAAGATTACTTGTTAGAAAAGTTTCCAGAGTTTCTTGCGTCTTTATAGAATAGAGTAATGTTAGTTGAGCTCGGTTGTTACAAATTGTGTTTTGTAAAGGAACCTCAGCTGTTTTATGGATAAGAATTGGATATTTTTGGATTGACACATTTCCTTTTCCATTACTTACCCTATGGCTTTGAATCTCGGGGCGAGATTTCTTTTAGGGGGAAGGATTGTAACACCCCGGGTGTTTAAATATTAAAAACAGGACATGTCATCATATGCATTGCAAGGCATTGGTCATATCGCAAACTTTGATATGCATTCACTAAAACAAGTTTACATTTATGTTATAAGTGTTGCTTGGTATTGTTTGAATCAAGTTCTAAGTCTTTGTATTGGTTTGAAATTCCGAAAACCCTGATTTTCAATGTTTAAATCCTACCCTGAAAACTCATTTCAAAATCTAAGCATATTTTGGGGTTGAGCCTTAAAGAAAAATTGTAGGGCTTGTTGAGTTGTACAAAGTTTGTATTTGGAGTTTTCCAAGTTGTTTAGTAAAATTTGAAGTTATTTGAAAAGGCGAAATTCCTTAAATGTCCCCTATTTGAATTCAAAAGTTCATTTCAAAATGTAGACCGAATTAGGGGTTGGTTATAAAAGAAAAGTTGTAGAACTTTTGATTTTGAACAACTTTTGTTTTTGGAGATTTTTGAGTTGTTACAAAAATTTGGGAGTAATTTGAATTTCAAACTGGATGGCAATTCTGTAATTTTGATAAACAGTGTTCATCGCTCTTGCTACATTGCCGGTGACCTTCGGTTCGGTTCCAGGCGCGCGCGTGGACGTCCTCGGCTTCGCGCTGGCACGGAGAAGTCTCCTGCATTGCTTCCTTGCGCTTCTGAGCCACGCTATTTAGCCTTGGCCGTCGCCGTTTGTCCCCGCTCCCTTGCTCTGTTTTCTTCCTGTCGCCTTGTTCATCTCCGGCGAGCTCCCACCGTCGAACCAGCGCTTGTGCCGTCATAGCATAGCGCTCAATAGTTTTGCCTACTCCTTGCGCACCCAGCCAGCTAGCTCTGGTCGATTGATTTCACCGTGAGTTCGCCGTTCGTCGCTTTCTTCCTCGCGGCCGATCATCTCACCCGAGATTCCGTTTCTCCGTGGCCAGCATCCTTCGGTGAGCCGTTGCCTGTGATCAGTGTACCTATGGCTTCGTCTCGATGCTGTGGTGCTTAATCCTGTGTTGCATGCTCGTTTTGATCACTACAGTCGTTGGTTCTCCCTCACCGACGATCTTTGCTCCGCCGTGATCACCGTGGTCGTCGTCACGCCTCTCCGTTGCTTCTCCGACCTTGCTCCTTGCTTCAACGCGTTCGGGGTGAGCTACTGGTGCTTCCTAGATCCTTTGTTTAAGGTCTACTGGTTTCACGTCGCCGGCGTAGCGCTGCCATGCCATCGCGTCCACCATGGCCGGCGTCAGCCTTCAATCGTGCCGTGATTGAGTTAGCTAGTGTCTCCAATCGATGCGACATGTTGTTGTGAGTGTTTTGGTACTTTGGCCGTCGCCGTTGGACTCACCGTCGGCGAGTTAGCGCCGGTCAGCGTCGTCGCCGTCGCGGTCAAAGCCGGAGGTTGGGGATGACAAGTGGGACCCGGGTGTCAGCGACTGTGTAGTTCAAAATGGATTTTTCTATTTTCAGCAATGCATGAATAGTATCTGTTTTTGTTATTTTTGTGTAGATTTATTTAGAGCTCCAAAAATTATGAAAATTTTTGTGTGACCTCTCTGTGATTTATATTATTTAGGAAAAATATGAAATGTTGTTTTTAAGTACTTTTTGAATGTCATAAAAATTGCTCAATTAATTAATAAATGAGTTTCCAGGATTTTTCTAGGCTTATTTATGTATCCAAAAATTATGAAAATTGTTTTGTCACTTAGTTATCATGTGATGAACATTTACAAAAATTTTGAGGCCAATTGGAACAAGTTTATTTATTTCATAATTCTTAATTAATTAATTAATTCATAAAAGCAAATAGTAACCTTTAGTGATTTAGGTTTTGTTTGAGTTTTTGATTGAGTGATGTCCTTGGGTCATTAGTTGGTGATGATCCTTGGCAATTGATGTGAGTGTTGTGAAAATGGTTTAGTTAGTTTAAATTGTAACTGTACCGCAAAGGAAAGTTGTATTCAAGTTGTTAATTTTGCATCCATCATCAAGCATCATGTTTCGTATTCTGCATCATGTTAAACATGGCATTGTTACTACGTGTAGTGAACGAAGGTGAACACATGGTAGTTAATCAAGTAGTTGAGGAGGTTGATCCGTCTATGGAGGTTGGTGTTGATATCGGTGGAACGACTCCGGACCCGGACTTTTCCGTCAACGAAGGCAAGCCCCGGATGCATACAACCCTACCTTGTATTTTACAAATTGATTTCGCTTTTGCTTCTTTTTACTGCCTTAAGTGATTAGGAGTCAAGTGAAAACCAAATTGGTACATTACCAACCTTGTTATTCCATATTTACCATATTACCAGTTTTAAATTCATATATGCCTAGTGTTGCTTAGCTATGCTTAGAACGATGAAAGTCGGGTGATTACCTGTCACCTGCAAGTTTTAAATGGAACTTTGGTTACTTATGTTATCATATGATATGGGAATGTGGAGTAATAAATCAAGACCGGGCGAACTCGGTGTGTGTGAGCCACAAGACATGGAGGTCTTGTGAGCGGGTTCTTTCCGCCTGTGTCGATTAAGGTCCGTCCGTTGTTGAATTGCATGAGGTGAGACTTTGTAGTGCTAACCACATACTCTGGTAAGCCTTAACTTGGCTATTCTATTATGAGAATGGCTACTCGCGCACTAGGAGTGGAGAGATGGCGGGAATAGTGTGTACCCATGTGGCAATGGGCTGGATTGGTGGAGTACTGTATTCTCAGGTGGCGCGGACCTGTTCTTGTTTAGAGGATCTGAGGATAGGTTGGTATATGTAGGTCGGGGACCTGCATATGTCGTGTGGTCTAGAATTCCCAGCTGGGTTTTTAATCGATTTGAATCGTCGATGCTCCTCGGTTATGGAGACTCAACTCACTGTTCATCATCGTAGTATTAACAAATGAAACTTGAGCTGGTTTTGAGAAAGGGTTTGATATGAAGTTCATGATCTCATTACGGATCATGACAGATTCATATATGGTTCTTATTAAGTTTTAAATGTTGAAATACTGAATTTTTGTTAAAGAGCTTTTACGCAAAAGAACTTTGATTATTGCTAAAGTCATACCTTGAATCCCTGAGCCTGCATTCATAAGTTCTATCAGTTTTATTTTCGGTTAAGTCTTGTTGAGTACTTTTGTACTCAGGGTTCGTTGACCCTTGTTGCAGGTGAGGCTCATGAGCAAATCTGTTTTGGATCGTGTTGCATGACTGTTGTTCAGTGCGATGACGATAAGTAGATGTGTGGCTCTTGGGCAGAGCAGCTTATTTGTGTGTTCTGTAATATGTTATAATGCCACTCCACTACTTTGGTTTGTATTATTTTCGAACTTAGTTGTATGGTTTGAAACAAATGGTTTGTAAACTATGTTATTGTAAGACTTCCGCTGTTTTTACTCTAGTGTATCTATTTGAATAAACTGTTGTGATACTGCAATGACTCTGTAATGTGATCCTGCTCGGAAATCATGGATGATTCGAGGTTCCCCGAGGACACCCGACAGTCTTCTTAAGTTACCGGGAACGTATGCATAGATGTCAAAGGTCGTTGGACAGTGACAGGTGCATGTGGGCCCTATAATTTAGGAGGTTCTGCCACATATCACCTGGATCAATGTCATGGCATTGGAGTAACCCCTACTCCACCTCTCACTATAAATAGGACCCCTCTCCCTCACTTGTAACACTCACCACAAGAGAACTCTCTCTACTCTCAAGATATAGTCTTAGTGTGACCTTTAGTGGGAGTTAGAGTGAAGAGGAGCTCTTCCTTGAGTCTGGAGCGGTCTTCAGGAGTCTGGTATAGCTTTATATCTCTCTTGTAGTATTTTCTTTATTTCAATATATTACTTTCTATGCAATATATTAGTATCTTCTTTATTCACTTATCTTGCCTAGTCTAAGTGTCATTATTCCTTTGTTGTAGTAGTACTTTTGGATATAGTTATTTTCTCTATTTACTTATATGCCTTTCATGTTTATCTAGTTCATTCCCTTGTTGTTTAGCTAAGTATGGTTAGTATAGTTGTATCACACCTTAGCATGTGATCTCTGCTCGCATCGAGTGCTTTAGTTATCGTACGTGACTAGAGTAGTAATCGTTAGCTTAGACGTGATGTCTAGGCTAGTGTTTGCCTGAGTTTGCGTCCAATCCCATGGATAGTTGTGGTAGCCCTAGAGGTGACAGCTCTGTAAGGCCTTTGCAATCCACCATGTTCGGATTGGTGATTTCGTAGAGCTTTTTGGCAGCCTTCCCCCGACCACTCTTTCTCACCTCCTTTGAGGGTCGGAAAGGTATTGTTGCTCCCAAGTGTTATTGTGTGTGATCGCTCACTACTATAGATTGATATATCATTGTCACCACTTTCACTGCCGTAGCGATAGAAGCGATGGTGTGATACTTCCACCATTGGTTGGAACGATAGCGAGGCCTCCTAGGAATGAAATTGGTAGTTTAGACTTCTACCACCGACGGGTTAACAATAGATGCGGTAGTGGTATTGCGGTTGCATTTGCTTCGTCGCATGAAAAGCCGGGCCGACTGGGATACGTATTTTGCCCGCTGGCCCTAAACTAGCGTTTGGTCAACCGGCGGTAAATTCAACGTGAGTGTTGAATTGCCTCAACTTTTAAGGCCATCAAATCACCATTACTTCCACTGCTTGAAGCCTAAGAGCCGTGTACCCACTGCTCTACATATACTTCAAGCCCGGTGCCCTCTGAAATGACCCCTCTTCTTGATCCATCATCTCCTTCTCTTCCAATCTACAAAGAAAATGTCGTACAACGCCATCAAGTTTTCGAGCAGCCCATCGTCCAACGAGGACGAATTGCCTTCCCACCACTCCTCCGAGGAGAATGTCTCCTCTGACAACTAGACATCGTCTAATTATAGTCCTCTGTGGAGTTCTAAGAAGGAGGACCCAGAGGAGGAGGACGAGGATGAGGATGACGCCGACGCCGATGACTCCAACTCTGACGACTCCAACTCTGACTTTGACTCGCCTCCTCCCAAGCGAGCGAGGCGAGCAGAGAGGATCATATTTAAATTAAGTAGTTTATAGTTAGTATAAGTAGTTTTAATAGTTTAGATTAGTTAATATGCTTTCGGACGAGTACAATCATATACTCGTCCAAATTGTATCTATATGTTAGATATATAAACTGAATCAATAAAAAATTCTATTCGCACAGATTTGATCTCTTCAATGCCACCTTTTTTATATGAAACGCAAAGCAAGTTCTTTCCAATACTACTTCCAAAATGCCAGTGCATAGATTTGATCTATCGACAAATGTTTTTTGTTTTTCTATATATATATGAATGAATAAAAAGGAAAAATTGTTATGTACGGTTGTGGTTGTTTCCAGGAGAATCTAAAAGCAGTTTAACTACTGATAATCGCCGTATTATAGCATTGGATTGGCGTGGCAATGGTCGGCTGAATACGCACATTGTTTAACTATCTCGCGTCGTCCGTTCTCGCTGCCGATCGATCTGGACCGTCCGTTTGGCAACAAACCTAGAAGCACCCAGCCCGTTCCCAACTCCCCTCAGGACCTGTTGGCGCCTTGGCGACAGTTCGACCAACTAAAAAAACCCAATACGAATCCATTAGTTCTCCCCACCCGTTGTTGCTTCATCTTCATTCTCCCCACCTGTTGCTTCATCTTCATTTTGACCCGTCGCCTGTACTTGCCCTGCCTCAAGCACCTTGCATTATCATCGAGGACAATGCCCCGTGAAGGTTAGATGGATTTGGTCACCCCCTTGTTTGCATTTGGTTCCAATTGGTTTTGGGTTCGGTATCAGTTTTGTTCATATTAGGAATTTCTTCATTGCAACAAATGTCTTACTTCGGAAGAAGCCATTTCGAGCGAGCAACCTTGTGTTTTGGTGTCTAGGGGTGGCACCAGGACCCCAGATGATGTTGTTTGCTACTTGGGGATGGAGCATTCACCCGGACAGACTATTGATTGTTGAAGCCGTTGTTCGTCACCTTCTTGGACCACAAAATTTGACAGAATCGTTCAAGACCCTGTTTGTGGAGAGATTTTTGTGCTTTATAGGACTGGATAGGACGTAGACATACTTTATAGATACAATGTGTCCATGAATGGAGATGTTGTCATCGTCACTATGGTTCACTACCTCTGGCTTTCGGGACCGCATCAACCAATTGAGTACCTTAGCAACTGCCTACCCATCCGACATTAAGCCTTAGAATTTGTGAAACTTTTATGTTAATGAAGTTTATATGTACTGATGAAGCCTTTGGATTAGTATGTATGTGTACTACGTAATCGTTGAACTATTACTTCGGTTGAAATGTTAATTGGATCAGTTAGTCTTGATTGTGATCCACGTGTACACCTCTATGTAAGCATAGAGGATCCAAAACAGGCCTTCTTCTATAAGCGGATAGTACCCTAAACCGTCGGTGACACAACATTTCATCTTGGTAGGAGTGCGAGGGTTTTTAAGGATGTTTTGGCGCCTTGGCGGGTGGCAAAAGCGTAGACAAAAGACCCAGGCTGACCTCTTCACTCAGAGTGTGCAACACTTTGATCCCTGACTGCTCTATGGCTGCATCTAGCTCCAACTCCTAGTGGTCGGCACCATCCTAAGCGCCATCGCGAGAAGAACACCAGCTTCCAGTGGAGGAGCTACAACGGGAGGGGGGCACCCATCCCGTGCCGTGTCGAGAACCACCCCTACGCATACCAGCCATCACTTTTGTGTCGCTACGGCTTGAAGACGCCTCGGTGGATTTCGTGGAGTGATGGAAACCCAGAACTCGATTTCTTTCTTGTTCATTCTGTTTTCACAATGCAAATGCTGAAATCCCGCTGTACTTATGGTAATTTGGTTTTTTCGTAGTCCAACTTAGATTGTGGGTTTTATGAGTGGTATGATCCCCCATATGGAAAATATCTGAAGACTTTGATTTTGGATTTATGTAACAAGATTTGGGAGCTGAAGGCGGAGGCCAATGTTAGAACAAATGAAGAACAATTGCAGGAGGTGGAAAAGATTATACCACAGATTAAAGAAATGGTCAGGGTTCCAACGAAGATGATGGAAGATTTTGTACCTTTGAGAAAGAAATGTGCTTCCTATTCTTTTTTCACCTATTTTGTACTTACCTTAGTTCTTGGCATGTTCATTGGCAAGTTGCTTAGTTCATCACCACAGTAGATTCAAGTATCAATTTATGTATCGAACTAAAATCTATCACTTTTGTACAACTATTGTTGAACTAAATGCAAGGTGATTAACCAGGTGTTCAATTTATTGAACTGTAAATGCTAGTACATCCAAGTATCAATTGATGTGTTGGAGGCATCCTACTTCCCTAGACACTGGGCCCTGGTATGGGGGCAACCAATTTATTAAACTGTATATACACTCTCCTATGGTCCTACCACACCTTCCTCCCATCCATTCCCCACTCTGCTCCCTTGCTCTGCTTCACCCTGCTAGCATCGGATGAAAGGCAGACTCTCTCATGCTCACTGCTCCTTCACCTCCAACCTCAGTGGCGCACAAATCTTCAGCGCGTCATCTCTGCTTCTCTACACCATCCAGATCTAAGGTAATTGTACTGGATCTGCTCCTTCACCGGATTCTATATTCCTTTGTATTGCTCTCTGCTCCTTCACCTCCAACCTAGCTATAGTAATTTCCTTAGATCTATAGATGAAAATGCATCTTCTTGTTCTTCAGTTTGTGGCCTTTTATCTCCGTGGAGTGTAGCTTGTTAGCCTTATTGTCCTCAGTATTGGTTCATCGAATCAATGCTTTGTGAACAAAGTCGATGAGCTAAATGAAAGTGTACCAATGGATGTGGACAGGGTTGTAGTGATCAAGTCTCGGGATGACATGGAGATTAACAACAATCCTGTGAGGGTCGACAACGATTTGCAAGATCTTATGGAGATTCACAATGATCCCATGGAGGTCGACTAGGATCTGCATGGAGAATGATTAATGATGCAACCAATGATGTACATATGGAGGCCTTTTAACTTTTGCATAGTGTCGGCCTCATTAGTATCTGCATTTTAGCTTTTCGGCATGCTTGTTAGCTTGGTAGTGTCAACCTACTTATTCGGTATGAATGTATGGAACTCAAGTTGGATTCCTTTCAATCCGAGAGTACTGGCATCGTGCTTTCCTTATGTTTTCTAAGTGCGTAGTTTGGCTTTCTTTCAATGTAAATCTATGTGCCTTATTATTCACCATCGAACTCAAGTTGGCTTCCTTTCAATCTGAGTACTGAAATTGTGCTTTTCTTAGTTTTATAAGTGCGCAGTTTCGCTTTGTTTCAATGCCAAATGTTAAAATTGTGTGCCCTTACTGTTCATCACTGTATCATACGGAGGTCTCCGGGTGGTACTAGGAACCAGTCGTCGGTGATGGTACTATGCATTCATCGCCGCTTAGTTGCAAAATTTCCAATCCCGCGTTTGAACCCTCCCGCGCGGAACTAATGAAAATTCGATTCCCACGTGTCATAAAAGTTACGCAGAGAGCAAGCAACCCCTACCCCAACATCCCCCAACCCCCGCCGCCCCCTCCCTTCCCCCCACACACATAGCTTTTCTTGTCCTTATTGCTGCTGTTCGTCATCGCCGCTCCTGCTCATTAGCACTGCTCAGCTCTTGCTTCGTGCCGATGCACATCGCCGGCTTGCCCGCACAGATACACCGGCGAACCAGCTGCTGCTATCACCAGAGTTGCCACTTGTGCTAACCGCCGTTTGATCCAAAGGCAAGTGTAATAAGGTCTTACTTGCATCATCGTCCCTTCTCCTCAAAAATCATCTCCTTACTAATGTTTATTGATGCAATTCCATGGCAGGGCGACCTCATCTCTTCAGCTGGCGGTGTCCTTCCAGATGAAGAAGGCCCCCAACATGAGGAACGTAGTGGATAGGCTCTTAGATGATGTGTTGCTGCAAGTGTGTCTGTCACTCCTGGAAGGGCGTCATCTTCGACTCCTACACCGTAAGAAACTTTCACAGACTATCGTCGGCTTCTTCTGTGGCAGCTGGTGGAAGGGCAGTTGCCACTTCACCAGCATCACCTGTGAATAGCCCTCCTTGTCCCTCTTACCTTTCCCCCTTCAAAAAGTCCTAGTCTCATATTGTTGCAGCGGTCTCGTCCTTTTGCTGGTGTGCTGGGCCTGATGGATTACGACGCTATGTTGTCTGCAATCTGGCGACCCACAAATGGCATGTACTGCCGCATAGCATCCGTTCTGTTGGTCAGGCTCGCTTAGGTTTTGACCCAACATCCTCGCACTTCCATGTGATTAAATTTGTTGAGGTGGAAGGTGCGTGCGTAGGTGTGGAGATCTACTCATCTAAAATTGCAGTGGAGTACAGAGTACAGAGTGATTACAATTCACCCAGAATAGAATTTCATTTTCCTTGTTGGGAAGGATAGAACACTGATTGCATATGACATGGACCGCAGAAAGGTTCATGTCATCCATGCCCGTGTCATCCACTTTTGTAGATCAAGAGGGTGTTTCCATATGAACATGCCTTACTATCTTCCTTATGTTCCCTTGTTCATGGAGTCATTAGCAGAGCAGTAAAGGTGCATTTGATGTATTTCGTCGTCACGACAGTCTTTGTTCAGGTAGGGAGTTGTTTTCATTCTATGTATGTATAGGCCAATTTTAGCTTATTAACTAAAGGAATGGTATGTTTAATATTATTAATTCTGCTGCTTTGTTCAGGTTGTGGATCAGAGATGAAGAAGAGGGGTTCCATGGTGCATTGGCTACCAATCCGAAGGATGCACTAATTATATTCATTTTGCCTTGCAAGCAGGAGTGCCACATAGAAGGAGCACAGCTACATCGTTTCATTATGTAAGTCTGTATAGATCAATACCTTTAGTATGCTCTATGTACCACTTGTGTTAGGACATTAGTTGAGGAAGATGTTATGGTAGTGTCCATTGTTATTCTAAAAAGTACTCTTGTCTATGAATATGATTTCTGGATGCAATGATTATATATCTGTATGCTTTGTGTTCATGAAGCTATTAAGGGCCCAGCTGAATTAGTAACTATTGTGAAACCGGGTGAAATTCTATCACCGTCGGATGTAAGCGCCGTTCATTGTTTTCTTATCACCACCGCCGGTGGTGGTGCAAACGTCCAACACCGTCGCTATACGTATGATGCGGCATGGATCAAAAGTATATCACTGCCAAATCATTTAGGAACCCGACACCAACTAAACGATCATCAAAGGCGAATCGTGGTGCAAGGCGACGGTGACCATGACCTTTGTACTGGTGGTTCATACGCTGAAGCGACGGTGGTGTTAACCTCTACACAGATGTCTTGATCGTCGAAGGGACAGCGAACCCACACCGCAGACAGTCGAGTCGAAGTACAAGGCGACGGTGCTGGTGACCACTACACAGGCGGTTGATGTGCCCACATGACGGTTTTGATAGCCTCGACATAGGCGAATAATTTGCCAATGCGGCGGTGTTAGTGTATACCCATAGCCGGGTCGTGCTCCAATGCGACAAAAGCAAGGACCTTATTATGGACGGATGATAAGCCAATACAGCGGTGTAGTGTACACTGCAGTCGATCTCAGATGACGACGGTGATGGCTATGACTATCAATGTCGATAGCTTACTGCCGAGGCCAAAATTAGACTGCGATGGGGGTTACGACGCGGCTGTGAAAGGTCTGAGTGTAGTAGTGGCTATGTCTTACCCATTCCCAGTTATCCCATATGGTCTGCTCTCGAATGGAACTGTAGTAATAGAGAAGTGTCCTTTGTGATAGAGAAGAACTTAGGAAACTCCCTCACTCGCTGTTCTCCCATTTAGCTATGCTTTCACTTTATCCTTTCTGGAGTAGAACTTCTTGTGTGTCACCCTATTTTATCGTATATCACTTACCCCCACTTTAGTTTAGTCGGTATACTAAGTTAGTAGATACATGATGGTTAACTATCACCTTCTTTAACCATTGCTTCCCTGTGGATAAATACGATACCCTGGAATACTCCTAGATGAAATGCTACAGCGGTATTCTGTGCGCTTATGGAATATTCTACATGAGCATAAGAAATACAAACCGTCATCTGATCCCCGCGCAGGTGGTTGGATTATGGACTTGAAAACAACCCCAATTAAAACTTTACAAAAACCCTCTTGTTAAGCAAGAGTGAGATTTTTACTTAACACCTTAAGGCCTCCTTTGGAACACATGATAGGAAAATGTAGGAATAGGAAAAGCGTAGGAATTGATATGTTATGTTCCTCTAATCCTATAGGATTCAAAAGTACAGGAAAATAGATGAGAAGCTCTTTGGTAGCACCACAGGAAAACCAAAGGATTCGTTTTGTAGGAATGTCAAGGTTGAATAAAAGATAACACCAAGTGCATGCTTTGAATGTGTTTCCTCTCTTTGATTGGGTAGAACAAGCCATAATAGATCATTATTTGCTAGCATCAGCATTCAACTTCTCGTACTTCGTGCGTAGGAATTTTTTCAAGAACTCTAGGTGGATGTTACAAATCCTATGGAATCAACACACAAAGGAATGAAATCCTATGGAATGGTAGTGGTGGTTCTTGTCAGCCAAACCATAGGATAGGAAACTTTCCTTTATCAACAGTATTCCTCTAAAATTCCTTTAAAAATCATGTAATCCAAATGGGACCTAAGCCTTCAAATCAGGTGCAAGTGAGGAAAAATCCTCTATTTGTTTTTAACTGTCACGGGGGATTAAATCCTGACCTGAATATATATTGATATATGCATCAACAGCCTCGTTTTTTGCGGGAAAACGAGGCAAAACCCTTTCGTCCGGTTAATTTTGGAAAACCGGGCTAAAACCAGTACAATGGCCCTAGGACAGAGGCAAATTTGTGGCATATCCACGAGTAAGAAAAAATAACACCAAGCCCCAGGGTAAGGGCGAAAGGTGACACAATCACAAATACAACAAACAAGGATAAAAACAAGAACATCATGGCGCATGAGCTCTTCGACGATGCCTCCAAGGAGGTGAATGATGTCAGAGCGTAATCATCGTCAGCCAAGCATGGAGCTTAGCAAGGCTTTCGCCCGAGTCTTGTGCCGAGGAGAACCGCATTGACCGGGACGACCGATGAGAGGATGCAGCACGAGGTTCTTCAGCAACGCCTTCAACAAGGAAATCATCGTCGCTGACCCAGTTGAGCTTTCACCCAGAACCCTCGCAAACATTCTTGCTGCTGACGCCTCGACACCGCGCACGCTGTCACCACCACTGCAGGCACAAGCATGGGTGACGTCGTCACTCTGGAGAACACAGCCCCACCACCGGCTTGCTCGCGGCCAAACTGAGCGCACCACACATGCACGTGTAGAAGACACACCGCTGCTAGGGCACTACCTGTGCCCCATGTCCAAGCAAACAACAGCGGCTACACCATATCCAGACGCGCGGTCATCGGATCCAACAAAGTGGAAGCCCATGAGCACACAACCCCACCGCCGGCATGCTTGCAGTCAAACCGCGCCCCCGGGCTCCTACACACGCAAGAAGAACACCGTACCATAGAGCAGCTTCACCAGATTGTGGACACGACCGTGTTAGGTCGGATCACCGCAATAGAGGCGGAGCGAGTGCCGATCGTCAGGATCCAAGCGGCGGGGGGGGGGGGTCGCAGCCATGTCTCACAGATCTCAGCGTCGCCGAACAAGTTTGCGCCAGGGCGGGGAGGGGGCGCGGATCTGGTGGTGGAAATGTTAGATCTAGGCCCCGGGTGGCCGGATCCGGCTCATCGACCGTCGAAACAAATCCTCTATTTGTCTCAAGCTAGAAGGGGTGACTCCCTAGTTGATCTCTAGAAACCTTTTTATTTACCCATCTCATGTCCCAAAACAGGTACACTAGTGTTTATACCCAATCTTTTTGGGTCTATGCTTAAGCTCTGAATGTAGGAACCTTAACCGCCCTCGAGACTAGCAAATCCAAGTCATCAAGAGCAAGAACTTCACCGACAACCCTCACCCAAGACGAAGTAAGATATGGTCGGAGGTGGATATGGCTATGTTCATTTCGCTGAAAAGCCATGGCTGAAAGTACTATTCGCTGATTTATTGTGAGACAAAATACTGTTTGACAAACGAACAGGGCCACAGAACAGAGTAAACAGTTGAAAGGCCACAATCTGGCATCCGCATCCCCTTCTTGCACCCTGCAAGGCAGGGCGCAGACAAACAATTCTTAGTGTTGTTTGTCGTTGCTGCCTCATCAGTTTGATCATTGGCCAGAGCTCAGGTCGCAGTCTTGGGGAGAGCAAAGAAAGGGCATCAGAGAGGCATGATGGGAGGTGTTGGCGTCGTTGGGTCTGGGTGTGGCCGTGGCGACGATCGTAGGACGCGTGGGTGTGTTGAGGAGCCAAGTATGGAAGGGGAAGGGGAAGGGGAAGGGGAAGGGGAGGGGAGGATAGAAGCGCATGACAACCTCATCTTTGGCACTGACACGGGCAAGCATTGACACATGCCGTTTCATTGGTTACGAAGACACAATATAATAAAGGTCAATAAAAAATAATTTGTTGATCATTTGATTATGGAACAAAAATCTTCTTTCGTTTCTTTTGATGTGAGAGGTAAATCATCTCAATCTTCGTTTACACCATTTGTTTACTAAATTACTAATTAGGATATATACTGATACAAATATGGTATACATCATGACTCCACCGAAATATCGATGAAATTGATACTCCCTCTGTCCAGGAAAGAACGTAATTCTCGCTTTTCGAGAAGTCAAACGGTTTAAACTTTGACTAAATTTATATAAAAAACCATTATCGTTCATGATATAAAATAAGTACCGCTAGATTAATTATAAAATATATTTTCATAATAAATTTCATTTGAAGACATAAATGCTAATATTATTAACTATAAACTTGGTCAAACTTGAGTTACTTTGACTAGCACGGATTCTATAATTGCAATCTTTCCTGGACAGAGGGAGAGTATATGTATATAGAATTCGTCTTATCTACCCATACTATATAGTATATTGTTTTTCAAAACTCTCCATAAAATGTTTTGAATCCAAATTATTTGACATCTTAGTATCAATAAAAAAGATAAAGGTGTCCTCATCCACTTCAGTAACTTAGATAGTGATATTGTTGTTTCAAAACTATCAAAAATTCCAATCCGAGTTATTTGTTTTGTATCTGTATTTAATTTAAGAGCATTTAAATATATACTTTGGAGCCTGTATCGATGACATGTGCCCCCCTGAGAAAAGCGTGCGGGCTCCCCGTTCTCACAGCTTCAGAACCCCTACGGCCCCACCCCGTGCCCGCCCCGGCTTCCCGTTCCGTGCTGCCCGCCAGTTCAAACCTCGAGAGCCGAAGCGAAGCGGAGAGGCCAAGCCCCCACCGGCGGCAGCGGAGCCATGGGGAGACCACGAGCGACCGCCGCCGCCGCCACCTCCAGGCCCAGGCGCAACCCCAAGCCAAAGACGGACTCCTCCTTCCTCTCCCCGCTCGCGTCGCCGTCTGCCACACCGCGCACCCGCACCCGCACCCGCACACGCAAGGGCGCCATCCGCGGCGGCGGCCCCTCCCCCGTGTCGTCGTCGCCGGGTTCTTCCCCCGCCGACCTCAACATCAGCTTCCTCTCCTCGCCGGGCTCCGCCTCCCCGCCGAAGCTAAGGTCCAGGGCCAAGCCCAAGTCCAAGCCGGACCCCTCCTTCCTCTCCCCGCTCGCGTCGCCATCGCCGTCGCCCGCACCGCGTACTCGCAAGCGCGCCGTCCGCGGCGTCGGCTCCTCACCCGCGTCGTCGTCGCCGGGGTCCTCCCCCGCCGACCTCAGCATCAGCTTCCTCTCCTCGCCGGGCTCCCCCGCCTCCCCGCCGAAGCCCAGTGCCAGGGCCAAGCACGCGGCGCGCGCGCCCCTCGTCGCCAGCCCCGGCGCCGCCACACCTTCCCCCGCCGCGTCTCCCCAGCCTGCGTCGGTGGCGGCGACGGGGGTATCCAGCGTCGGAGACCTCAGGACCGCCGTCGCCTCACAGATGGAGAACCTCAAGCGCCGACTCGACGCGCTCCATTCCCGCGCTCACGCCGACCTCGATGCGTCCTTCTCCCGCGTCTCCAAGCGAATCAAGGTGAGCCCGCCGCGAGCCTCTCCCGCACTCCGCTCCCCTCCCAGTCGCATTGGGGTTTGGTTTCGAGCTTCGTGGTTTGCTTGTCCGGGCCCTGCCAACACGAAGTGCTCCATATTGGTTGATGTTGTAGAGTGCTAGCGTGTGAGGAACTGGAGATAACCATTGTTGCATGAATGGCTTACGTGTCATTTTCAGATGTTATGGTCTCTGTCGATTTGTAGATTAAGCAAGACGTTGTTTGTTAACATATATGAAATTTTCTCAGTTGTGCTGAACATCTGATCTATGAGGTTACTATATCCGATTTCTACCATTGACACTATATCTGAGTTTCAAAAATTGGTACACGAGATTGCTATGTCTGAGTTTATACAATTAAAACATGTGCAATGTGCGTAATCTGCTGGTGGAGATAGTTGATATATAAGATGTTTTGTATCATAGATGTTAACATTTGTGGATAAGATATAAATCCATTAAATGAGTAGTGTATCTGGATCCCCTCCCTTTAGAGGCTTGTGGCATTAGTGTACATAGTGATACATGGGTTTTGTTGGCAAGAGTTTATGTTTTAAGTGTTGTATCATGAAACGGCACTGAATGAGGCGCTTATTTGTTTTGCTAATTCATTGCAGAGGACAAATTTTGATATCAGTAGAAAATGCGATTAGTTTCCCTGGAGCATTTAACCCATGCTGCCTTTGGAGATCTATGGAATTATAATTGCAATTGGTGCAATAACATGGTCAAATAGATTTCATTCACTCTCCTTGCTTGTAGTTCATTTATGTAGGTAAAAATTTGCTTAAATGGCATGGTGAGCTTTTCCATGCAAATTTTGTATAACAGTGCATTTTCCACACCAAAATGTCAACCCACGCTCTGATGCATGCACAGTCTAGTTAATCCACAGCTAATGCATTTTATTTGCTTCTGGTGTTCTATTTGCTCTAACATTTTTTTTTGGGAGACCCAGTTACAAACGCTCACATACACGAGCGTACACTTATGTAAGATCTTAATTCTCTTTTCAGACCCAAAACAAAGCCTGTCAGCAACTAGCAGATGAAGTTGACAAGGAGCACAAGAAGATGTCTGATGATATAAAAGAAAGTTCTGAGATTGCCAGGGTACAAAATTTGTAGGCCTGTCAGCATCCGGAAAATTTCTATTCTTTTTTTTCTATTTTAATTTTTTCTTTGTCATTTTCAGGCAAAGTACAAGCAGATCATCGCAGAGGCACAGGCATCCACAACCCGTGGTACTACGCACATACTATACTTCAAGTTCCTGTTCTCTCTCTTCGACTTAACACCACTATCTTGCTTCTAGAGTTGACTGATACGACCACATCAGTTTGCAAAATATGGTCATAGCTAAATAATGATAGGTGGAAAGCAGGACATATCTATGGCCATGTTCTGTTCCTCTGGTTTTAACATTCATGATTCGGTTGATCCTAAATTGTTGCATAAATGTGGTTTTTATAAACTGTTACTAATCTCTGCATGTTACTATCATATCTCAACTCTTACATTATGTTGGTCTTCTCCATTCTCATTTGTCTCTATTAATTAGTGTGCAAGGTGACTATCCCTGTGATGACAAAATCTGTGGAGAAAGCTATTGATGGTCTGTGTACCCGTTATAATATCTCAATGCCAGTTTAGTTACCAAGTACAAGTTCTGTTCACTACACTTTTGAGTAAGTACCACTACTTATCCTTTGATGAACTGATGATGGATTTATCCCTATCTCTAGTTTAGTGTAACCTTTTTGCTAAATTAGTCTAGTATCTTCCCTTTTGTAAACTTTTTATGCTTTGTTATCATTTCCTATGTGCTTAATAAGCAAGTCAGGAATGCAAAAACTTTGCAATAACTTCTGATGACTATACAGTTGTAGTTAAACTTTCGAACTCACTTCTGTTGCTGTAAGTAGTGTTGGAAAATAGAGTGCAACTTTAACTTGGTTGGCTGTGAAATATTTTCAATTAGCCTGTGCAGTGAACACCGTTAAACTTATGGTCTATTTCTCGCAGCGTTCAATAAAAGTTATATTGGACAAGAAATGAAAAGCTTTATTTATACTAAGGCAATTCGCTCTCACCTCTCTGGTGCATATTGATGTAGTATTCCATTTTCCTATGTTCAACATTTACCTAATTGACTTTGTTAAAGCTTGTGTGTAACATATTGATATATATTTTTCCCCTGTATGATATAGCCACTTTTCCATTTGGCTGTGAAGGCAACGTTCCTTTGATACTAAGATGTGTTTCCTTTCCTTTGCAGATAGCCTTCTTCACATCAAGCGGACAGTTGAATCCTCATGTCGTGATGGTGTGGTCGTTGTTTCGACATCCGTAGATAATCAGTAGAGTACAGACACATAGAAACATCGAATGATAGTTCATGAGCATAGGAAAGCATGTAATATCAGGAGAGTTTATCGGTATCAGTAACCCTTTTTTTTCATGACTTCAGTCAGTAGCAAAGCAGGCCATCGGATGCTAAACTGTTGTTCCGTCTGAGAGATCTTAATCTGACAGTCACACCAGCGTAATGTAATATGCTACCTATTACTCTAGAGTTATTTTCCCTAAAGATTGAAGATGAACTTTTCTATGATCGTCCAAAACTCAGACCCCATATCACTTCGGTTCATTTTGCATGCTGCCGATGCTCCTTACCCCCCTTTTTTTTTGTGGTTTCAGTATTGACATATACAAACTGTGACATTGATCCAGAAGAAGCTGAACATGCACTTGAAATAGCTGAAGCTGACTTAAATAGAATCTGAATCAGACATGTTTTCCGGTTACATCTGCAGCAGTAGCAAGCAACGAACCAAAATAGTAAGATAAAAACCAGTGACGCTAGAATTTTAGTAGACCCTAGACACGAAGAAAGCTTCGTGTCAAAGCGGGCTAAAACCCTGCGAACGAACTATCATGTATTGATGTACGAATCAGGATTTGTTTCCTGTCACTATTTCAGGAACCAAACTTGTAATGCCTCACAGACAATACAAAGCTAGTGGAACTGTGGAAGTAAAATCTAGCCTCTAATTAGTTTCACGAGCACACCAGCACTGCATCTCAAGAAGAAAAAAACGTAGCATTACACATGGATTAGGTCCACAACGCCCAATTGCAGAACTAATGAGCAACGAGGCAATGATGAAGCGTTCCCATTGGAATCTGCATGCTCGATTGTGTTGAGGGCCAACATTTGCAGAGTCGCTGCCCCCATCAGGCTTGGTTCAGCTTGCTCAGCCGAGCCTTGGCTTGGTCAAGTTGCTCTGTAACCCATAGCAAATCGTAAAACCAGAGTAATGTTAGACAAGGCAGGCTAAGGAGAGAAAGTTACTGGAGAAAGATGCAACGCAATAGCGGTGCTGGGCAGTTCAGCATACTCTGCTCCGTTGTGACCACTGATTTGACGCTCTTGCGAAAGAAGATGTTGCCAGCTTTCTGGTACACCGTCTGTTGCAAACCAATAAACTATGACTCTGTGAGTAAGATGGACAAGTTGTGAGTTGGTGACAAAGCAAGCTACTGAAAGTTTGATCCAGTAAGCATATCCATGCTCTTGCTCTCAAACCGGATAATCAAAGCTTCTGCAAGTGCTTTGCAATTGTCATCTGATTACCAATGTAAGGTTATGTAAAAGTGTAGCATCAGTTTATCACTGGACAACAACCCTAGTGGTTGCCATTGGTAATTTAGACTTTTTGAAAGAGTGCTATTGGTAATTTGGTACCATGACAGAAATCGCAAGCAAGGGAGGGAGACACAGGGGAAGAGGCTGACCCGGGAGGGATTCAGGTTGCCTAGCTCCGCGATCGCCACCTCGTGCGCCCGTATCTGCGGAACACCAAACCAAATCAGATTATGTTATTTCTGCTGTCACCAGCCGAATTCGGAGAACAATAACAGGAACCTCGCGAAGAGAACTATACGAAACACCGATAGAGGTGTGAAAGTATGGGGAGGTCGAGAATACCTCCTTCATGAGCTCCACCTTCTTCTTCACCACCTCCTTCGCCGGTGTCGACCCTGCCGTCGCCGCCGCCATCTCTGTCCGCGCTTCGAGAAAACCCTCCCCTCGCCGGAAAGACTTGGAGCTGGAGCACAGCCGCCACACAAAGGAACCATGTCATCCAGTCAACTACTAGTAACATGGGAGGCCCATCTAAAAAAAAGAGGCCGGATCGCACAGCCCAGGCCCAACTTCTTGGCTTTTATGGTCCAAGACTTGGAGCTGATTTTTTTCCTCTCAGGACCTTCCCGTAGTCCCCGTACTACCGGAGTCGCGGCTCCGTCCATCCCCGCCGCCGGCAAAGTCCCGTCCGCGGGGCTACTCCCAGTCTGACAAAGCCATCGTCGGGGCGTCAACGTCGCCAACGGTCGCAGTAACCTTCTGGAGTTGCGGCCGGGACAAAAGGACAAGGAAGACTCCGATCCGCCCCATTGGGCAGAGTTGGCGGCTCACCTGCGTTGGCGACGCAGGTTGCCCAGATGGAGGAGAAAGGCGAGGTCCGGTTTGCGTCCCGGGTGTGGAGTTTCCGTGTAGTAGCGGCCAGCGAGCAAGCTAGGTGAGTTTTGAAGTGTTTTTACATGCTTCATTGTTCGGACTCAGTTTACCAGGCTGCCGTTGTGCTCCTGAAATGTGCATAGTATTCCTCTGTGTTAATATTTAGCTTGTTCGCTCGTTGGTTTCAGCCTGGGCTTATCAGTCAGCCAACAATATTTTCCTCTCATAATAAACCAGCACCAGCCGGGTTTATCAACCTAGAAACTAATCAGCGAACATGCTCATTATGAGTCTACAATGAGGGGGCAGTGATGGCACTTTTAGAAGTTCCATATTAATGCAAGTAAATCTTCCGAAGGTAGGTGGATTTCCGTGTTTTGGTCAACAGAACGCTACCAGCAGCTTGTTCGTTTCGTCGTAAACCATCGTGGATTATTTACTGCTGGCTAGTTTGGTGTGGGAGAAAAGTACTGTTCCAGCTTATAATCCACGATCGTATACGAGCAAGCGAACAGGCTGCAGGAGCCGTGCTTCTGTTTGGAAACAAATATGCATATGAATTCAGCTTATCTTAAGTTCCATCTGGAGTCTTTCAAAAATAAAATTACATCTGGAACTTGTAGTGATTACTGAGCCTTAGCTTTGCAACCATATGTTCATTTAACAGCAAAAGATATGTATTCAAATAGGTTATATGGAAAATAATACAAGACAAGTTCTATCGAGCTTGTGTTAAGTGCTGCAAATATTATAGGCTATTTCATAATCAGATAATGCTAAATAAGGGAGAGAATGTAGCCAGACAGCTTCAGCGGTGGCAATAAAAATCTGACAATATCGGCAGTTACAACACCCACCGATTGAGGAGAAAGCAAGAACTGCTGGTGCATATCTTAGTCAGGCACTGTGCTAAGATCTCACAGTTAACATAGAAAGCTGGAAGGACCTTGGTTGCTGACCCCTCTGCAAAAAAAGTGTATAAACCATTGTACAGGATGCGATCGCGAATGAATAAAGTTTGATAGTTAATTAGTTCATGTACTAATATACTAGTATGGTATTCCCTCCATTCCAACCTGTAATTCATGTACTAATATACTAGTATGGTATTCCCTCCATTCCAACCTGTAATTCACTTTGGCTTTGTCCTAACTCAAAGCTCTCTAATTTTGACCAAGTTTTTAGAAAAAATATTAATAAGATCAAATAAATGCACTATTAAGACATATTTATGGTGATTTTCACGAAACTAATTTATATTAATAATATTATAAGTGTTGATGTAATTTTTTTTAATAAACTTCATCAAAGTTAGTGAGGTTTGACTGAGGGCAAAACTAAAGTGAACAATAATTTGAAATGGAGGGAGTAAAGTACAAAATATTTTATTTTGTATGTATATTGTATAATAATATAATATACTATATTCACACGAACAGTATAAGTAATTTTGTACTCTCTTCGTTCTTTTTAAGTGCGATGATTTTTACTTCTTTGCAGTCTACGATATACAACTTTGACCTCTCCTTTTTGTAACTTCATATAAGTATATGTGAAAAAAATTAATTTTAGGAAAGCATTTTGAAAGAAAAAAAATCAGTAAATATAATTTTCGTATAGCTGAAATTGATAGTTTGAGAGACACTAGTGGTTAAACTAGTTTGACGGCATGGACTATGTGTTAAACAAAAAAAAAGTAGGGAGTGTGTTTTAGCAATCAAAAATCAAAATTAAGGAAGTTTGACGATGCAATAAAATGTTATATTTTGTATGAAGGTAATATAATGTATATGCTTCATTCTGAACTTCCACTGTTGATATGGTTAAAAGGTGAAGTGTAGTAGTTAAGTTGCCAGTTTGTAAGGAAGATGGTCAAATCCAGTCAGTACTCTGTTTTGGAAGCCAATCTTCAGGCAATGCTTGAAGTGTAGATTTCATTACCAACTGAGTAATAAAACAATACCAAGCTGTTTGAGAAACCAATGGGGCACAAAGCAAAAGTTGGTTGATACATCCGTAATATTTTAATTTTAGTTAAAATTTAAAACTGATCAAGAGAGGAAAACAAAATAGCTGACATCCTTGCCAAAGGCGCTATAAAGTTCCCAGCTGATGAATTACAAGTTACTTGCTCTATTGTCAAGGATGAGGGGCACTGCCTACTGTAAGCAAACTGGCCATCAAGAGCCAACATTTTGTAAAATCACTTGCACCCAATTAAGTTTTAGTGGTCGCTTATGTTAAAAAAAAAAGGAAGTGGTCAATACTGTGAAATAAATAAATAGTCTTGGCACGATAAGGCTGGAGCTGGACATCGGTATTGTTGTTAATTCACTGAGCAAGATTCATAGCAGTGTGCTTCAGCTTGATTACACATGGACCATGCTAACTAATCCAATGAGATAACATTTTATTTACTCAAGTTGTTTTATTGGTTTCTTGCAACCTGGGGATATTCTATTGTAGTTTATTTTACCTAGATGCTCTTTTTACTAGCCCAATATTTATAAACTGATACATTAAAATGTGTGCTTCCTGCAACTGTTTGATTAACTTTTCTTCTACAATATACTTCTATACTTTTCTAAAAATGCATGGCTACTTGCTGTAATTCTTGTGTTTCAGATGTGAGGAAGAAGCACTCATTTTTAAAATATATGTTTGCTATTATTTTAGAACTCAAGTGATCTCTTGTCAGGAATGTACGATCAGGTACGATAAATGTGTAGTACAAGAAAAATGAGAGTTGCAGCATCTATCTCATTTGGCCATTGATTAAGGTTCAAACTTGCACTATCTCTTTCGAAACATTCATGTATAACCTGTGGGCCATGCACTAGGTTTACATTGCCATCCACTGAAGTGATAGCACAAGAAATCATGCTCCAGTGTTTCAAAAATGGGGGCCTAGCACGCCATGCCTTGGCCTGTAGTTGCTAGCCACAAGCCCACAACCAGAACCTTCAAGTCTTCCTTTTCTGTACAATATCTGAACAAATTAGTTATTACTCATGTTACTGGATATGTGACTAAGACCTCGGAAATCATCTAACATAATGCTTGACCTTCCTTTAAGCTCTTTGGGAGTGTGAGAGATCAGTTTTTGTGGTTAACAACCATGAATAATTAGGGAAGGAAATGTGAAAAGAGATTACTTTGAGCATGTAGGCCTCAAAATTGGCAACAAGATTGAAACTAATAGGCCTTACAGAAATAAACGGAGGGAATACAAACTCTGTACTAAAATTTTACTGTGCTCTTTGTGGTTATCTTTTTAGTCCCCACAGTGCTTCACACAATGTGGTCATAATAATCAAGTTATCCATTACTTAAGTGAAAAGTGGGGATGGACTTGGGTATTTATGGCTATTAGCGTGTTTGAGAAAAATTTATGGCTATTAGCTATGAGAAACTGAATCAATATTTACTTGTTACACTTTTATTAAATGGCAGATTTGCTGTATCTAGAGCCAGAAAATGAGAACTGATGTATGCTAGAAAGCAAACCTGTGCTCCATCAAAAGTCTCAGTGCCAATATCTCCTGTCTATTCTGATGTTGTTTATCTACTATATAAACTTCTGCCCAAATGATAGTTTCATACCTATTTGTCTTTTCTTGTGTAAACCCCGGTGAAAACAATCTATGAAAGTCAAAGGATATATACTATGTATATAATGCACACACTAGAATCAACGAAGGGAGAAAAATGGGTGCCATAAACTGAATTTCTGAAATCAAGCCAAGCAAGAAGGCAACACAGGTAACAAAAGATTGTGCCAAGAAAAACTTCACAAAACAGCTAAGCCGGTAGAGCATCATTACCCCCAATTAATTCTCTTTGCTTGTAAGGGTGAATTGCACCGTCATGTCAATGGAAACCAAGGAGCTCGAACACATGCAAACAAGGGTTTCGACGATGAACTCACAGTAGTTCTTCAGTTGCAGAACGCTAGATGACATGAAGTGATATTGGCTCGGCTCACCTCTGGCACTTGTGAAGTTTGCTGTCGATGAGAGATGAGCCAAGTCAATACCATGCCATGTCGTCTCGTTCTATGCTCTTGGCTCTCTTCGTCTGAATGCTCATTCACTGCACTTGGGTCGCCTTTATAGAGCAGCCGTGAATAGTTTTTTAAGATTACAGCTGTCGTGTCTGGTGCTGGAATGAAATCAGATCAAACAGCTGGAAATTCTGACCGTGATCCGGTACGACAAAAAATCGTTCATATTCAACCGATTTTTTTAAAACCCCCCAAAAAAATCGAAAACCTGCAACCGATTTTTTTTATCAAAACTATTTTTATCAAATTATTAGACTGTTGACTCCAAATAAAGGCCAGTGACGGGCTTGGATATATCCTTCAGAGTCCAGTTCTTGCTGGAGAGAAAGCAACAAAAGTTGGGCATTGGCTAGGCTCCCGTTTCGTTGCTTTTGACAGGGTCAGTGACTATTTTTTCAGGCCGGCCGTGTGTTGTCCCCTTGTGAATCGGTCGGCATAACTTAGAATAGCTCGATTGCATGCCCAAAGCAAACCGATCATTGTTAAATTTACACTGACGTCAACTAGCCTACTTTTTATGGGAGGCTGCTATGGTTCTGCCTGACCACAACTTTCACCTTACGTGTTACTTAATCGGGAAATATCATAGGGTGCTTTGGCCTTAGGCACTTGTGCATGACTAAAAAAATCCGTTCAAAGGTGACTGAAGTCCTGAAAAATCTCTCAGAGATTACTCTTCTAATGACACAAAGTTGTTGTGCTATAGTTAAGTTTATTCTTGAAGGGAAAACCATTCAAATTGTTCCTGAATACTCCCTCCGTCTCCAAAAGAAAGAAAATCTCGAGGAGTCAAATGATTTAAACTTTGACCAAATTTATACTAAAAGTACTAATATTTATAATACAAAATAAGTACCATTAGATTAATTAAGGAATGTACTTTTATAATAAACTTATTTGGAGACATAAATATTAATACTATTTATTATAAACTTGGTCAAACTTAAGCTTGTTTGACTGACATGAATCCCGTAATTGTAATTTTTTTTTTATGGAGGGAGTAGCTTTCTTCAACACGGTCTTTGGAAAATTGATGTCTTCTTCGCATTCATGGTCTCCATTGTTATTCGCACGTCAAAACGATGAATATAACAAGAAATAACTTTACGCTTCATCAGTTCTCAAACCTTTTTCTCAACCTATAGGCTTTTAAGGAATTTTATAGCAAGATCTTATAATTTATAAGTCAACTGAAATTTTCGTCAATATACACCAGTGAACCACGTGTTTGACAAAAAAAAAATACACCAGCGAACCACTGGCGTCGCTTGACGGTGGTTGCCCTGCTTTGGCTGCTTACCAGGGCCTTGGTGCAGTTGCTAGGTTCCAGTACCTGGATCCATGCGATGCAACAGCGATCAGTCTCCAGTAGTGATCTGCTTAGCGATGAATTCTCGATTTGATGGTTAGAGTTCTTTCAATAGGCGGATTGTTGTGTTATTTCACCTATCCTGAATTTGGCCCATGCTCTATTCTGTTTCTAATTTCACCAGAAGTATGGTGAAGTTGAGCTCGCATCACGTAGAAAGCCGGAATGCCACAAACGACTACTCAAGTTCCTGTTGGAAATTTGTTTTTTCTTCATTTTGTTTCTTTTTTTAGTTACACCATATTTATGTGGTGTTTTGGCTTTGTCCTTTAATTTTAGACACCTGGCACTGACTACCTTTGTAATAATTGTGATCCGATGCACACCCTGGGTAGAGCCAAAAATAATTCATCATAAAGAGAAACACAGGTGAACATTGTTTGCACAACAATGGGGGCTACTACATTTGCCTAGCATTAGCTACCTTTTGTAATAATTGTGATATGATGCACCCATGTGTCGAGGACCAATACTAAGGTATCCGAAGAGAAGGAGCTAATAACAATCAACATTTATGCATCCGAGCAGTCAAGAACGCGACTATAGCTCCAACCGACCCTAGGTGCGCAAGCTCCGCCTCGCCCGACCTCTGAGGCTGCGGGCTCTGCCTCGCCCGACCTCTGAGGGTTGGTTCCGCCTCGCCCGGCCTCTGGGGGGGACTCCGCCTCGCCCGACCCCGAGGCTGCGGGCTCTGCCTCGCCCGACGCTTGGGTCTGCGCTCCGCCTCGCCTGGCCTCTGGGGGAGGACTCCGCCTCGCCTGGCCTCTGGGAGAGGACTCCGCCTCGCCCGACCTCTGAGGGCTGGTTCCGCCTCGCCCGGCCTCTGGGGGAGGACTCCGCCTCGTCTGACCCCGAGGCCGCAGGCTCCGCCTCGTCCGACCCTTGGGTCTGCGCTCCGCCTCGCTTGGCCTCTATGGGAGGACTCCGCCTCGCCGGACCTCGGAGGGCTGGTTCCGCCTCCTGCCTCTGGGGAAGACTCACCTCGCTTGACCCCGAGGCCGTGGGCTCCGCCTCGCCCGACCCTTGGGTCTGCGCTCCGCCTCGCCTGGCCTCTGGGGGAGGACTCCGCCTCGCCCGACCCCGAGGCCACGGGCTCCGCCTCGCCCGACCCTTTGGGGTCATACCCCGCCTCGTCTGACCTCTCGAGGGCAACGCCTCGCCCGACATCTTGAGGCCAAGGGCTCCGCCTCACCCGACCCTTGAGTTTACGCTCACCTCGACAGCCCTGGGGACTCCGCTTCGACCGACCCCGAGGCCGAGGGATCCGTCTTGCCCGACGGAGATCCATACCGCCGCCAATCACTCCAGGTCCAAGCGAATGGGCCTGGCTTAAAACTCTGACACCAGGGAGGTGACCGGGATGCCCCGATATAACCCGTGGCCGTGACGGACCATACCTAGGGATTCACATCAGGAACAGCGTCGGGCGTACCGATGTTGTTATGCCTAATCCTCGTACGAGCACTGACAGGCACTTCAGCCCACCACGACATCCGCCAGGACGGAGTGGAGCGCCACGGCCGGGAGACGATGCTTGCGCATGGCGCCAGTGACGGATAGGGCCACGACGTGGAGCTGTCCCTGTTGACATCTATAGGGTCGGCGGGACCCACGTGAAGGAAGAGAAGGACCCGGCGATCCTGGAGGACTTCTTCTCCTTCTCATTCTCCTCTTTTCCCTCGACTGTAACCCGTGCTTCCCCTTGGCCTATAAAAGGGAAAGCTGGGCGTCCCATGAATGGGACTCGAATCGATTGCATCAAAACACATCACAGCGACTAGCTCCTTGACATCGACTATGGGAGGTTAGAGCGCCAGCTCAGCGCCTTCCTGGGACCCCGACCGTCCCGGGAGGACCTACGCCACCTCACCTTCTCATTCGCCAATGTCATGGCGCAGCTTGCCGGAGGGAAGCCGCTCTCTCCAGAATACCTCATCCGGAGCGCCCCAACAGAGCTCCCGTTCGGTCTTCGCAACGCCACAGAGACCGATGGCCACCCTGTGGCTCAGGGCACGCCTCCATCCCCCATGAATGACGAGTTCGTAGGGATGACCGAATATGTCACGGAGTCTTTCCATGACCTCCTCGCAAGAGAAACAGAGTAGCCCTCCACCTCTGACTCCAGCAGGGGGAGCCGTCACCCCTCTCGTGAGTGTTTCATGGTAGGTACCCCTGAGGGACACGTCGGAAGTATCCATGAGGAAGAGGCTACCCCAATGAACGACCTCGACGACGAAGTCGAGAGGGATGTAGGGGCCCCACCACGCCTGCAGATGGAGCAGCTGAAGGCCCGGCACCAAGAGCTCGAGGAAGCGTGACTCTAGCTCGAGCAGGAACACGTGGAGCTCGATCGAGAGATCAAGCACCATGGACACAGTGGGCACACGTGCCATGGCCCGCGATGTGAACTGGAGGATCGTCGAGGACGATGAAGCCCTCCCACACTTCGCTCGGGCAAGCCAGAACATCACTGCTGCGGCAGCCTTTGCTCCGTGGGCTCTCAGGACGAGCAATGCCCGAGGATCGTTGGGCCCATCGCAAGATTCGCACGCTACTCAAGCATGCGGCAGCGCAACAGACCGAGAGCTTGCTATCTCGGCGATGCGAGCTCAATGCCAGCCAGCGCACGCCCTCGGAGCGACCTAACAAGGACGCATCAGTCCACCAGGGTCCACAAGGCGGTAGGTTGCGCATCGTGGTCCCAGTACATCAGCGTCTCAGCCCCAACCGTGATGTGCATGACACCCTTGACACCCACAGGCGTGTCCACGACGATCCGAGGGAGGGAGCTAGCCGTGGCTACCACCCTCATCGTGACAGACACTACGACAGCAGCGAGGACCGAGGCCCGAGCCCCGGCCTGCCGGGACCTTAGGCCTTCGGCCGACACATCCTCAACGCCGCCTTCCCACCATGGTACCGACCACCAACCAACATCCCGAAATACTCTGGGGAAACGAACCCCGAACTATGGCTCAAGGATTATTGGCTTGCTTGCCAAGTCGGTGGAGCGGATATTGACGACTTCATTATCCGCAACCTTCCACTATTCCTGGCCGATTCGGCACGAGCATGGTTGGAACACCTTCCACCCCACAGAATCCAAAGTTGGGCGGACTTGAAAGAGATTTTCATGGGGAATTTCTAGGGCACGTACAAGCATCCTGGGAACCCATGGGATCTCAAAAACTACCGACAGAAGGCCGGAGAAACCCTCCGTGGGTACATTCGGCGCTTCTCCCGGTAGCGCAATGAGCTGCCTAACGTCGCCGACGCCGATGTTATAGGAGCTTTCCTATTTGGGACCACCTGCGAGTCCCTGGTTCACAAGCTAGGATGTAAGGGCCCGTGAACCATCAAGGAGCTCCTCGACATCACCACCAGCTACGCCTCGAGCGAGGGGGCGGTCGAAGCGATCTTCGACCACCTCAAAGGCAAGGCGAAGCGGGACGAGGACGTCGGTGAAGGCGCCTCCAACCATCCCATCAAGAAGAAGAACAAGCAGTGGCACGAGGGCTCGCTCGTGGCCATCGCCGACCGCAAGGGGGGCCAGAGGCCCGTGGAGGGTATCCCGGACCACTTCGAGAAGTTGCTCGAAGGGCCATGCCCGAACCATTCTTTCCCCATCGAGCACCTATACAAGGACTGCGACCTCTTGAAGCGGTTCCTGTCCAGAGGCTCCGACAAGGGGGAGCACAGGAAGGAGCCCAGCTAGATGAAGCGCGCAATGTCGCCCTCCTCCGCTCGGTCAAGTACCAGCAAGCGTTGTGCTGGTACCACAGCCGTCGGGTGCCAGGTCGGGCCTTCAACGTCTGGGATCTGATGCTCGGCTTTGTCTAGAGCAACAAGAACCACCATAAGCTCTCTCCGCCGTGGGAGGGACCATACGTCATCGCGGGGGTGCTCCGACTAGGCGCCTACAAGCTCAAGGCCATCGATGGTGAAGTTTTTGTCAATGCCTAGAACATTGAGCAGCTACGTCACTTTTACCCTTAATATACGCACACTTTCTCTTATCAGTTTCGTTATCAACTCCCTGATCTTTAGGTGACACCCGACCCCAGCAACGGCAAAGGGTCGGTTCTCACTCGGGGCCTAATAAGAGCATATCTATCCGGTAGACAGTCTATACGCCCGGCCCTTTCTCATGATTAAGACCCAGAAGCGAAGTTTGCGGAAACAAAGGCTGAGTAAAACTGGTCGGACTACGAGAAACCTACGCCTCAGCGGCTACGGCGCCTTTGCTCACCAGCGTGATCAGAGTTTTTCTCTGCACCCTAGGCTTTTTGGCCTTAGCCACGGAAAGAGTCGGTACACGTTTAAGAGACTATCCGCCTGGCGAACATTTTCCATACCTGACCCCTCTCACATTGAGACCTAGGAACTGGGAATACGGAAACAAGCTCTGAGTAAAACTGGTCAGACTACGAGAAACCGACGCCTCGGTGGCTACAACGTCTTTGCTCACCAGCGTGATCAGAATTTGTTCACCCGCACCCCGAGCTTTACGGCCTTAACGACAGAAAGGGTCAGAGCGCACCAACCTTTTCATACAAAAAGGGGAGAAGGGCTAAAAAGTTGTTTGGCTGTAACAAAATTTAAGAGCTTGTCCATTTATTACAAGTTTGCCGCCTAGCTTATATGCCTAACTAAATTCTTGTGCGGGATGTTCTCATCCTCTATCTCCACAAGTAAGTCTTGTCCCAGTGGGGCAATACAAGTCGATCGGACGGCTTAGCCGCCGCCCAGGGACAGGTAGGGAGTAGCAGGATGCCCCACGCGGGTTATGCTGACCCCGTCATGAACGATGGACCTGAATTCCACTCAAACATATCCGGTAAGAGCTCCCTGAACCCATCACTCATGCCATCGAGGTAACTCTTGTGCCAGCGGGTCACCTAAGTCGATCAAACGATTTGGGCCGCTGCCGATAGATGGGTCACCCTTACCTTACGTGCATTAATTTCACTGTCGAGCCCTCGACCCCAGCAATGGCAAGGGGTCGGGTCTCGCTTGGGGGCTGGCAAGAGTGTCTATTTGGTAGACATTCTCGGTGCCCGACCCCATTCTCGTGCTAAAACCTAGAGGCCACAACCCGTGTCAGACCACAAGAAACCTAAGCCCCAACCCGCGTAGACATTCTCGGTGCGGAAACAAACTCTAAGTAAAACTAGTCGGACCACAAGAAACTTATGCCCTAGCGGCTACGACGTTTCTGCTCACCAGCGTGATTAGTGTTTTTGTCGCCGCACCCCGAGCTTTAGCCTTCGCCTTCCCTGGAAGGATTTGGAGGGACCCACCGGTGGAATCTCCATTGAGGAGAGGTCAGCAGGTCATCTAAGTCGGTCGGATGGCTCAGGCTGCTGCCGAGAGACGGGTACAGAGAAGTGGGATGCCCCATGTAGGTTACGCTGGCTCCATCACGAACGACGGACCTGGACCCCCACACGAACATATCCGGTGAGAGCTCCCTGTGCCCGACACTTGAGCCATCGAGGTAACTTTACCGACCCCCACTTTAGTTTTCCAATACATGAGCATTCATTCATCCATTCTCATGCATGCATGCATACATTCATTTGTACTGTCGGGTTCATAAATCCGGGGTCCCTCATGGACCGACTTTCCAACAAAGGCTCGGCCCAGCAGACAACGTTGCAAACAACCTGCAACTCCTGGGCCGGCCCAAATACCTAAAATAATAGGCCAGAAGGGCGATCCAATCTCCGGCCGGAAGACCTGGCCGAGGAGGAACGATGCCCACTTTCGACTCCAGCCCGTCTCTCCGACCGGAAGGCCTCACTAAAGAGAAACAGCGCTCGCCTCCGACTCCGACCCACCACCGGAGGGCCTCTCCGACCAGAAGGCCTGGCCAAACCCCACTTCCGACTCCAACCCGCGTCTTCGACCAGAGATGCGCCGAACCCCTGCTTACAACTCTTCTCCAACTGGCGCAATCAGAGCCGACTGGGACCAACCGACCGAGGAAGCCCGCTCTGTGAGGACCAGGAAACGGACGGAGAAAGTAAGGCATGACACTCAAGTCAACCGCAATACCAAGGACCGTACCCTATACACCTATAAGACAGTACCCTATGATCTTCCTGGCATGACAGAACCCAAGCAGTGTTGTAGGCGCCGACATTTTCCCTACAGTGTTGTGGGCGCCATCAACTCCCATACCAGACAAACATGGTATGGCTCCCCCACATGCCTCTAGGCATCAACAGTGTTGTGGGCGCCGGCATTTACCGTACCAGGCGAACATGGTAAAACCCCCTGCATGCCTCTCGGCATCAATAGTATGGTGGGCACCGATGTCTGCCATACCAGAAGAAGACGATGCAATCTCCCACGTGCATCTGACATTTAACAGTGTTATGGGCGTCTACAATCATCTTGTACCCAATGGCATGGGCAAGAAGACTTAGCATACGTACACTCTCTCCCTCTCACTTGTAAGGCCATCCCCTTCATTTATAAAAGGGGATGCGCTCTCTCTCAACAGATAGATCGATCAGTTCACTAACACACAACAGCAGAACCACTAGGTTCAAACCTCGAGCACACGTTCGAACACATAGCACATAGCGGAGCTCCCGTCACTCTTGGCCCTTCAGACCAGAGTCCGACCAGACCTCTTGTACCCCCCATCTTTCTCCCTTCCGTTTGTAACCCCACAGCAAACTTCGAGCACCTAGGCTCAGGAATAAAGTCACCGACTGACTCAAACTGGACGTAGGGCACATTGCCTGAACCAGTATAAACCCTGTGTCATTGAGTGCTAGGCCACCTCCGATCACAACATACAACAAAACTACAAATATTTACGTGTTGGTCACTTTCTGCACCGATAGTTGGCGCCGTCCGTGGGGAAGACGTTGTACGTTCACACTTTTGGTCATCAGATGGCCCACTTTTCAGCCACCTTCGCCATGGCGGGCTCAAGCAAAACGATTCGCTTCGGCTCACTGAAGTTTCCTGCACTCCCGCCTGTTGGGATGTGGGTTCCACCTGTCTTCGAGTTGTCCCAGGCCTTCCTCTTTGGAAGCCTGGACTTCATCGTCGACCGGCTCGGCGTACTACACCTCCGCGAGGAGGCACTTGTGCCGGCGCCCGTCGGAGGGGCGCCCTCCATCGGCTCTGGGACACACGACGACTTCAACGACAAGGCGTCCGTGCTTCAATCCGAGCAAACGCTCTGCTCAAACCCCGCTGTGAGTAATGTACATGCTGTTATTTACTCGCTATTTATTATCTTCCACCGATTATCCGGAGGGACTATTTTGTCCACATCGCAAACACCGTACAACCAGTTCCCCTGTGGCTTCGCGTCCCCTAGGGACGCGTATGCTCAGGGGCTCCAAAGGACGCTGGCGCCGCCCCCTCTCACATCTAAATTCGTGGGAATGGTGAGCTATGCTCCCACCACTTTCCACGAACTCTTGGATGACGAGGTTGAGAGCGACGGCTCTAGCATCAGTGACGTGGCACCTAGCCACCGGCCGTCCCAGGAGTGCGCTATGGCGGACGCTCTAGGACAGCCACCGGTGGTAGCGTAGTCTTTGCAGACTTACAGCCCTCTAGACCCACATGCGGGGGCCCTCACGCTCGCACAAGAGCACACCGAGGAGCTACGGCAATGGTGGCAGAACTAGCCACCGCCTATGCCGGCGCGCTCAGTGCAGCACGTTGCGCCCCATGCGTGTGACCCGGCGAGTGGCATCCGAGGTTGTGCCCGCTAGGTCCAGCACGACATCATGAACATGGGGAACGACCCCCCACAGTTCGCTCAGGCTAGCCAGAACATCATCGCTGTGGCAATGCTTCTCCTCGGCATTCCTGAGCCCGTCGACCCCCAGGAGCGGGTGGTCTATCGGAACCCCTAGGAGCTCACCATTCAATAGGCTAAAAGCTCCGCATCACGAATCCGACTCATGGCCTCTCTCCCCACTAGGGGAGTGGGGACGCACCAGATGGATCACTCCATCCGTTCACCACTACAGTCGCCAAGCGCGGCATAGGAGGCCACGGTTGCGCCATGGTCCGACCTAGCACCTGCTCCACACCGACCACCGGTACATGAATGGCTCGGTGCACACCAAGACACTCGTAGCATCATCAGCAACCGTCATTAGGCCCGACATGATGATGACGTCCATCGAGCAGCGGTGAGGGCAGGCGATACGGGCCCCAGCAGAACCATCGAGGGGAGCGGTGAAACGCGCCCCAGGCATGATCACCGGCCAGACGACCGGAGTCTCAGCCCAGATGGCCCGGGACCACGGGCCTTTGGCCAGCGTATTCGGAGAGCATCGTTCCCACAGCGCTTCCGACCACCCACCAACATCGCCAAGTACACCCGGGAGACGAACCCAGGTATTTGGCTCGAAGGTTTCTGGCTCGCCTGCTGAGCCGAAGGGGTGGATGTTGACCTTTTCATGATTCAATATTTCCCCATCTGCATGGGGGAACGTGTTCGGGCGTGGCTTGAATTCCTCCCACACGACAGCATCCACGACTGGGCGGACCTCAAGAGAGTCTTCGTCAGAAATTTCCAGGGGACGTATGTCCGCCCTGGTAACTCCTGGGACCTCAAGAGCTGCCCAGCAGGAGCCCAGCGTGTCCCTACGGGATTACATCCGTAGGTTCTCCCAATGATGCAACTCTCTCCCTGATGTCGTCGACCCAGACGTCATCAGCGCATTCCTCTCTGAGATGACCTGCGAGTGCCTAATCCACAAGCTTGGCTGCTTGAAGCCCCGTACCACCCACGACCTACTCGACGTTGCCACTAACCACGCCTCCAGCGAGGAGGCAGTCGGAGCGGTCTTCAATGGAGGCTTTGACAAAGACAAGGCCAAGCGCGGGGACCAAGACGATGGCCCCTCCACATAGAGGGGCAAGAAGAACAAAAAGGATCGGCGCCGACCGGACCACACCGCGTTGGTCGCTGTAGCTGATCGCGCGGGCAAGCAGCCCCATCAGGGCCTGCCTGACCACTTCAACAAGCTCATGGATAGCCCATGCACCAACTACGCCTACCCTGTCAAACACCTCTACAAGGACTATGAGCTCCTCAAACGTTTCCTCCGATAGGCCAAATGGAATGAAAGAAGAAGGAGACGACAAAGAGGCGGTAGCCAAGAAAGGTGTCACGATAGGCAAGGATGGGGACTGCTTCCCCGACCTCAAGGAATGCATAATGATCTTCGAGGGATCCGATGCCATCTGCTCCAAGCGCCAGCATAAGGTACGCTACAGAGAGGCATGCGCTGCCGAGACGGCCATCCCCTTCTTCCTTAGCTGGTCGGAATCTCTGATCACCTTCGATCAGAGGGACCATCCCTCGCACGTCGCCAGACCGGGACGCTACCCGCTCATCGCTGACCCCATCATCCACAAGAAGCGCCTCACCAAGGTGCTGATGGACAAAGGTAGCGACCTCAACATCCTCTACGTCGACACCCTCGACGCCATGCACATCCACCGGTCGAGCTCCGCCCAATGTCTCTCCTTCCATGGCATGATCCCGGAGCGCAGCGCACTCCGCTTAGGCGAGATCAACTTGCCCGTCATGTTTGGCAACTGAGCCAACTTCCGCTCGAAGGTCCTCACCTTTGAAGTGGTGGACTTCCCAGGGTCCTACCACGCCATCTTGGGGTGGCCATGCTATGCCAAATTCATGGCGATCCCCAACTACACCTACCTTAAGCTGAAGATGCCGGGACCGAACGGCGTCATCATTGTGGGCAGCGCCTTCTCGCACGCCTTCACGTGCGACCGTGAGTATTTCAAGCTCGCCACCACGGTCATCAACTCGTCCGAGCTCCCGCAGCTCGGGGAGTCGTCGACCCCAGCAGTCTCGGACTGCAACAAACCAACCTCCTCAATTGCCTTCCTCCCACTCGAGGAAACCAAGGCGGTGGGGATCGACCCCACTGACCCAACCAAGATGGTGCGGATCAGGACCCAGCTCCCGACCAAATAGGAATGCGAGCTCGTCGAGTTCCTGCGCGCCAATCGCGATGTCTTTGCATGGAAGCCATCTGACATGCCGGGCATACTGCGGGACGTCGCCGAGCATGCACTGTGCCTCATCCTAGGCTCGAAGCCCGCTAAGCAATGCCTGTGTTGCTTCGATGATGAGAGGCGTAGGGCCATAGGCGAAGAGATCGCCAAACTCCTGACAGCCGGATTCATCAGAGAGGTATTCCACTCTAACTGGCTTGCCAATCCTATTCTTGTTAAAAAGAAGACCGAGAAATAGAGAATGTGTGTTTATTATACTGGCCTCAACAAAGCATGTCCAAAGGATCACTTTCCTTTGCCGCGCATAGACCAGATAGTCGACTCCACCTTGGGTTGCGAGATCATCTCCTTTCTGGATTCCTACTCGGGCTATCACCAGATCACGATGAAAGAGTCCGATCAACTCGCAACCTCGTTCATCACCCCGTATGGTTCGTACTGCTACGTAACCATGCCTTTTGGCCTGAAGAACGCTGGTGCCACCTACCATCGACCCACTTGATCGGCCTGATCAAGCCGAGTGGCCGAAACCAACAATCGCTGTCTATGTTGGTGACATAGTGGTCAAAACGGCTCAAGCTTGCGACTTGATCGCAAACTTGGCCACAATGTTCGCGAACCTCCGAAGGTTCAACATAAGATTGAATCCCGAGAAGTGTGTTTTTGGGGTTCTGAAGGGGAAGCTGCTTAGATACATTGTGTCCGAGCGTGGCATCATGGCCAACCCCGAAAAGATCATAGCCATCTCCAACATGGGCCCTATACGCAATGTCAAGGGTGTACAAAGGCTCACCGGCTGTCTGGCTACCTTGAGCCGATTCATCTCCTGGCTCGGCGAACGAGGGATGCCACTCTACAAGCTCCTTAAAAAGATGGATGCCTTAATCTGGACTGAGGAAGCTTAGCAAGCTCTGGAGAGCCTCAAAGTGTCACTGACGTCAGCCCCAATCCTCGTCGCTCCCTAACGGGGAGAACCCCTCCTCCTCTATGTCGTGGCAAGCAACCATGTGGTGAGTGCCACCCTAGTCATCGAAAGGGAAGAGCCAGGACAACACCTTAAGGTCCAACGGCCCGTATACTTCATTGGGGAAGTACTCACTGACCCCAAGGTCCGATACCCCCAGGTGCAGAAACTCCTATATGCCGTGCTGATGGCGACCCGAAAGCTCCTGCACTACTTCACCGACCACAAAGTCATGGTCGTCACTTCATACCCGCTCGGGGACATCATCCGCAACCGCGACGCCGCGGGATGGATCTCCAAGTGGGCACTCAAACTCATGGGCCATGACATCAGGTATATCCCCCGTACCACTATTAAATCTCAGGCTCTCGTGGATTTTGTCACCGAATGGATGGAGGTGTAGCTACCGTCCTCGGACGTCACCCATAAGTACTGGACAATATACTTCGACAGGTCCATAGTGGCGCCTAGCTCGAGGGCTGGAGTGGTTCTGATCTCCCCAGACGGGAGTAGGCTCCGCTACGCCATCCGCCTCCATTTCTCAGCCTCAAACAACGCCATGGAATACGAGACCCTCATCAATGGGCTGTGCATCGCCATCGAGCTCGGCACTATGTGACTCTACGTCTGCGGTGACTCGGAGTTGGTCGTTGACCAAGTCATGAAGGAGTCCTCCTGCAAAAGCCCCCTCATGGCAGCATACTGCTAGGAGTTGCGCAAGCTTGAGGACAAATTCCAGGGGATCGAGCTGCATCATGCCCCCCGAAAGGACAACGATGCCGCCGATTTTCTCTCAAAATTGGCCGCCAGGCGGGATCCGTCTCCAAGAGGGATCTTCATCAACGATCTCCACGAGCCATCCGCCCACGTCCTAAAAGGTCCGATCCAGACACACCCCGATGCCAAGCCGACGCCTGGGGGCTATGATCCCGACGCCAAGCCAGCGCTCGGGGGCTCCGACCCCAGTGCCTCCGTGATGATGTCACCCACTGACGTCGCCATGTTGGCACTCAATCAAACCGACTGGCGAGCGCCGCTACTCACCTACCTCCTCAAGGAGGTTCTCCCACCCGAAAGGACTGAGGCCTGATGGATCGCTTGGCGTGCCAAGACCTTCATCGCGCTTGGTGACGAACTCTACAAACAGAGTCCATCGGGGGTGCTTATCAAGTGCATCCCTACCAACCAGGGGAAGCAGCTCCTCCTTGAGGTCCATGCCAGGATCTGCGGACATCATGAGGCACCAAGGTCACTGGTCGGAAAAGCCTTTCGCCAAGGTTTTTACTGGCCCACCGCACTACGAGATGCAGAGGAGGTCGTCCGTAGGTGTGAGGGATGCAAATTCTATGCTCGGCAAACTCATTTGCCGGCATAGGAGCCTCAAACCATCCCCATCACCTGGTCATTTGTGGTCTGGGGCCTCGACATGGTAGGACCCCTCAAAAAGGGCCCGGGCGGCTTCACTCACCTGCTTGTAGTGGTCGACAAGTTCACCAAGTAGATAGAGGCTAAGCCCATCACCAGCATCTGCTCGGAAGAGGCGGTCAAATTCTTCCTCGACATCATCTACCGGTTTGGCATTCCTAACTCCATCATCACTGACCATGGGACTAACTTCACCGGGAAGAAGTTCCTAGACTTCAATGATGGATACGACATCCGGATTGACTGGGCCTCAGTCGGACATCCACGTACTAATGGTCAGGTCAAGCGTGCCAATGGCATGGTCCTCCAAGGACTTAAGCCACACATCTTTGACCGACTCAACAAGTACGCCGGGCGATGGGTCGCAGAGGTCCTAGCGATCCTATGGAGCCTGAGAACGACCCGAATTGATCCACAGGGTTCACACACTTCTTCCTGGCCTATGGAGCTGAAGCAGTGCTGCCCTCCGACCTCAACCACGGCGCCCCAAGAGTGAAGGCTTTCAACCACGACCAAGCCGTAGAGGCTTAGCAAGATGCAGTCGACCTGCTCGAGGAGGCCCACGAGACGACCGTCATCCACTCCGCTCGCTACCAGCAAACTCTCCGCATGTACCACGAAAGGAAGATCAGGGGGAGGATCCTCGAAGTCGGTGATCTCGTACTCCGGAGGACCCAATCAACGAAAGAGAAACATAAACTCTCTCCACCATGGGAAGGACCCTATACGATGACTGAGGTGATCCGATAGGGCGCCTACCGACTGAAGGACGACAACGGCAACATTGTCACCAACACTTGGAACATTGAATAGCTACGTCATTTTCCCCCCTAAATTCGGTCTTACCACTTTTATTCAACACTTGCTCCTGTAAAGCACCCCAGCCTGAACACTTTTAGCCTAGGTCGCTTGGGGCTCCATGAGGGTACAATACTAAATACTACCTCTCTTTTTTACTATCACATGGTAAAAACTTTTTGCCTGAATGAAAGCACATTCCATTTCTTTGATTACCCTATGTGACTTTGTGTTTACTCCCGACCGAGCGCACCCCGCCATGACCTACGGTTACAAGCAGCCAAGCCTCACGGGCCATGCCTAGGTTCTTAAAAGTTGTAGCCTACGGAACGAACGTGTAACAGAACCACCCAATTTATACAAGATCAAGTACGGCTGTCCCCGCTAACACGTTGACACACACATACTTTCACTTATATAAACTCGGTAGTCCACCGAGTGTCCCGAAAGACCTCGGTAAATCAACATCACAACCAAGATCGCGTGATTAAGCAAATACACATCACATACACAGGGTTGCAGCAGAAATAATATTACATATGGGTTCACAAATAAAAGTACAAGTTTGGGTTTCAAAACCACTTAGTGAAAACAACATAGCTTTCAAATGATTACATTAATATAAGTTCCAAATATATTGCTAGCATAAGTGACATCATCCGATAAAAGCATATAGATGAGAAGTAACTATAGAATCACCGAGCCCACCGGCGGTTAGCCATCATCTTCAACAGGCCGAGAACTCCACCTGCAACAAGGTGGGATAAACCCTGAGTACTCGAATGTACTCAGCCAGACTTACCCGTCGGAAACCAAAACAAATGACACCAAGGATCATGCATAGCTTAATTTAGTGGATCTGGCTGGACAACCTTTTTGCATAAAAGCTTGAGTAACCATTAGCATTATTCACCTGTACTAGCTGTGACTTTTAGCCATTACCTACCATCTATATTAGCACATGTACTAATCAATCACTTGATTAAGTTGCAAACAATAATAACCATATCAGATATTTCATGGCTCATTGTCATTATCATCATCATCATCATCATCATCATCATTTAACCATATCTTTAAATTTAGTGAATCTACGTTGCCGCTGCTCAGTCAAGTTCTCACTATCCGGGAGAGACGGCGATTCGAATCGATTCCTATCCAGCTGGAGGGGTATTCCTAAACACAAACCCCGCTTCCCCCGTCAGGGTCGCAAACGAGTCACCTTTGGTACGATTCAGGAGTCGTGAGTCCGAACAGATCGACATTCTTAGAGAACCACTCTACCAAGGTTGTTCGGGACTCTAACCCGCCTTGGACTTATGCCAATGGCTCTCCGCACATCCTTACTTCCTCCAGAATGCACGCCACTGCTCGCGTCCCCGGCCTGAGTCGAGCTACTAGGCTTCGCGGTCGGAACGACTTATCCGGCCAGCTAAGTGTTAGGCTGCGTTCAATATGACATGAGGACGTACAACATATCGGTCCTTAAACGACACAGACGGGGATAGATTCACACCCAAGACCTCCATGCCTTGTTGCTGCACTACCATCATCCCGTCCGGTCTCCTTTCATTATTAACACATGGTTCTTTTTCATGATAGCAAATATAGCCAACCATGACCAGAGCTCATCCTACATCTCGCAGGTGACAGGAAATCACCCGACTTCTACCGGTCTATGCATAGCTAAGCATCATTCGATCCTACACTTAATTAGGATTCACAAGATTTTATCTGGACAAGGTAGGGATATAATGCAACAATTGGTTCCAACCAATTCCTATACTTAATGCATCATCAACAATAAGAGATACTCAATATATTTGTAAAACATGGGAGGCTTATAATGCTCCGGGGCTTGCCTGGGATCCGACACAAGTCAGTTCAGTTAGCTTGCACCGTCTTGGTGACACCTTTGGTCCTAGCACTTGCTTAGTCCTTCCATCCTTGGGATATATCCACCAAACCAAATCTTCGGGTTTGACTCCAACATGGCATCCTTCACGTGGTGCATCTAGCGTACCTAGATGAGATGCAATATACAAGTGCATAAATATGAAGAATAGTACCATGAGACGCATCACAAAATAGCAAGCAAGACAAGCATAGTTTACACTAACACACTTAAGTACTTTGCGATGCTTAACTTAAACATCACACAATCTATCATGCTAAGATGGCAAAGAAGACGACAACACCAAGCATGACACAAGTTTCCCAAGATCTCAGGTGCTCTAACTCAGTCATCATTCAAGGCATAAGTCACAATTAACAATATACAAGCAAACACCATAATTGGAACCTGCCAATTTCTGGACATGCAAACAGCAGCTACAAGATTTAGCTATAACTGGAGTTACACAAATCCAAATGACTTGCAAAAAGACATTTTGGAAAGCTTATGAAATTATCTACATTTCATCTATAACCATCACAACATGATTCCCAAGTTAAGTAGGTCGAAATTATACCTTTACAGAAACTGGTTCACACAAAACAGAGAGCAACAAATCCTGTATTCTAACTTTAAACAGTTGTAACTCAAACACTACTCAGCCAAATGGTACCAAATTTTAACAGCTGTGAGATACATAAATTATCTACAACTTTTGTATAAACAAGTTTCACAACAAAGCACATTATCATGAAGAACTTTGGTAGGTTCCCAGATCTGTCCATAAACCACATTTGCAAGAAAATAAATATTAACTTATGTTGCAAACACATAATTAGGTAAAACCAACTTTACCAACATGTCACACATGACTAAAGAACACCAGAAAACCTAGTGTCCATGACCAAAAAAATTCTTTTAATGCATTTCTTAATTTATTTTAGATAACAAGGTGACTTAATGAACATATACCAAAAGTATACAATAATTTCTACAAAAATTACAGTGGCTCGCATATCCTCTCATTAGTCTACTGTACAAATTTCACTCCATTTGAATATGTATAGCAAACTCTATCAAAAAGACAAGTTGCTAAAGCAAGAAATCATGTGAGAGCAAGATAAACCAATAACTCACTCATACTTCATCCAATGCTCATGAAATTTTTACCACACATCAACTATCACATGAGTAGCATGCCACAAAAATTTCACTTCATTTGGAGCCTTAGATCTGCAGTTATGTAAAATAACAAATTCAACTAGCATTACAACCTTACTGCACAAATCTATTTTTACTGCAAAATATTGAAACTAAAACATGCTATAGTATAGATCTAATGCATAAATAATTTTACAAGGATTCCAAAAAGTCCTCATTTGCTATTTTACGAATTTCCTATGAATTACTATGAATTTCTAAAGATTCAGCAAATTTACTGCAAATAGGTCCTTAACGGCACTATTCCTTTGAGTCACTGACTTCGCAAAACGACCCCTGCTCTTCTTCGAATTGCTGTAGGAGGTCCTTGACGCGAACATGAACAGAGGAGGCACTGGAGCTTGTCGATGTCGGCCGGAGGAGGCTTGTCGGCGGCGGGGAAGTGGTGGGGAAGCACCAGGGGGTTGGTGCACACTCGTAGGTGGCCACAGCTTGCTCTGCAGAGGCCCGACGTAGCCTGGCCACGTACGCCGGCGGCCTGGGCGACGGCGGCAGGCGGCACTAGCGCTGCGGGGCGTGGCATGGCCGACGAGGGAGTGCGGGAGGGGCGGCGTGGTGAGAGGAATATGATGGCACTGTCGGCTTGGAAAGAGGAAGGGCCGAGCAGCGGGGACACGGCGAGGCCGAGCTCGGCAATGGCGGCCATGGCTGCTCGCGTCCGCGAGCAACAGCGAGGCGAGGGTGCAAGGGAGAGAGTGAGCCCGGTCGTCCACATTGGCCTGGCGTGCATGGAGAAGCAGCGAGGCCACCGCAGGGAGGCGAGGGCACGCGGCAAGGGAGAGGGCGTGCGGCGTCCATGCAAGAAAACCACGTTGGCAAAGCGTCAAACACGTGGTGAGCGTCGCGGTGGGCAAGGTGGGAGCAGATTGGGGCCGTCTATGGGCCGAATCAGCGAATGGGCCAAAAATGAAGTTTTCTCACCTCGACCCGCTCTACATTTTCTATTAAGGCACTCAGGTCATTAGAGCAACGGATTAGCGGTAAAATAGTTGCCAAGACAGCAGTGTCAACACAACAATGGTGATCACGGAAACTCGCTTTCAAAGGTCAAAACTCGATCAAACTCAGTGCAACTTTTTGTATGCTCTTCTCCATAATATAACCTTCAACTTTTATTTTTGGACCAACTCAAGTTGCTTAATGAATTTCGGAGAACGCGGAATGCCAATGGCGACGACGATGAATTCCAGACTTAGCAAAATTCTAAGTCTAAAAACAGCCGCTAATTCAATTTTCGAGCCTCTGTTTGACTTAGTTCCAAGTTGATCTGGCTCTTGTTCCAAAAACAAAGTTTGTTCTACATGATATGGACTACAACTTTCATTTAAGGTCCAACCTCAAAACTAGTATAGAACCTACTGTTCTACTTTGACCAAAGTAGGATCACGATGAAGCTTAAATTATCCTTTTTGATCCATTGGAGCATTTTCTAGCCACCTGCTCAACATGAACCTTTCATGACTTTTGTTGTAGAGTTCATCTAGAGTCATTTGGGCAAGGTTGCAAGGTTTGATTGATGACCTACATTTCCATTCACTTAATAGTGCAATTCAAGCACTTAGTAAAGTCATTCCAATAAGGATATAACTTATCATTTCATGTGACTTTTTGATTCCAAACTTTATGAAACTTTTCCAGTGATCCATGTGGGTGGAAATTGATGTGAGGCATATGAATATATTCCAATAACACTAGCCAAGCATATATCTTGAAAAGACCTATATGTAAAGCAAGGGTGCAATATCCGAGTTTAGGTTGGGGCTCATTTCCATAGGTTTGACCTTGACATCTCCATCACCACTGAACATGTCATGGTTGAGTTTAAACCCATTGCTTAATAGGTGACAAACACCTGGGGTGTTACAGAACGGGCAGGTGCGAAAAAGAAAGGATAAAAATAAAGCTATTCTAGGATAAAAAACAAAGAACGGATAGTGATTCTATCACAAAACAGAACTGGTGTATTCATTGATACAAAAACTGTTCACACGGGGGCTCCCCCACAAACTTAATGATTACATTTGCTGACTACTACTCCAAATACTATTATGGCCGCTCGGCGGCATCGGCTGATGCCAAAGGAGAAGCCACGGCACATGCCGCCGGACATAACCACCGCCGCAAGGGCCTCACCCGGTTCCGCTCCCTCGACTTTGGCAAGCGCAACGGGTACCTCAAGGGCCCCGCCTGGTTCATCTCCCTCAGCTTCAGCAAGCGCAACGGGTACCTCAAGGGAGTCACACCCATAGATGCTCAGCAGAAGAGCATGGAGCTCCTGACCTTCTCATGCAGTCGAGGCAGCTCCTGGGTAGGGACGCTACCCAATGAGGTATGGCCGCTGTGGCTGGAAGATGTCTCATCAAACTTTATGAACTGGCCAACCTAAGCAGCTGCAAGGGTGAAACCTCCCATCGGCGAAGTCCCAAGCATCTTCCTCTCCGACAAGGCGCACTCGGAGAAGACTCGCCGAAAGGTGTCCACGTGTGGCTCCATCTCGATGAAAGCCTCACAGACGGTGACGAAGCCGGCGATGTGTAGTACCCTCTAGTGCGCCACCTCCTTCGATGAAAGCATCCCCTTCTCAGCGAAGGCGGCCAGCACCACCTCATCTACGCTGGATGACCTCCAGCTCGACATCGCGCTCCGAAATCACAAATGGGTCTATGAGTTCTCCTTTCCCTCTCCCTTCCCCTATTTAAGGAGAAGATGCAGCAGTTGAAGAAGGGCAAAGGATTAGGGCAAAAAACCCTCTCCCTTCCCCCATTCAATGTGGATGGGAAATGACGGGACGCGCCCTGACCGATGGGACACACCCTGCCCGATGGAACAGTGCCTGGTCAGGTGGGACGTGGCCTAGGTATGGCCCACCACTACCACACAACCGAGCACGAGAAACAAAGCACCACCATGCGCAGGTGGCCCTCCGCCTTCCCAGGCAGGACTTTGAAAGGCCCAACTATAGGATCTCCGCCCAGGAGAGACCGTCGGGCTTCCTGAGTCAATCGGATGGCTTAGGAAAACGCCGAGAGACAGGTAAGGAGCAAAGGGACGCCCCATGTGGGCCATGCCGACTCTATCACAAACGACAAGCGTAGATCCTAGTTGGACATTTCTAATTGAAGCTCTTCAAACCCCGTCACTCGAGTCATCAAGGTAACATTACCAACCCCCACTATTTCTTTATATAATAATTTATTCATCCATACACACATTCATTCATTCCATACATCCGAGGCAACGCATATGTAGTTAAATGCATCACAATGCTCCATGTTGCATCACGAAGCGGCAGTTGCCTCATTCAACAAGAGCAACGACCGACCAGGGTTCGAAGGCTGGCCCACGAAGGGCTCGAGGCCGCCTCATGTCAAATAGAGCTAGGGGAGAAAACGCAGATGAGCCCCGAGTGGCCCTCACCCAGTCTACCCCGAAGCAGACAGGGTCATCTCAACCTTCTCGTTTGATCCTAACCTCTGCCAAACCCATAGAATCTCCATCGAGGGGAGGCCAGTGGGCCACCCGGGTTGGTCTCCAGAACGACCCAGGCATATGCCAGGTTGCAGGTTAAGGAGCAGTGGAATGTCACATGAGGGCTATGCCGACCCCGTCACGAACAACGGGCCCGGATTTCACTTGATCATACCCGTTAGTGAGCTCACCGAGCACGTCACTCGAGCCATCGAGGCAAGCGATGTTAGCTCAGCCCCTCTGGTTGTGAGAAACCGTGGACGGGGTAATGCACAAAATCAACCAACCCCTACCAAGCCCAAAAAGGGCTCAGAGGCTCAAGACACCCAAAACGCCTCGGCTACACACCAACGCCAGGATCTATGAGCTCCGTCTCGCCCAATCCCTAAACTGCCTCAGCTGCGCCTGACGTGTGCGCCCGACGCCAGGATCCGCGAGCTCTGTCTCACCCGATCCCTAAAACTGTCTCGGCTGCGCCCGACGCGTATGCCCGACGCCAGGATCCACGAGCTTTGTCTCACCAGATCCCTAAAACTGCCTCGGCTGTGCCCGACGCGTGCGCCCGACGCCAGGATCCGCGAGCTCCGTCTCGCCCGATCCCTAAAACTGCCTCGGCTGCGCCCGACGCGTCCGCCCGACGCCAGGATCCGTGTGCTCTGTCTCACCCGATCCCTAAACTTCCTCAGCTGCGCCTGACGCGTGCGCCCGACGCCAGGATCCGTGAGCTCCATCTCACCCGATCCCTAAAACTGCCTCGGCTACGCACGACGTGTGCGCCCGACGCCAGGATCTGCGAGCCCCGTCTTGCCCGATCCCTAAACTACCTCGGCTGCGCCCGACACGTGCACCCGACCCTAGGATCCGCGAGCTTCGTCTCACCTGATCCCTAAACTACCTTGGCTGCACCCAACGCGTGCGCCCGACGCCAAGTTCCACGAGCTCCGTCTTGCCCGATCCCTAAAACGTTCGACACCAGGATCCGTGAGCTCCGTCTCACCCGATCCTTGAAAACTACCTTGATCCCTAAACTGCCCGCTGACACAACCCCCAGGCGTTTCGGCCTGAAACACCCGGGGGGTCGGGGGCTACACCCGCGGGTGCGCTCGCGCGCACCCGCTAACGAAACAAAACTTCCCCCACTGGCAACATGAAAAAAAACCAGACGATTCTACCCGAATCGCCCGAGGGCTCGGGGGCTACACCTGTGGGTGCGCTCGCGGGCACCCGCCGTCAAGACAAAAATCCCCTAGACGATTCTACCCGAATCGCTCGGGGGCTCAGGGGCTCCTATCGGATTCATAAACCCGGGGTCCCTCATGGACCAGCTTCCCAACAAAGTCTCGGCCCAGCAGACAACATTGTAAACAACGTGCAACTCCTAGGTCGGCCCAAATACCTAAAACGACAGGCCAGAAGGGCGATCCAATCTTCGGCCGAAAGACCTGGCCGAGGAGGAACGACGCCCGCTTTTGACTCCGGCCCACCTCTCCAACCGAAAGGCTCACTAAAGAGAAACAACACTCGCTTCTGACTCTGGCCCACCTCCGGATGGCCTCTCCGACCGGAAGGCCTGGCCAAACCCCACTTCTGACTCCGACCAGCGTCTCTGACCAGGGATGCACCGAACCCCTGCTTATAGCTCTTCTCCGACTGGCGCAATCAGAGTTGACTGGGACCAACCGAACAGGGATGCCCGTTCGGTGAGGACCAGGAAATGGATGAAGAAAGTAAGGCAGGACACTCAAGTCAACCACAATATGAAGGATCGTACCCTATACCCCTATAGGACAGTACCCTGTGATCTTCCTAGCATAACAGAACCCAAGCAGTGTTGTAGGCGCCGACATTTTCCCTACAATGTTGTGGGCGCCATCAACTCCCTTACCAAACAAACACGGTAAGGCTCCCCCCACATGCCTCTGGGCATCAACAGTGTTGTGGGTGCCGGCATTTACCGTACCAGGCAAACATGGTAAAACCCCCTCCATGCCTCTCGGCATCAACAGTATGGCGGGCACCGACGTCTGCCATACCAGAAGAGGACGACACAACCTCCCACATGCATCTGACATTTAACAGTGTTATGGGCGCCTACAATCATCTTGTACCCAACGGCGTGGGCAACAAGACTTAGCATACGTACACTCTCTCCCTCTCGCTTGTAAGGCCATCCCCTTCATCTATAAAAGGGGATGCGCTCTCTCCCAATAGATAGATCGATCAGTTCACTAACACACAACAGCAGAACCACTAGGTTCAAACCTCAAGCACATGTTCAAACACATAGCACATAGCGGAGCTCCCATCACTCTTGACCCTTTAGACCAGAGTCCGACCGGACCTCTTGTACCCCCCATCTTTCTCCCTTCCGTTTATAACCCCACAACAAACTTCGAGTACCTGGGCTCAGGAATAAAGTCAACGACCAACTCAAACTGGATGTAAGGCATGTTGCCTGAACTAGTATAAACCCTATGTCCTTGAGTGCTAGGCCACCTCCGATCACAATGTACAGCAAAACTATAAATATTTATGTGTTGGTCACTTTCTGCACTGACACATACATTCATCCATACATCCAAGCATTGCATATGCAATTATTGCATCACAATGCTTCACGCCGCGCCACGAAGCGATAGTCATATCATTCGACATGAGTGGCGACCGATCGAGGGTCGAAGGCCGGCCCGCGAAGGGCTCAAGTCTGCCTCGTGTCAAACAGAGCCAGGGGAGCAAAACGTAGATGAGCCCCAGCGGCCTTGCCTGACCCCGCTCAGAAGCGGACAGGGACATCTAGACCTTTCTCGTTCGATCCTAACCTCAAGCCAAGCCCATAGAATCTCCATCGAGGAGAGGCCAACGGGCCACCTGAGTCGCTCTCTGGAGTGACATGGGCATCTGCCAGGAGGCAGGTTAAGGAGCAGTGGAATGCCACATGAGGGCTATGCCAACCCTGTCAGCGGATGACGGACCCAGATTCCACTCGGACATGCCCGTTAGTGAGCTCACCGAGCGTGACACTCGAGCCATCGAGGCAAGTGTCGTTAGCTCGGCCCCTCCAGTTGCGAAAACCATGAACAGGGTGACGCATGAAACATGGCTGACCCCCACTGAGCCCCATGGGGCTCGGGGGCTCGAGCCGCTTGACCAAAACTAGGGAATCCACCTGACCGGGGTTTGAAGGCCGGCCCATGAAGGGCCTAAGGTCGCCTCACGTCGAACAGAGCCAGGGGAGAAAACACAAATGAGCCCTAGCGGCCTTCGCTCGACCCGCTTAGAAGTGTACAGGGTCATCTCAACCTTCTCGTTCGATCCTAACCTCGAGCCGAGCCCACAGAATCCCCATTGAGGGGAGGCCATCGGGCCACCTGAGTCACCCTCTAGAACATCTCGGGCATCTGCCGGGAGGTGGGTTAAGGAGAAGTGGAATGCCACATGGGGGCTATGCCGACCCTATCACAAACGACGGACCCGGATTCCACTCGAACATGCCCGTTAGTGAGCTCACCGAGCGCATCACTCGAGCCATCGAGGAAAGTGACATTAGCTCAACCCCTCTGGTTGCGGAAACCACGGATGGGGAGATGATCACAAAGACGAGTCGATCCACGACCGAGCCCCTGCTACGGAGGTGGCTCAAGGAAAGGGAATCACCGCCCCCAGGTCACGCTGTGGGCAACAAAAGAAGGCCAAGGCCTTTAGAGTCCTCCCATTCAGAAAAGCCTCTGAAGGAGTATTCTACTCCTCTGTAGGCTCGAGGGCTACTATCGGGGACCAATACTAGGGTACCTGAAGAGGAGGAGCTAATAACCATCAACATTGATACATCCGAGCAGTCAAGAGCGCGACTACAGCTCCAACCGACCCCTAGGTGTGCAAGCTCCGCCTCGCCCGACCTCTGAGGACTGGTTCTGCCTCACCCGACCTCTAGGGGAGGACTTTGCCTCACCCAACCCCAAGGACACAGGCTCCGCCTCGCCCAACCCTTGGGTCTGCGCTCTGTCTTGCCTGACCCTTGGGTCTACGCTCTGCCTCGCCTGACCTCTTAGGGAGGACTCCACCTCACCTAACCCCGAGGCTATGGGCACCGCCTCACTCGACCTCTAAGGGCTAGTTTTGCCTCACCCGGCCTCTGGGGGAGGACTCCACCTCACCCGACCCCGAGGCTGCAGGCTCCGCCTCGCCTGACCCTTGGGTCTATGCTCTGCCTCATCCGGCCTCTTGGGGAGGACCCCACCTCGCCCAACCCCGAGGCTATGGGTTCCGCCTCGCCCGACCTCAAAGGGTTGGTTTCGCCTTGCCTGGCCTCTGGGGGAGGACTCCGCCTTGCCCAACCCTAAGGCCGCAGGCTCCGCCTCGCCCAACCCTTGGGTCTACGCTCTGCCTCGTCCAACCTCTAGGGGTGGGCTCTGCCTCGCCCGACCCTTGGGTTTACGCTCTGCCTCGCTCGGCCTCTGGGGGGACTCTGCCTCGACCGACCTCGAGGCCGGGGGATCCATCTCGCCCGACAGAGACCCATACCGCCGTTAACCACTCTAGGTCCAAGCGAATGGGCCTGGGTCAAAACTCTAACACCAGGGAGGTGACCGGGATGCCCCGATATAACCCATGGCCATGACAGGCCATACCTAGGGATTCACATCAAGAACAGCATCGGGCGTACCAGAGCTGTTCTGCCTAACCCTCTTATGAGCACTGACAGATGCATCAGCCCACCATGACATCCGCTAGGACGGAGTGGAGCGCCATGACCAGGAGACGACACCTGTGCATGGCACCAGTGACAGGCAGGACCATGACGTGGAGCTATCCCTGTTGATGTCTACAGGGTCGGCGAGACCCGCATGAAGGAAGAGAAGGACCCGGTGATCCTGGAGGACTTCTTCTCCTTCTCATTCTCCTCTTTTCCCTCGGCTATAACCCATGCATTCCCTTGGTCTATAAAAGGGAATTTAGGGCGTCCCATGAATGGGACTCGAATCGATCGCATCAAAACACATCACACCAATTCAGACTCGAACCCTGAACCAATTAGAACACACAAGCACACAGCCAAGAAGCGACCGAGCCCTCGGCACCCGTTCGCTCCTCTCACCAGAGACTTGGGACCTGTCCCTCTCTCGACCATTTGGTTTTGGTGAATTGATGAAACCCTATGTGCTAACCTAGTTTATCAAAGTGATTATGAGATAGTTAGCACTACTCCAAGTGATGAAGCAATGGTGAAGATCATGATGATGGTGATGGAATGGTGATGATCAAATGCTTGGACTTGGAAAAGAAGAAAGAGAAAAACAAAAAGCTCAAGGCAAAGGTGAAACTTGATAGGAGCTTTTTCGTTTTGGTGATTGAGACACTTAGTGAGTGTGATCACATTTAGGATCGATAGTCGTACTATTAAGAGGGGTGAAACTCGTATCGAAATACGGTTATCAAAGTGCCACTAGATGCTCTAACTAATTGCATATGCATTTAGGATCTAGTGGAGAGCCAACACCCTTGAAAATATTTGTGAAAAATATGCTAACACACGTGCACAAGGTGATACACTTGGTGTTTGGCACATTTGAGCAAGGGTGGAGAAGTTGATGAAGTGAAGGAGGTGATAGTCACCGAAAAATAGTGACTGGACATCGGTCACGTGGTGACCGGACTTGGGGAAGTAGCGCCCGGTCATTTATAAAATCAGTGATGTGCTCAGGCTACTCTCGGCCTGAGACCGGACGCAGGTGACCGGACTCTAGCTGAACACTGTTCAGCATCTATTCCTACTGATGTGGTGACATGCAGAGAAGAGGAGGAGCGGATGCACCAGCGCATCCGGTCATGGTGGACCGGACGTGTCCGATCAAGAAAAATCGGCTCTGGTGCCTTACTTGAAATGACCGGACTCTAGTGGTGAAGCGTCCGGTCACTTTGAGCAGTGTGTCTGATCACAATTTAACACGTGGCATGAAGCAGATTAGCCGTTGAGATCGGGCGTTCAACATTTGAAGCTAATGGCACGTGGCGATCATCAGGCGACCGGACGTAGGGGTCCAGCGTCCGGTCAATCTAACCGGTGCGTCCGGTCAGCCCGAATTTCAAAGAACTGAGGAGCCAACGTCTCTATTTCATTGGGGGCTCTATTTAAGGCGTGTGGCCAGCTCTAGCTCACTCTTTGGGCCATTTGCATTGATATAGCAACCTTGTGAGCTTAGCCAAAACCCTCCCACTCATCTCCATCTTTGATTCATCATCTTTGTGAGATTGGGAGAGAATCTAAGTGCATTGCTTGAGTGTTTGCATCTAGAGGCACTTTGTATTCATGTTTCGCTATGGGTTTAGCTTGTTACTCTTGGTGGTTGCCGCCACCTAGACGGCTTGGAGCAGCGAGGATCATCGAGCAGAGGTTGGTGATTGTCTCTGGCTCCGATCATGGTGATTGTGAGGGGTTCTTGATCTTTCCCCGGTGGAGAGCCAAAAGGTACTCTAGTAAATTGCTCGTGGCTTGTGTGATCCTCATCTTGTGTTGGTTGTGCGGCACCCAATTGAGGGTTTGGCGTGTGATGCCAATTAGCGCGTGAATCTCCAAGTGAGTGAATCGCCACAACGGGGACTAGCTTGCCAGCAAGCAAGTGAACCTTGGAGAAAAAATCATTGTGTCTTGATTGTCTCCTTTGTATTCAATGGTATTCACTCATTGGTCACTTGCCATGGCGGTATACCTCTCTACCACTCTCTTGTATTTCATTATACATTCACTTGGATAGAGCTAGTGGTAGTTAAGACTAGATAGTGTATCATTTAATTGTATTACTCTCACTAGGTTGATCACCTAGGTGTATATTAGTGACATAGCTTTGTTGTGATATACTAGGTATCATAGAAAATAGAATTGGGTAGGTGGCTTGCAACCCCAAGTATAGTGCTAGCGCAAAATTCACTTCGCCATCTTATTGACTAATCATTTGTCTTAGTGTTGTTGTAGAAATTTTTAATAGGCTATTCACCCCTCCTCTAGCCATTAGGACCTTTCAAGTGATATTGGAGCCGTGCTCACCGTGATTTGAGGCTTAACAACCTTTGGTGTAAAAATGGCTCAAATCAACAATATCAAGAAGCCACCCCAATTTGATGGCTCAAACTATCCCTATTGGAAGGCTAAGATGACAACATATATTAAGTCAATCAATAGGAAAATTTGGAAGGTGGTGGAGACCAAGATTGAGATAGAGGATCCAGAGAACCCCATTGCTGCCGAAGAAGTGCTTCTCCAAAACAATGACATTGCTCTTAGTGCCATTCATGATGCTATTGATGAGAGAACATTTGAGCAAATCAAGAACATTGAGTTGGCTCATGAAGCATGGAAGAAGTTGGAGGAATCATTTGAGGGCACTCAAGCCATGAAGGGTGCCAAGGCATATATCCTCAAGGAGAAGTTTGCTAGTTTCAAGATGAAGGAGGATGAGAGTGTGCCGGAGATGTTCCATAGGTTACAAGTGCTTGTCAATGATCTCAAAGCACTTGATGAGAAAGTGGAGGGCAAGGACTTCTCCCATAAGTTCTTGAGATGCTTACCCTCAAGATTTGGCACATTGGTCACTATTCTAATGAGGAGTGGTTTGGACACCATGACACCAAACCAAGTGTTGGGAGATATAATGACCAATGATACATATAGAGATGATGATGAGAAGAAAGAAAAGAAGGAGAAGAAAGATGAGAAGAAGGATGAGAAGAAGAAGAGTGTGGCATTCAATGCCACATCATCCAAGGGCAAGGCAAAGCAAGAATCATCAAGTGAAGATGAAGATTTGAGCTTTGATGAGATGGATGATGAGAAGATGGCTCTCTTTGTCAAGAGATTTGGCAAGTTCATGATGAAGAAGGGCTACCATGCTAGAAGAAAGAAGTCTTCATCCAAGAACAAGGAAGAGTCAAGAAGGTGCTTCAATTGCGGAAGCAAAGATCATCTTGTTGCTCAATGCCCATACAATAGTGACAATGATGACAACAAGAAGAACAAGAAGAAGGACAAGAAGGAAAAGAAGGAGAAGAAGGACAAGATGATCTTCAAGAAGAAGAAAAGGGGTGGTTCATATGTGGTCACTTGGGATAGCAATGCTTCCTCAAGTGATGATGACAAGACCACCAATAAGAAGGCACTTGCAAGTATTGCTATCAACGAGAAGCCTTCTCTCTTCGACACTCCATCATGCTTCATGGCTAAGGCCACTAAGGTACAAACTTGTGATGATGGAAGTGATGAGGAACATGATAACGAAAATAAAAATGAAAATGAAAGTGATAGTGATGATGATGAACCAACTAAGGATGAACTACTTGACATGCTAGATGATGCTAAAGAACACTTTGACATTAAGAGAAGGGAATACAAAAGCTTGCGTAAGAAACTAAAAGTCCTTAAGCAAGCCATTGATGAGCTCAATGCATCTCATGAGAGGCTAGAGGAAGTGATAAGGACACGCCTACGATGCCCGAAAATTTGCCCAATCTTTCACGGTGCTAATCAGCAACAATAATTAGACAGGTAATTGTTTGCTCAAATCCAACCAATACTGATTTTAGGATGAAAAGGAATAGCACGTGTGGTAGCAGCAAGTTCCCTCACGTGAACAAGAAAGCAACAATATTTATTCACTTGCAAAGTCTCTCAGTAGATCGAATAGTTGAGATTAATTTAATCGGCCCAATACTATAGCAGTAATCTCAATAGATGAAACTCACGGCAATGATATTTGACCCAATCTCAACAAACAGCAACAGGACAGTAAGTCGCACAGATAATCTCACAGCAATTATACGAAAGACAAGATAATTTGATTCTTATGAAATAGTTCTGTTTAATCAACCAAACTCAAATAGTACCAGCAATAATAGAATGATGGTTGGATTCGGCTTACAATAAAATGCAATCCAAACCCTAGCAATGTTCTTCCACCCGTGGCTCCGAGAGACGATCAGAAGATGGGGATTCCACAGAAATCCAAGCAGCGCACTCAAGCCGTAGCAGCTTGATCATGCACTCCAGCAGATCCACAAGAATCTGGAAGATAATCTTCAAGATGAAGAACCTGATGGGAACACCATCTAGGGTTTTCCGAGCGGCGGCTCGACGAGGAATAACTCCACAAATAAAATACAGTCTCTAATTACAAGGAGCGGACCACTCCCTAATATATGCACGCAGGCATACAAGGCATCGACTTGACTTGGGCTTCCAAACTAATTAATTAAACGGGCTAGCCCACTATCAAATAATACAATATTGAGCCCAAATATATATGCTAATACTACCACATCACGTCAAATTGCAAGGAAATAATATAATATTGAGCCCACGTTGCTAACCTACCAGCACCATTAGATTGGCACCATGACTTGTATGGAACCAAAATGAAACACCATTTCTTGCTTCTTCTCTTGCTTGCACAAATTAATTCCTTGAAAAATAAACTTGGTCCCGAATCTTGTAGTATTAGCTAGGATCCCTTCCTTCATCTTGTTTATCTTTGCATCAAATAAAAATGAGCCAAACTGAATAACTTGACGAGCCATGGGCCCATCATCCTCTCTCCCTTGAAACAAAGCCATCCTCGGCTTTGCCATAATCTCAACTGACTTCTTCATCTTTGTAACTATTATATTTCCATCTTTCTTGTTGTCTTCATGTTCCACGAAATTAGATAGAGAGCCAATCTGTATGGGAGATTTATTAGCAACAATATCTACATTTTTCAAGTCCGTACGATGACAATCAGAAGCTTCACCCAAAGAATTAATAATCACAGAAGAATTCCCCTTGATGGCTATATCATGCTCTGATGGCTCATTAAGTTGAGCATTAATCTCGGGAACCTCCTTTGTAACAAGAGTGCCTTTTGTCATCGCCACATTGTTCCCAAAAAATATTTTTGGAGATAGAACCAAATTGGATTGATGATTTAATTGGCTCCTTACAACGAATCACGGACTCACTAGCAGCAGCAAGAGTAGGAATATTCACATCAGGAAGCCCATGAGAAGCTTGGCAAGGCTCACAAGAAGCTTGAAAAAGCTCATTCCTCTTTGCTTGATGAGCAAAATAAGAAGAAGCATGTTGAGACATGTAATGTAGGCTTAACTTATGACATAATTGATGAATCATTCTATAAGCCTATCATTGTTGCTCCCACTAACCCCTCTTATAGCACTTCCACTTCCACCTCATCTAGTAGTGATGGTTTCACATATGATGCCTCACTAATAGTTGAGAATGAGACCCTCAAGAAGGAGGTCAATGAGCTCATTCACACCTTGGCTAAGGCCTATGGTGGTGAGGACCGCTTGCTTATGTGCTTGGGTAGCCAAAGAGCCTCTCTCTATAAAGAGGGATTGGGCTATACCCCAAAGAAAGGCAAGGCGGCCTTTGCTCCTCACAAGACTAGTTTTGTGAAAAACAATGGTCGGTTTTGCACTAGTTGCAAGCAAGTTGGTCATAAAGAGCATGAGTGCAAGAACAAGAGCAAGAATGCTATGTATCCTCAATTAAGATAAATTCTTTCTATGTTCTTACTAAGGGTACAAATAGTGTGAAAGCTAAGTTCATTGGTACACCATGGATGGGCTCAAAGAAGAAAGCCATTTGGGTGCCAAAGAGCTTGGTCACTAACATTCAAGGACCCAAGCAAGTTTGGGTACCTAAAAAGAATTGATCTTCTTTTGTAGGTCAATTACAAAGCCAGAGAAAGGCATTCGGTTCTTGATAGTGGGTGCACTCAACACATGACCAGTGATGCAAGAATGTTCAACTCAATCAATACCAATGGTAATGATTGTTATGATAGTATCACATTTGGTGACAATGGCAAAGGCAATGTGAAATGGTTTGGTAATGTAAGGAAAATGGACCCAAGGCCCATTTAATTTGGATTTTGATGTTTGATGACCAACACAACCAAATTGGATTAATGAATTTGCAAGTGATTGTATTGTAGTTCAATAGGGTGTAAGAAATAACTTAGACAAAGGCGACGTGATGATCCGATAATCAACACCTTAAGCAAGACCCTAGAAGCACAAGAGAAGACTCAAGATATCAAGCAAAGTCCAAGCATGAAGATAGGAACTAAGCCGGACACAAGATCACAAAGAAACGAGCTCACAGAGGTGACCGGACGCTGGACCGGACGCTGGTAGCACAGTGACCGGACGCCCCGATCAAGATTCTCGGCAGCAGCAGCGACCGGACGCTGAACAGGCAAATTGACCGGACGTAGGACAACAGAGTCCGGTCGAGTACAGAGAGTCCAGACGCTAAACAGGCAAATTGACCGTACGCAGGACAGTAGAGTCCGGACGCAGGACAGCAGAGTCTGAGCGACGAAATTGCGACCGGACGCGTCTGGTGGCATGTGACCGGACGCTAGCAGCATCCGATCAATTGATCATGGCTCCAACGGTCGGGACGACCGGACGCGTCTGTTTAGGACGTGATCAGCGTCCGGTCAGTAGTAGGAAAGCAGGATTTCATCCCCAACGGCTACTTTCTCAGTGGGGCTTATAAATACAACCCCCAACCGGCCAAGTGAGGTGAGTGGAGCTGAGGAAACATATCAAGGGTGCTGATACACCATTTTAGTTATCTCCACTTACATAGTTCTTAGTGATTCATTAGGTGATTAGCGTAGGTGCTTTGCGAAGTGCTTAGGTTGATTAGACCACCGCTTATGCGCTTGCTCTAGGTTTAGGCCTAGTGTTTAGCGAGGTTTGCATACCTCTTACCACTCGGTGCTTGCGTGCACCATTGTTGTACATCGGAGGGGCTTGTAGTCTTGCGAGATCACACCAACCGCGTTTGTGGTGTGGCCACCACCGTGTTCCGGAGGGAACAAGGCCCGTGGCTTTCGGTCGGAAGCTTGATAGTGAAGACGGTGGGGAGCATCTGGGAGAGGCTTGCCGGAAGGCACATCGGAGACCCCCTTGTGCGTGGGGAAGGCCTGAGGCTATCCATGGAGTTACCCGACTGGGAGCTTGGCCCTTATGAGGGATTCCTTGTGAGGGGCTCCAACGAGGACTAGGGGGAAGCTTGCGCGCTTCTCGATACCTTGGTAAAAATACCGGAGTCGTCGATGGGAGTTTGCATATCTCTACCTTGCTCTTTAGCTTCCGCATTTACATTGATTGTATTACTCCTTTTGCGGTAGAGATATCAACACACTAGCAAAACCGTAGTTGCACATTTAGATAGTTTATCTTTTGCATAGGTTTTGCTAAGATTAGAAAAAGAGACCATAGTTTAGAGTTAGAATTTTAAGTTGCCTAATTCACCCCCCCCTCTTAAGCGTCACGGTCTCCTACAAGTGGTATCGGAGCCGGTTGGCTCAATTTGGACCTTTGGCTTAACCGCCGTTAAGCCGACGCTATTTAGAGTGGTTGGGATGGATACCTCTAGGCCTCCGCACTTTGATGGCACTAACTTCCTTTACTATAAAGCTAGAATGGCTTGTCATCTTGAGGCGGTTGATTTGGGTGTTTGGAGAGTCACTCATGACGGGATGAAACCCATTAAGAATCCCGATAAACCCATAAAGAGTGAAGAAAAGGAAATGCATTTCAATGCTAGAGCTAAGAATTGCTTGTTGGAATCATTTAGCATGGATGTGTTTAACCAAGTGTTCACTTTAAATACGGCACATGAAATTTGGTTAAAACTTCAAGAGCTCCATGATGGCACATCTAATGTTCGTGAGCAAAAACATTGTCTAGCTAAACAAAATTTTGATTCCTTTACAATGAATGATGATGAGCTTGTTCGTGATATGTATTCTCATTTGAATCTAATTATCAATGAGCTCCATTCAATAGGATTAACAAAGCTAGATGATGCGGACATCGTGAGGAAGATCATCTCCGTGCTACCACAAAAGAAATATGCAAGCATCATCACCATCCTTCACAACATGGAGGACTTGAGCACCATGACCCTAGGCATAGTCGTTGGCAAGATAGTGGCATTTGAAATGTCACGTAAGATGGGTCAAAAAGAAGCCTCTTCATCAAGCAAAGGCAAAGCTCTTGCATGTAGCGAGAAAAAGAAGATGAAGGCCAAGCAAGTTGAGACAAGCTCAAGCTCAAGCTCCTCAAGTGAAGATGAAGAAGAAGATGAGGACGATGATAATGATGATGAAGATTCAAGTGAAGATGATCAATCTTCCTCCTCCACCTCCGACCTTGATGAAGAATCAATCAAACTAATCAACAAGGTGGAGAAGATGATCCAAAGGCTCAATGTCAAGGGTGTGCCCATCCAAATTCAAGATCTCATTTTCACCAATCAAAGAAATGAGCAAAGAAAGAGAGGATGCTATGGATGCAGCGAGTTGGGGCACTTTGTGGAAGTTTGTCCAAACAAGCCCACACCCAAGACAAAGAAGAAGACATGCAAGAACCAAGCCCTCACATCAATAAGGTCATGGGATGATTATTCAAGTGAAGAAGAACACCATCACAAGAGGCGAGGCCACAAGCACTCATCATCAAGTGTGTGCCTTATGGCACGAGGTAACGAAAGCTCATCCTCTAGTGAGAGTGATAGTGATGATGAAATGCCTTCTTATGATGAAATTGTGCAACAAAATCTTAATTATGCTAAAGTTTGCACTAGTCAACAAAAGAAGCTCGAAAAATTAAAAGAAAAGCTAGATAGTTCACAAGAAGCATACAAAACTTTGCTTTAACAATATGAGAACTTTGCTAATCTCAATGTTGAACTATCTACTAAAATTGAGCAACTTGAGGCTAGTGCAACAACAAATGCATGCACAATCAATGATGAGCAACTTGTAAAGAAAAATTAAAAATTAAAAGAAAAGTTAGTTAGATCACAAGATGCTTATAAAAGTTTGCTTGCTAAAATGGAAACCATGTGCAAACATTGTGATGATCTAACTATTAAAGTTGCTAATCTTGAAGCCATCGGTACAACCCCCACCAAGGCATCTAAAAAGAAAAGTTCCATCTTTAACATGCCTAAAAAGGATGCGTCTACTTCTTGTAATGATTTATGTTTAGACTCATCTTTGTGCAACCAAGTTTATGTTGAGAAAGTTGTTGTAGATACATGCACACAAGTGGTTGCAAAGGAGAATGAGCAACTCAAGCAAGAAGTAGCTCGCCTCACCAAGGACTTGACTCAAGTGAAAGGCAAGGCGAAGCAAGCCCAACTTCATCAAGATAACACCGTCAAGGGAGTGAAGAAGCTTGATGAAGGACAAACCGTGGTTTGCTATGTGTGCCATAAGGAAGGTCACAAGTCCTATGAGTGCAAGGTGAAGAATGGGGAAGGAGCAAAGAAGAAAGAGAAGAAGCAAACAAGCAAGCTCTCCAACACCTACACCAACAAGGTGGACAAGAAGGCCTCCACACCGTACTTGTTAAAGAAGAAGAAAAATGACAAGGTGGTGGCCATCAAGGTGAACAAGCAAGCCAACAATGGGGTCAAATGCTTTTGGGTGCCAAAGGAAATCATTTCCAACATGAAGAGCACCAAGAAGGTTTGGATTCTGAAAGGGAAGTGAGAAGTCCAATAGACTTCGGGGAATTTGGAGACTTGGCAAAGTATGGGTGCATTTCATGGGGTGCATCATGATGGACAAAATTATTGCCAAGTGGGTTAGTGAATACTATGGACCCAAATACCCCTTCCCATGTTAGGTAACTAGATTCAACTTGCTTCAAGTGGTACTAGATTCAATCTCCTACAAATGGCATCTTTAAGCATCTAGTTACTCTTCATGCCTAGGTTTGCATTTGCATGCTTACATCTTTTGTCATGCATACACTAGGTATATCTTATGGTAGGCTTGCTCAGTTTCATTCTTAACCCTTGGAGCAAACCTACATGGTTTAAAATTGTTTAGGAGCATGGCACATAGCTTGTCTTACAATTGTTCATCTAATATGTGCCAAAGTCCAAATTGTAGATAATTTCTCCCAAATATCGCCTTCGAAAATGACTCTCACATTCATGTGATGTCATCTTTCAAGTGGTATTTTGATTCTAAAATCAATGTGCATGATTCCTACAAGTATTCCACACTTGTGTGCACAAATTTAGGGGGAGGTTACTCTACAAGTTGGATGCTTTGAGACTAACACCTTTTCAAGCTTACCATGTGTGTAGTAGTCTCATTGCAAGGAAAATGGAGTCCCCGGAGTTAAGCATCATACTTTAAATATCCACCACCTATTGCAAGTGGTAGAAATCAAATTGGTTTCCACATGTGGTATTTCTAAACCGATATCATCATGTCGATTTCATTGTGATATTTATATGATTTCTCCATGCATTATATAGATTAAATTCCCCTAAGCAATAATTTACCAATTATGCATATGTTTTGCCTTCTACCATATGTATGCATATATTTAGGGGGAGCTTAATCTATATAATGTGAGAGTTAAATTTTGTGACCTATTCCACTCTACATACAAAGGATCACAAAGTTTGACCCTCCCTTGTGCTACTAATGTCTTCCTTTTTGGTGTTTGATTCCAAAGGGGGAGAATTTAGAGGACCAAAAGCAAGCATTATTTTGTAGAACCAAAAGCTAGATCATGATAATTTATAAGTGGTAATGGTCTACAAGTGGTAATGGTCCGAGAAAGGGGGAATAGTAGATTATGGATTAGTCTATGTAATGGGAAAATTTGTAGGAAGCAAGGCTTAAATCCATAATACCACATGGGGACATTTGCAAGGGCAAGATAAGTTTTTATGTGGTATCCTTTAGTTTTACAAGTTGTATCTTTTAGCATCATATAACCTTGCTCCTTGTATTGCATCCTAGCAAATAGGTAGTTTTCAAATTTCAAAATTCTATTATTTGCTTGCTTTGGCCGTGTTGTCATCAATCACCAAAAAGGGGGAGATTGTAAGGAAAATGGACCCAAGGCCCATTTAATTTGGATTTTGGTGTTTGATGACCAACACAACCAAATTGGACTAATAAATTTGCAAGTGATTGTTTTGTAGTTCAATAGGGTGCAAGCAATGACTTGGACAAAGGCGACGTGATGATCCGATAATCAACACCTTAAGCAAGACCCTAGAAGCACAAGAAAAGACTCAAGATATCAAGCAAAGTCCAAGCATGAAGATAGGAACCAAGCCGGACGCAAGATCACAAAGAAACGAGCTCACAGAGGTGACCGGACGCTAGTAGCACAGTGACCGGACGCCCTAATCAAGAGGCTCGGCATCTGCAGCGACCAGACGCTGAACAGGCAAATCGACCAGACGTAGGACAGCAGAGTCCGACCAAGTACAGAGAGGTTCCAGAGCGGCAAAATTACGACCGGACGCTGGCAGCGTCCGATGAGTTGATCGTGGCTCCAATGGTCGGGACGACCGGATGTGTCCGATCAGGACGTGATCAGCGTCCGGTCAGTAGCAGGAAAGCGGGATTTCATCCCCAACGGCTACTTTCTCAGTGGGGCTTATAAATACAACCCCCAACCGGTCAAGTGAGGTGAGTGGAGCTGAGGAAACATATCAAGGGTGTTGATACACCATTTTAGTGATCTCCACTTGCATAGTGCTTAGTGATTCATTAGGTGATTAGCGTAGGTGCTTTGCGAAGTGCTTAGGTTGATTAGACCACCGCTTATGCGCTTGCTCTAGGTTTAGGCCTAGTGTTTAGTGAGGTTTGCATACCTCTTACCACTCGGTGCTTGCGTGCACCATTGTTGTACATCGGAGGGGCTTGTAGTCTTGCGAGATCACACCAACTGCGTTTGTGGTGTGGCCACCACCGTGTACCAGAGGGAATAAGGCCCGTGGTGTTTTGGTCGGAAGCTTGATAGTGAAGACGGCAGGGAGCATCCGGGAGAGGTTTGCCGGAAGGCACGTCGAAGACCCAGTTGCGCGTGGGGAAGGCCCAAGGCTATCCACAGAGTTACCCGACCGGGAGCTTGGCCCTTGCGAGGGGCTCCCACAAGGACTAGGGGGAAGCTTGCGCACTTCTCGATACCTCAGTAAAAATATTGGAGTCATCGATGGGAGTTTGCATAACTCTACCTTGCTCTTTAGCTTCCGCATTTACATTGATTGTATTACTCCTTTTGTGGTAGAGATAGCAACACACTAGCAAAACCGTAGTTGCACATTTAGATAGTTTATATTTTGCATAGATTTTGCTAAGATTAGAAAAAGAGGCCATAGTTTAGAGTTAGAATTTTAAGTTGCCTAATTCACCCCCCCTCTTAGGCGTCGCGGTCTCCTACAGGTAAGATTGCAATATCCAATGACATGAGCATATCCAATGTGTTGCTAGTAGAGAACTTGAACTTCAATTTGCTATCCATGGCTCAATTGTGTGATCTTGGATTCAAATGCATATTTGGGGTAGATGATGTAGAGATCATAAGTGTAGATGGCTCTAATTTGATCTTCAAGGGCTTTAGATATGAGAATCTATACTTGGTTGATTTTAATGCCAGTGAAGCTCAATTATCTACATGTTTGTTCACTAAGTCTAGCATGGGTTGGTTATAGCATAGAAGGCTTGGTCATGTTGGAATGAAACAATTGAATAGATTGATCAAGCATGACTTGGTTAAAGGCTTGAAAGATGTAGTGTTTGAGAAAGATAAGCTTTGTAGCTCTTGTCAAGCCAGAAAACAAGTTGGAAAACCCCATCCTAAGAAAAGCATGATGAGCACTAGTAAAGCATTTGTGTTATTGCACATGGACTTGTTTGGGCCAACTCAATACACTAGCATTGGTGGTAACAAATATGGCTTTGTGATAGTGGATAATTATACTAGATACACTTGGGCATTCTTTCTAGTAGACAAAAGTGATGTGTTTGCAACATTCAAATAATTCATCAAGGGCATTCACAATGAGTTTGAAACAACCATCAAGAGAGTTAGAAGTGACAATGGTAGTGAGTTCAAGAACACTAGAATTGATGAGTTATCTGATGAATTTGGAATTAGACATCAACTCTCGGCAAAGTACACTCCACAATCAAATGGCCTTGTTGAGAGGAAGAATAGAACACTTATTGATATGGTAAGGTCTTTGCTTAGTGAGTACAATGTGAGTCAATCTTTTTGGGCCAAAGCTATCAACATGGCTTGCTATTGTAGCAACCACCTCTATTGTCACCCATTGAAAGAGAAGACACCATATGAGTTCTTGAATGGTAGAAACCCAACATTGCATATTTTTGGGTCTTTGGTTGTAAATGCTATATCTTGAAGAAAGGCACTAGATTGGGTAAGTTTGACAACAAATGTGATGAAGGATTCCTACTTGGATACTCAACTACTAGCAAAGCATATAGAGTTTGGAATTTGGATAGTGGTACTCTTGAGAAAGTTCATGATGTTGAATTTGATGAAACCAAGGGTTCACAAGAAGAGAATGAGAACTTGGAAGATGTTAGAGGCATTTAACTTTCAAATGCCATGAAGAACATGGATGTTGGTGAATTGAGGCCTAGGCAAGTGAATGATGATTAAGATGATCCAGTGCAAGTGCTCTCTAACTCAAATGTGCCAGATGATACAAATCAAGCTAGTACAAGTGGCTCTCATGATAATGAATAAGATCAAGTGGCTAGTGCATCATCTCAACCCAATGATCAAGCAAGTGCAAGCAATCAAGTTCCAATCCTCCAACCAACCAATATTGTAAGGGATCATCCATTGGACACTATAATTGGAGATATTTTTAGAGGTGTACAAACAAGATCAAGATTGGCTTTATTTTGTGAGCATTTCTCATTTATGTCATCCATTGAACCAAAGAAGATAGATGAAGCATTGAAGGATATTGATTGGGTGAATGCTATGCATGAAGAATTGAATAACTTCACAAGAAATCAAGTATGAGAATTGGTAGAGAGACCAAAGGGACACTGTGATTGGAACCAAATGGGTCTTTAGAAACAAGCAAGATCAAGATGGGATAGTAGTAAAGAACAAAGCAAGATTGGTAGCACAAGGCTATACACAAGTTGAAGGTCTTGACTTTGGAAAACATATGCCCTGGTTGCTAGATTGGAAGCAATTAGAATCTTGCTAGCCTATGCTTGTGCCTACAACATCAAACTCTATCAAATGGATGTCAAGAGTGCATTTCTCAATGGTTACATCAATGAAGAAGTATATGTTGAGCAACCTCCCAATTTTGAAGATGACAAGAAGCTCAACCATGTGTACAAGTTGAAGAAGGCATTGCATAGATTGAAACAAGCACCTAGAGCATGGTATGAGAGATTGAGGGATTTCCTACTCTCTAAGGGGTTCATGATGGGCAAGGTTGACACTACTCTTTTCACCAAAAAGATTGGCAAAGACTTATTTGTGTTGCAAATCTATGTTGATGACATCATATTTGGATCAACCAATCAAGACTTTTGTAAAGAGTTTGGAAAGATGATGGCTAATGAGTTTGAAATATCCATGATTAGAGAGTTAAGTTACTTCCTTGGTCTTCAAATCAAGCAATTGAATAATGGTACATTTGTGAGTCAAGGCAAGTACATCAAAGACATACTCAAGAAGTTTGGCATGAGTGATAGCAAAGCCATTAGTACACCAATGGGAACAAATGGCAACTTGGATAGTGATGCAAGTGGCAATATGGAGGATCAAAAATTGCATCGGTCTATGATTGGAAGCCTACTCTATGTGACCGCATCAAGGCCGGATGTCATGTTTAGTGTATGCATGTGTGCAAGATTTCAAGCCTCACCAAGAGAAAGTCATTTGAAGGCTACAAAGAGAATATTGAGGTACTTGAAGCATACACAAAATGTTGGTTTGTGGTATCCCAAAGGAGCAAAGTTTGAGCTAGTTGGTTACTCCGACTCGGATTATGCGGGATGCAAGGTTGAAAGGAAGAGCACCTCGGGCACATGTCAATTGTTGGGAAGATCACAAGTTTCATGGTCATCAAAGAAGCAAAATAGTGTTGCATTATCAACCGCCGAAGCTAAATACATATCCATCGGTAGTTGTTGTGCACAAATACTTTGAATGAAGGCCACTTTGAGTGACTTTGGAATCAAGTTCAAGAGAGTGCCATTGCTATGTGACAATGAGAGTGCAATCAAGTTAACCAACAATCCGGTTCAACATGCAAGAACAAATCACATTGATGTCTGCCACCATTTCATAAGAGATCACTAACAAAAAGGGGACATTTGCATTGAGAGTATAGGCACCGAAGATCAACTTGCCAATATATTCACCAAGCTATTAGATGAGAAAAGGTTTTGCAAGCTATGGAATGAGTTGAACATATTGGATTTCTCAAATATGTGTTGATGCACCCCCACTTATATGACATGCCTCTCCTTCGAGCAATCTAAGGTAAAAGTTGATTGGCATGACATACATCCTTGCTAAGGACATGTTTAGTGCATCTAGTCATCTTTCACATTTAATAGGCTCATTCATGAAAATTAAATGATTTTGATGTTTGTATGGTACCACTATTGCTTCTATGCTTAATTTAGTCTAGTGGTAGCATATGACATGTTTGTGGGCTTGTAAACCTAGTGTTTGATCTAGAAAATGAGCTATAAGTGTTTAACTCAACATGGTACAAGATAACCCTTATTTGAAGGTGTGAAGAAGCTTGTCCTTGGATCAAACCGAGTTAAATATCTTTGGCAAGTGATCTAGATTGGACCAAATTTGGGAAAATGATCTTCACCCCATTGATTGACATTGATAATCTCAACCTATTTAAAATTAAACCTTTGAGGTCATTGATGACAAAGGGGGAGAAAGTGTACAAAGATAGTGAAAAGATAACAAAGGGGGAGAAATTGACATAGGGGGAGAGATATGACAAAGTAAGGGATCAATTAAAATTTTGAGCACACAAGTAGGGGGAGCAAGCTCACAAACTTGGTGGATGCATTTGAATGTGTATTTCATATGTTTGCTTGCATGGCACAAGTTTTAAATTTTGATATTTATGCTTGCGTGATATATGCTAGTTATAGGATTGAATGATGAAATAAAAAACTAGCATGCATAGGTTAAGAAACTAGACTTATGTTCATTTTATGGAAACTAGACCCTTGCTTCTAATGTTGATCTCATGGGGTATTCTAGTTTTTGTGTATGTCTAGTTACTAATGGTGCTAAGGATGGTATATTGGTGCACTCCGATTGATATCATGCTTCAAAGGTCCATCTCTTATACCTTAGCATCATATGGTAGACATTGTCTCCTATATTTCCTATCTAAGCATATGTGCAAGCTACAATCCAAACTCTTAGCACATATGTAGGGGGAGCAATTGCTACCATTTGGGATTCATGAAACTTGTCCATATCCTTTTACACATGGTAATATGCTTGGGCAAGCAACACAGATTCAATTGAATTTCAATTCATATCTTTGTGAAAGGGTTGTCATCAATTACCAAAAAGGGGGAGATTGAAGGCTCTAGTTTGGTTTTGGTGAATTGATGAAACCCTATGTGCTAACCTAGTTTATCAAAGTGATTATGAGATAGGTAGCACAACTCCAAGTGATGAAGCAATGGTGAAGATCATGATGATGGTGATGGCATGGTGATGATCAAATGCTTGGACTTGGAAAAGAAGAAAGAGAAAAACAAAAAGCTCAAGGCAAAGGTGAAACTTGATAGGAGCTTTTTTGTTTTGGTGATTGAGACACTTAGTGAGTGTGATCACATTTAGGATCGATAGTCGTACTATTAAGAGGGGTGAAACTCGTATCGAAATGTGGTTATCAAAGTGCCATTAGATGCTCTAACTCATTGCATATGCATTTAGGATCTAGTGGAGAGACAACACCCTTGAAAATATTTGTGAAAATATGCTAACACACGTGCACAATGTGATACACTTGGTGTTTGGCACATTTGAGCAAGGGTGGAGAAGTTGGTGAAGTGAAGGAGATGATAGTCACTGAAAAACAGTGACCGGACGCCGATCACGTGGTGACCGGACTCGAGGAAGCAGCGTCCGATCATTTATAAAATCAGTGGTGTGCTCGGGCTACTCTCGGCCTGAGACCGGACATAGGTGACCGGACTCTGGCTGAACACTGTTCAGCATCCGGTCCTACTAACGTGGCGGCATGTAGAGAAGAGGAGGAGGAGCGGACGCACTGGCACGTCTAGTCAAGAAAAATCGCTTCTGGTGCCTTACTGGAAACGATCGAACTCTAGTGGTGAAGCGTCCGGTCACTTTGAGTAGTGCGTCCGGTCGCAATTTAACACGTGGCATGAACCAGACTAGCCATTGAGATTGGGCGTTCAACATTTGAAGCTAATGACATGTGGCGATCATCAGGCGACCGGACACAGGGGTCCAGCGTCCGGTCAATCTGACCGGCGTGTTCGGTCAGTCCGAATTTCAGAGAACTGAGGAGCCAATGGCTCTATTTCATTGGGGGCTCTATTTAAGGTGTGTGGCCAGCTCTAGCTCACTCTCTTGGCCATTTGCATTGATATAGCAACCTTGTGAGCTTAGCCAAAGCCCTCCCACTCATCTCCATCTTTGATTCATCATCTTTCTGAGATTGGGAGAGAATCCAAGTGCATTGCTTGAGTGTTTGCATCTAGAGGCACTTGGTATTCATGTTTTGTTGCGGGTTTGGCTTGTTACTCTTGGTGGTTGCCGCCACCTAGATGGCTTGGAGCAGCGAGGATCATCGAGCGGAGGTTGATGATTGTCTCCGGCTCCGATCGTGGTGATTGTGAGGGGTTCTTGATCTTTCCCCGGCAGAGAGCCAAAAGGTACTCTAGTAAATTGCTCATGGCTTGTGTGATCCTCATCTTGTGTTGGTTGTGTGGCACCCTATTGAGGGTTTGGCGTGTGATGCCAATTAGCGCGTGAACCTCCAAGTGAGTGAATCACCACAACGGGGACTAGCTTGCCGGCAAGCAAGTGAACCTTGGAGGAAAAATCATTGTCTTGATTGTCTCCTTGGTATTCATTGGTATTCACTCATTGGTCACTTGCCACGGTGGTATGCCTCTCTACCACTCTCTTGTATTTCATTATACATTCACTTGGATAGAGCTAGTGGTCGTTAAGACTAGATAGTGTATCATTTAATTGTATTACCCTCACTAGGTTGATCACCTAGGTGTATATTAGTGACATAGCTTTGTTGTGATATACTAGAGATCATAGAAAATAGAATTGGGTAGGTGGCTTGCAACCCCAAGTATAGTGCTAGCACAAAATTCGCTTCGCCATCTTATTGACTAATCATTTGTCTTAATGTTGTTGTAGAAATTTTTAATAGGATATTCATCCCCCTCTAGCCATTAGGACCTTTCAAAGGTCTAAACTGTGAACCAAGAGGTGACGAGAGGTGAATTGGGTCACTAAAAACCTTTCTAACCTACTATTTCTCTAGCTTGAACTACATTAGATAAACGAAACAACCATCTAGTAAAAGGTTGGAAACTACAAGTTTATCTAGTGTCTCTAATGTTCCACCCACAAACAGTTTCACAACATAGTCGCAAAAATGTGGTTAGTCTAAGCTACTCTAGAAAAGGTAAATGCACATAGTCGCAAAAATGTGGTTAGTAATGTTAGGAAGAGCAAACTTCTGACATAAGGCGATGTATCTCATGGTGTTAGTTGCTGAAACTCAATTCATAGTCCACATCAGAGCTTCACAAAAGATGATATATGCTCCCGGTCATGGTGTTGTGCTCGCCACCAAGGCTCCTGCCAACAAAGACAAGTGTTGCAAGCCACTTAGGTTCACTATTTGTCATTCTACTCTCCTAGACACCAAGGTGCAATCCACTATAGAGACTTAGTTACTATCCCAACAACGTGACTTGGGGAAGGCTCGGCGACCCAACATATCCTTTGAGGAGTTCCAACTTGGAATATGGGTTGTATTTTGGCAATCGACATTGGGATGCCATGTCTCGGGAGTGTGCCCTTCCTCACTTTAGCTCCACATTTGTGCTTCTGGTTGTGTTCCTTTACAGGCTAGTTGATTGGATTTTCTATAGGTTGCAACACCCTTTGTGGGTGGGTAAGTTAGAGCAGTTAATAAAGTTCTTAGTGAAGCCCCCCCTTCTTGGGTCATAGTTTGGACCCTTGCAGGGACCTCAGATTCCCTTCACTCATATGCTCTTCTTCATACTTCTAGATGCTGAGTTACTCATTGCTCTTTTTCTCCGGACATGCTTGCCCCCCGGCGGTAAACCCATGCTCTCGCAGGTACTAATCATGTCCTATGTGGGATGAGTACTTGATTTTTGGGGACCAACTCGTCCCTATCTAGAGGAAAAATACTTCTCCTCTAGGGATGAATTTGTTCCACTTCACTTTGAACCAAACACCCACAGAATTGGGCTTGCCCATCCCATCCTATTCCACTTCATCCTACCAACCAAATCAAAACACTCTTGACAGTGTGGCCGAAATAAAATAAAACAAGCCTAGTTACACAATTGACACTCCCAATTGAATGGCAATGTGTCCTAATTAACTATGGAGGGGGGGATTGGAACACTTAAAGCATAATCTGGGTAGGGATGAAAATAGATGAAAACAGACAGAAAACCCTCATTTCTACTTCTGTTTCTATATTTTTTTGGCCAAAACAGGATCGGGTTCGGAAATGGAATCGGGATATATATGCAGGTGCACAGAAACGAACCAATACTGCCGGAAATTCAATGGAAATGGTCGAAAGCCGGGAACTTAAGCCGGAATACCGCACATCTTTATACTCACAATCACAATCACACACGTCTTTGGCATCCCTAAGCATCCAATAACTTGAGTTCCACCCAGTTGAAACATCAAGTTGAATGCCCTTTGATGTATCTAATCCACACTCGGTAGCACATTTCATAAGCTCCTCCCAACCAATGCTTTAACCTTGTCTAGTGTTTTTGAAATAACAACCATCCCATCTCTAGCAACCAAGTTAAGTATGTATGTGGCATGCACATCTAATGTGAAAAAGTATGCCATCACAAACCAAAGAACCATTTCCATTCAATTTAAGATCATCAATAATATCAGTGACTGCTACTAAATTATTTGATGCATTGTTCAAAGTCAAGGCAAATATTTTCTTCTCAACAAACCATTTTACCAATACTTCAGTAAAGGTCTCTGCCAACCTATGGCCAGTATGTCGTCCTTCTAGATGAAACAAACCCACAATCCTCTTCTGAATTTGCCACGCATCATCTATCCAATGCAAGGTCACACACATGTCTATTAAGATGTGTTCTATGAATTACCTAGTGCACTGACCACACAAATAATTCTGTAATTTAGAGCCAATCATACTAAGCTAACATGTCAAGCTACTTTAAGAAAGTAAATACACACAAGTAGCAACAAGTTAATAATAAAGTGCAAACATAAATGCGGAAATTATAAAGAGGGAGCAAACTAGCTAGGCATAATGAATTATCCTGTGGTATCAGTGAGCAATCTTCTACCCATAATCCATGTTGGAGCTACACCAAGTATTATTTTTCCTTTGTCACCAAGCCTTTTCTATACAAGGACTTGGATTACCACCACAATGGCAGGCACCAAGATAGACGAACCACTAGCCATAAAAAGGTAAGTCTAACCAGAACATCTCTGTTCCTGTCACTTGATTTGCATCCCTTTATAACTTCTTGCTACCTCTTCAACAAGTCGGAGGGTTGACAAGCTTGCTGTAGGTAAGGTCCTAATAAGGCTCCAAGGCATTTGGTGCACTCCTTGAAGCAGCAACAAGGAAGCATAGGACCATGCATCATTTTCTTTATGCCTATTCTTGCAGTAATTACTCACTAACAAGCACTAAGAGGATGATCACTTTTATCATCTAGACTCCACCTCCTCACATGACCGAGTGATCTCCTCTAAACTACTTATTTGCTTTAAGGCCCTGTTTGGATCTTTTAATGTGGAGGAATTGAAATTTATATAATAAATTAGGCTATTTAGCTTGGAATTTGATATTCCACCACTTTTTAAAGTTCATTTATAAGCCTATCTCAAATTTATGGAGTGGGAGATGGAAATGGATTCTATAGATCACCATGTTATGTTTCTACTTTGTAACTTATAACACATTCTTCAACTCGCTCGCCTACGGTAGAAATGCAACACATAAGTATCTCTCTCGTATAGCCAACAATAATATACAAATATAATCCATATACAACCATATTAACTTAATTAATATGTGTCTAAATTATGATTATTAAAATTAATTCAATTTCAAGGATCCAAACGGAGCCTAATATGATTTATGAGCATCCTCATTGGTCACACTATGATTGCAGGGATGCTGTCTATAGTGTACGAATGAAACTATATATCATACGATGGCATGGCTTATTCTATGATTCCATCCCTATATAAGATTTTTTGAGATCTATCATTAAACTAAATGCTAGCTAATCATTAATTTTCATTTTCAGTATGTCTACGAAACCTATATGAGAAAAAATTGCAGATATTTGTTTCACTGGTGGTCCCATCCAGATACAGCGAGGATTCCTATGTGAACATATGTACCACACACTACGTGAAAAATAGTTTATAGCAACGGGGCTTTTTTTTAGGGGTGGCTGGCATTGGAGCCGCCTCTACAGTGGCGTGCTCAGGCTCCAGCACAGCAGCCGCCCCTATAAATAGCACAGTAGGGGCGGTTGGTAATACGAGCCGCCCGTACAAATGAGTTGATTTGTAACTAGCCGTCCCTGCTATGTCCATTTGTAAGGGCGGCTGAATCACCAGCCGCCACTACAAATGCCCGCTTTATATATAGCAGTCACCTTCTTCCACCTCGGGCCACTCTCTCCAACCCGAGCAAAAAAAGGTTCCAACCCGAACTCCCTCTCGCGCATCCACATCCGCCTCTCCCTCTCCCTCCTCTCTCAGCGGCGGCTCCCTCTCTCTCTCTCTCTCTCTCTCCGCTCTCCTCCCTCCCTCTTCTCTTAGCGGCACAGGAGGGCCCAGGCGCGGTGGCCTGGTCCGGCACGGCGGCACGGTGGTCCGGCGTGGCGGCACGGTGGCCCCAGCGTCATGGCCCTCGGGCCCCCATGCGGAGGTGGCGTGGCGGCGCGGCGCTGCGAGCAGGCCAGCTGGCCGCCTGCAGCCCAACTGGGCGCGGGCCGCGCCGGCCGGCCGCTGCCACTGTGCCGTGGGACGCACGCGAGCTGGCCACGGAACGACTGTTGCCCGGTTGCTGCGTAGGTTAAGGTGTTTTGCTCCCTCTCTTGCTCCCCCTCCCCTTCCCTCGCCCGTGCCGAGATGGACATCGATCTAGGCTTGCCGGCTCGGTCTTCCTTGCTAGCGGAGGCCCCTGGCGGATCCGGTGCCTCCATGACCGGATCCGTCGTCCTCCCGTCGGATCTACACAGGTCACCTATCACGAAGCCGCCGAAGGCTAAGGGCGGCGGTGGCATGGTGGATGACCGTGGGCCAGTGATGGCGCTGGAAACTACCTCCTACGTGTCTGCTCCCGGTGCTCCACCTCCCTCCGCTCATGGGCACGTGTTCCTCCGTTCATTTCAGCTTCCGCACAAGTTCGCTGGTCCTTTCTCTCTTTTTCTGTTCCTCCTTTAATTTTGGCATGGAGGTGTGGGTGCCGCTGTAGAGGGCCATTTCTTGTAGGTTGGGCTGAAGTTGTCTGTTGCAGAGCAGCTCCTCACCATGGCTCCATGCTCTGATGAGGTGTTCTTGTCCATTCCATTCTCTTCTAATTATTCTTGTGATTGGTGGTCACGTACACAGCCAACCTAGAGAGGCGCCTGCCTATGCGGAGAGGATGCAACAAATCAAAGTTAGGATGGAGATTGCACAGGCATTGGTCCTGTGTGTATGATAAGGTGAAATTACTTGGATAATGCTTGAGTTGTTTTTTTACCATCTGCTTCATGGCTTGGTTAGCTTTGAGAAGAGAGTTGCCATTCACAGGTTACTAAAAAACCTCTGATTATAGATGAATAAAACAATTACCCGTTGTCCTTCTTGATTGATCTCTATCACTACCTTTTGTAGTTTGGGGCTAAAGCAAAATCAAGTTCCATTTCCATCTTTTGAAAACAGGAAGGTGGTAGAGGATTTCCCCTCGGCAAAGTGATAATCCTCAAACGAAAGGTGTGTGCTTCTCTCCATTAATTGCATTTACATGTTGGTTATGATTTTACTTCGTGGATCGGATGTATGTGCCTAGGGATTTAGGCATTCGGGTGTGAAGCGCCATGTCCTTATGTAGTTTTTTTTTCTATTTTTGCTTCAATTTTCTATTACTGCTCTCAGTTTCAGTGCAGATGGATGAACCTGAGGTCTATGATCTTAGGTACCATTAGGTTGGGATTAAGAAATGATATGGTTCTTTCAGTTGCTTTTCATGTGATGCTAGCATGTTTAATTTAACCAGATTAGTCTTCATCTATTGCATGAGTGCATGTGTGATGAGTGCATGTGTGATGGTTAATGCTAAAAAAATTATATGCATGCGTGATACAAGCTCGTGCAATCACTGATGCAAGTAAGCCTCCTGGCATTTATGCTCCGTCATCTGATACTGTGATCTGAAATGTGCCTTATTAAATTACAGAGCATTACAAATATCTCATTTTTAGTGTATAAAAACAACATTTCGTTATGTGATACTGTAGTATGGAATGTGCCTTATTATATGATACCGTTTGGAATGCTATACAGAAATTATAAGGCTCTGTAAATAAATGTCTCATTTTCTTCTATTTTGTTACTTAGTTTTTGGCACTTTTACTTATTAATTGATGTGCCTCTGCTATGCAGATTAAAAAAAAGAGTACTAGCAGTTCCTCTGCTAACCAAGATGCTGCCAATGCATGTAAGCGTTAGATTTTGTAGCTACACTTCAAAGTTTCTATTACCGCGTTGAAATTAATTTGTTGATCAATCACTTTTTGTTCTTTAATTTGGAGGCAGTCTTTTGAAAACCAAGATGATAGTTGATGGGTTTAATTTGTTGGTAAGTTTGTCTTGTGCCTCTTGGTTAGTATACTTAATTATCTCAAGAATAGACTGTGAAAAGGGCTTTGTGCCTTGTGCATTGATAAGGATAGACTGTGATAAGGCTTCACAATAGAATGTGCAGGTTACTTAAAAACCTCTCATTCTAGATGAAAACAAAATTACTCACTATCCTTCTTGATTGATTGCTCTATGACTACCTTTTGTGGTTTGGGGCTAAAGCAAAATCAAGTCTAGCATTTTGATGCTGCTTCTGCTTTTACTTAGTTAGCTCCAGGCGTCCACATAATTGAAGAGTAATTGAAAAGGTGCTACCAAGTATGCATCCTCTGTGTATAATCTTTTAGCTTTTCCCCTGATCCACTTTTTATTTTGCTTTCTGTACATCAGGTTTCTAGCTCAAAGTTAATATTTCCTTAATTACGAAGCATTTGGAATGCCATTAGAGAGTAAATGCTCTGAAAAGGTAGAGCACCTGCCAGTCATGCTAAAAAATGTTTCGAAGAAACTGTAAATAGTTGGATAAAAAGGCTAAATTTATATTGTTAAATACATGCTAGTTGTAGAGTTCAATCTTGCATTTTACAAATGAAAATGTTTCAGTCTTCCATTCTACCAATATGATGCACTGAACTTAGATATTATTACAGGATGCTTGGCCTATGATGGTTTTTGGACAATAACCATGTCTCTATAAATGAATAGATGAGATGGTGAGCTCACCTAGGTTACTTATACCAAAATTTATCTGGTTTGAGTGAACTGTGATTTTAATCCAATGGTTATCTGATGATCCAAGCAAGTATGATGATCCCAATCTCCAATTCAGGTGTGTAGTTAGGTAGATTGGCGAGCAGCTAGATGAGGTGGTTGTATGATGATCCTGAATTATGTATATTTAATGATGGATTGTATATATTCTTGTGAATTAGACTTGTAATGATAGTTTATATAATGCTCTTGTGCTTGTGATCAGATTTGAATTATATATATATATATATATATATGTGTGTGTGTGTGTTCTGGTCGAATTTGAATTGTAAATTTGAATTTTTTTTTACGGAAAATATACTATAGGGGTGGTTCTAGACTGAACCGCCCCTATAAACACGTATTATAGGAGCGGCTGGTACTACAACCGCCCCTACAAATCGATTTGTAAGGGCGGTCTGAGAACCGTCCCTATAAATACATTATTTGTAGAGACGGTATGGTAGGGGCGGCTGGCCGAGTGGCCTCTACGAACCATCGCCAGCCGCCCCTACAAATGCTTATTGTAGTAGTGACAGCAGTTAACTGGGCATCGACCGTTAGGGAAGAACAATTCTACTATAAACCCAATTTGAATATACTACAACTGGTGTATTAACTAAACGTGCATTGTGGCCACTGTAATATGTTACTTACTGATGAGATTAGCTGCTAACCTTTTATGTGTGACCTATGACGCTATACTACTTCTGGATCGTGAGCAGCTAGCTAATCGTGCATAAAGAAGGCTACCCAATCCAGAGGGATATCATTCTATAATGTATCCAAAGGCCATTACACACGTAACATATTTCACGGTATTGATATCCCAAGGGATTGCCACATGCTAGCAGCTTACTTTCGTGAGAGCCCGTACAGCTTCACATGCAGATCTTCGTTTAGGTTAGGTTCTAGGATGTGCTAAACAACGTTCAGGATTTGTTTGAAGGCATGCCATCGACCCACTGGCCACTGCGCATGCTTTCCACTCTACTTACTCACTTAGGTCAAAGCAATGTTGACAAAACCTCATCTCGTAGATGGAGGTTGCCTCGGATCTTTCGTTCCCATGACCCCATTGTGGGGTGCACTGGTAATATCAACACGCTATGATCCAAGCATTTGAGTGTGTAATAAGTCCGTTCCTGATGTAAGACCTGAATAAACACGTGCTTTCTTTCTTTCATCAGGCTATGGTGGAGGGTGTGCCACAGAAGGATGATGAATTCAAGATTCATCCAATGAACTTATCCTGAACTTCCTAAAGGGAGCCTTCTGCGGTGGCTACAAACCATGAAGGAGGGCGAATACGAGCATGGCTGCAAAACGTGCATTGCCTTTTTCATATGAGCATTTTGAACTGTTTTAGTGCATTGGATGAAAAAATTTACTGGTAGTCTAGACTATTGGCAAAAACGGTTTGTAGTAATGAATTCTTTTCTTAGAATCTGGACTATATAGACACTATCTATCTATATATGACCGTGTGTATTGCTTCACAATTTGGACTGTTGGGCACTGTGCGCTGGTAGGGCGCCGCGAAGTGCGCTTTCTTTTCTAGTTAGGTTAAAAGAGTCGAGGGGGTTTAGAACTGTTAAAAATCCTGTCAGTCAAAGCATCAGCACAAAATGATCAGTAGTATGTAGTCTAGGTTCAGTGAAAAAGATCAGTAGTCGAATGGTCACATCTCAATTTTGAAATTTGCAGGGAGCCTAATGAAATTCCAGGAGAGGGCAACCAAGCTGGGCTGGGGCTTCATATTATAGGCCTGCAATTCTGATGATCAAAGCTTCTGTGTTTGAACTTTGCAGATTTGAAGAAATAAGAGGCTTGGCTTTTTTTATGTACTTCATTGTATTGTTGTTGAGGGCTATCCCTGTGAGCTGTTAACTCAGCTGAAAGAAGCTAATTGTTCCTGTTCATCTCAGATGATGTATTGTATATTTAATCATTTATAGGTCTTTCCTAGAATTTTTATGTCTTTCCTAGATTTTTTATTTATTTTAATAGCAGCATTCGACACTATTAAGGCTTGTTCAGTAGGTTAGGATCGAGTCCTAGAACAATTTCCGGTTGGAATGATTCGCTAATTTGTATAATATTGATAAGACGGAATAGTTTCTAGCACTGTTCTAGGCTAACCGAACGGACCCTTAGTCGTTTGCATTACAGAATTAGCCTGCACTGCTATTTGGGTTGGTTTTGTTCTGATCTGGACACCTGGTGAGCAGCAACTTGTCCTATATCTACTCACAGGACATTCACTGGTATTAGACAGAAAAGGACTACATGTTCGTTTTGGATTAAAAAAAACTAGAATATTTTGTTACAATTATAGAGCCCCTCAACCATTCAGAATGTTAATAAAAATAGTTATTAAATTTTGGTATCAATAGCAGCTCAGAGTGACACCAGAGGAAACAGAAAAAAATCAAACTACAACTGATTTGAGTAGCATGGGAGTAAACGTAATAAGAAAATTGAAGGCTAGCTGAGTTGCGGGCAAATTGGTCATTTTAGCCAGTTGTTTAACGCCGTTTGAGCCCAAACACAGGTAGTAGCATGGAAGGAAAGAATGTTTGGTACAGTACCACAAAAGTCTCCCAAACTTTTTTAGTTGAACAGAAGAAATTATGATTTTTTTATAATGACTCACAGGTAAAAGACTCAAAAAGATTTGGCCAGTGTAAATACAAAGAAAGCATTAATATGAAACCATTATTGTTTCGCATACCAAAACCAGATGTAACCATCACAACACGTGACTATTTATTTGCAGTTTACATACATTATTAGACTTCTAAAGAGAGAATACAACAGGTAAACAGCTATGTAACATGCATGGTCTTGGGATCATAAATAAGTTGGCCATTCTGACCACAAAGTAAAATGTTAATTTTGTCACCATATGTTTCCATCATTACTGAAAATATTTGCCTAATTCCCATTTACAAAGTGCTAATTTACACCAGAAGATTCTGAATGTAGGTGGTCTGACTGCCATCAAACTGTTACATTCCAAACCTCTTAGTATCATCATATCATGCATGAAATTGTAACAGTTATTACATAATTTCAAGAGTAGTATCATACTGGTGCTCATATGTCATTGCATGCAACACTTGTACTGTTGTACATATTGAACCACAGATTCACAAGCCAGTGGCAGATGATGTTAGTGAATCTTCACAATAGTGGCAAACACATTCCACTCTCACCCACAAAATGCATTCACTGAGGAATCATTCACAGATTGAATCAATAACTGCCCACTGGTCAATCCACAAACAATATTCGGATGGAAGTACCATACCTGTTCGCAAAAGATAGACTAATGTAGTGAACAATTCAGGATAAAAATGCATTACTATACTAAATTGGAGTTATAGGTACTACTTAAACTGAGCCATCTGCTACTATAATTAAATCAACTTGGATGAAAACTTGGGTCCAGAAAGAGAAAATGTCTGGCAGTAAAATGTCATTCCTAGGCTTTACACTCACAGAGAAAAGAAGTTAAACAAGTGCTAATTGTGAAGTCAAATCATTAGGCTTTCACCTACACAGTGTCTGCAGATATTCTAATTGCCATATCACGAAAAACAAATTATTTTAAATGTCTCAGAATTCTGCAAGATGAGAGCATTAAAACAGCACTACGAATTTTCTTTTATTCTAATAAGGAAGAATAGGAAATTGAAAGTGACATAGAAGCATGTAAGGCTTTATGTCTCTTTCCTGAAACAAAGATATTTGGCTCCCTCCATGAAATGGACAAGAATAAGAGAAAATTGACCAAAATCCTACATGGTGCAAGCGGTAGAGTCTTACCGCCTGTGACCGGAAGGTCCCGGGTTCGAGTCGCAGTCTCCTCGCATTGCACAGGCGAGGGTAAGGCTTGTCACTAACACCCTTCCCCAGACCCCGCACAGAGCGGGAGCTCTCTGCACTGGGTACGCCCTGCATTGAACATCTAAACAATATTTTTCATTAGATGCCATTGTCCCTGCTTTCATGATATTTCTGCTTGGCTTTATATGGTTCAAAACAGCTCGATGGGCATCACATGATTAGCTTTTTGTCAGTTAAAAGAATGAATTCAATCCCTTTTTAATTATTATTTTTACTTTAATGTTATGCTCACTCCAAAGAGATTAGCTGTACATACCACAAGGTAAATATCAAGTCACACTGTCACAGTCTAGAGTACAAATAAAAAAAAGTTGCAAAGCCAGCACAATGTACTCTAAGACTCATTGCTCACCACCATTGAGGATCCTCCAGACCTTTTAAAAGCAGCTGTTGAAATGCAAAGTATTAGAGCATTCATGTAAAGAACACAAGGGAGGACAAGAAGGAGGAACAAGAAAGACCTTTCTGATAATTTAGGAAACAAAGTCTTGACAGCATTAATCATAATGTCAGCACTTTGCGTATCCTCCACTGCAGGAGCTATGGTAACAAAGAATACATCAACATACAAGTGTGATGAATGAACAAAGGCTATACGAAAAGAAAATGTTAACAATGGTTCATGTCTTCATGATGTACCTTGAGGACCTTGAGAAACAGAACCCCCTCGAAGATAACCTCTGGTGCATTCATCAACCTCCTTGGTATCTGCACGCAACGAACTTTCTATAATCTGTCCAATAAGCTTGTGGGCCATCACTGCAGTCTCATCACAAAGCTCATGGAGATCTTTAGAACAACTTGCTGTTTCCACACTAGCAACAGCCTTATTCAAATGAGAATCCATCATGCTAACAGCCGCTTCTGTGTTTCTAGAATGCCTAGAACTCACAACAGTAGTGTTGTGCAAGCTATTGGAACTGCATGGTTCATCAATATTTTGCTGAGGACAAAAATTGAAGTAATTGGTCTCTGTGAGTACAAAGTCATTGTCCTCTCTGCGGTCATCATGGTCTAAGTTTATAAGTTGATCATCACTTATGCATGCACTCCCTGAGTTCATTAACTGATCATTGATTGGGTCTCCAGCTACATCATAACATCCTATAGCTCTGAGATTGCTGCTCAAATTCAAGACAGACTCTACCTCTACTTCCTTTCTCTCTTCTGTGAGCATAGACATCCGATCAAAAAAAGCAATGACTTGCAATGCTTTCTCTGGTAATTTACCTTCATCGCATTCAAACAAACATTCTAACAGATACTTTCTCACAGTTATCCTGAACTTCGTGTGCTCTCTCTTTTCCTTAGAGCCATAACATAACATGGGACACAACAGTTTCAGTGTATCATGTCTCATCTTTTCTAGCGACCATAGAGCATTCATTACATCATTCTGCAAGGAGATAACATGCCTGGAAAATGGAAAGAACTCCAACAGTGAAATATCCATGCATTTCAATTCTTTCTTCCGGTATAGGTTCACCACGGACATGGCTTTTGCTAAATTCGTTGACAGTTCACAGCCTTCTCAAGCTTTGATATGATCTTATTGCACCTTCTATGTACCTTTTCAAAAATTCTTGCCTTGTGGAAGCTTGACATTCTAGCTCAAACCTTGGGGAACGTGATTTTCCTTTGAGCTTCCTCTTCATTGCAACAAGAGCTTGCAATGGCAATGCATCCAGTTCACCTAAAGCTTGGACCAATGATGAAAGCAGTCTTGGCTTAACTAGTGTTGCAAGGCTCATGCTGTCAGATAGATAACTTGACGGATTAGTTAAGATCTGGGATAGCTGATGATAGCTGTTATTTTCATTACCCAAATCAGCTAAGTAAGCTGGGAGGTTATTCTTTTTTAAGTTTTTTCATTCTTGGCCTAGTCTTCTCAAAACTATTCCTATTCTGGTTAACAATACAAGCCACTGAATGAAGAGCTTCAAGGCTAAGTTTGTTGATTGTATTGTGCACAAACTTCAAACTCTCCGGACTCAGAGAGCCATCCTTCTCCTTCTGCAATTTAAAAAGTTGCACACCATCCTGAAGTACATGGTGATTCCAGCCATTTTGTCACAAACCAAAACATCTCTCGACATGGATTCTAACTCTCTCACAGGACAGCTGAAAAAAGATATTTCTTAAATAAGATGCATAGCTAAGCTCATTTTACATACATGGATGTACACAAAACAACACAACTCAAGTAAATTACAAATGAAAGTAAGAGATTTCATCATAACAAATATGTTGTGTCCCAAACAGAAATAGTTCGCCATCAGACTACCCTATGATGCTGTGTGGATAATAAGAGAGAGAGAGAGAGAGAGAGAATAGAACAGAAAGGAATAGTAGCAATGGCAGGTATTTCAAAATGCCAGGCAAAGGGTGGCATGATGTACTTCACAAAGCACGCGAAATAGATCCCCAGCTGACACTTAAATGGATACAAAAGCTCATACCAGTTTCTATTTGCTACAGCAAGTAACAGGATAGGGAAATGCAAATATATACCTTACACGAATTACAGCCTATGTTATTTGGGCATTGCAGACTTACCTCATCCCCCCTGACATCTGATTCAGCCAAAAATCTGTAAAGCAGAGAAATGTAGTCTTTTTTTGTTACCAAAATACTGATGACTAGAGAGAAAGTTGAAGTGAGAAAACTGAGAGCACATAGATTATGGCATGGAGATTTTTCTTTAGCAAAGAAAGGCAGGTTAGGCCCCTGTTTGACATGGAGAGGGACACTAGCCACAATATGGCAGGGATAATTTTTCTCACAAAATATAGCACCCAAACGAATTGAGAAAACACCCCAATCGTCCCTTTTTTTCACCTTGTGAAGAAGCTAATCAGTACTAGAGCACAAAAAGTTTCACACTAAATATATGTATAGTCAGGCCCAGCTCCGACGGGGGTTGAGCGGTGCAGTTGCTCTGGGCCCCCAAAACCAAGGGGCCCTCCCCAGGTATGCACATTCTAGTATCAGGGCCTGGTCCAATAGTAGATTGACTAGTCACGGAGTTTTCAGACGGGCATCACAAATCCGGGATATCATTCTTCAATGCTTCCATCATCTCATCTTACTTGGCCCCACACGCCGCGAGAACAGATGTGGCAACACACAGCAACGCCCAAAATCCAATCCCCATCACACCAAGACACCCACGCCGCCACACGGCAACGCCTATGGTTCAGACGTCTAAGTCAGCGACACTGCGCTGCTGCATCGGACGCTTGCCGGTCTGGCAGTCTACGCCTAGCTAATTCTTATTACCGAAGTGATAGACCAGAAGATCATGAAATCCAGCAATCAAGTATTCAGGTGAAGCCGTAGGCCCGTGAAGTTGCATACTCATTACTTGTGAATCCATGAATTTCAGAATTTGGTGATTGATGAACATGCAGCAGAACATCGATTGAATGATTGATATTTGGCCAAGGACTATGTATAATTAGAAGGTACGTGTGTATAGACTACAGATAGGTCATGCCGTTTGGCTGGTTTTATCATAACTCTACGTACATAACAATTAGCTATAAATGATGACCAATACTATATTTTTGTTATTACAGTGCTTTTTTTATGACTAGTCCCATATAGACGGTAGGCCTTATTTTCTACCTCCTCTACCTAGTCTCACTTTTACTAATGAGGGAGAGAAGAGGGTTCTCCAGGACGGAAGACATCTCTCACTCGTACATATATGGATGGGGAGGCTACCTCTACAAGGGAAGAAACTGAGCAGCAGAGATTTTGGCAATAGCAAAGGGGATCCAAATGATTGAAGAACAAACAAACTGACAATCTAAATCCAGCTTTTGTTTGGGTCGTTGGACCTTCAGGCTTTGGGTTAGGTCATCAGGCTGACTGAATATTGTATAGGGATATATATTATTGGATTTGAAGGGCGGGCCTAGTGCAAGCGGTAGAGTCTTACCGCCTGTGACCGGAAGGTCCCGGGTTTGAGTCGCGGTCTCCTCGCATTGCACAGGCGAGAGTAAGACTTGCCACTAACACCCTTCCCCAGACCCCGCACAAAGCGGGAGCTCTCTGCACTGGGTACGCCCTTTATATATATTATTGGATTTGTGACTCTAGGTGGTAATAGGTAAGATTTCAATGAGTTAATCTAGAACCTTTGTATATCTGAGCAAATTTGAATTACTCATTGTTTCTTTAAATTTGAAGGGCGGGCCTGGTGCAAGCGGTAGAGTCTTACCGCCTGTGACCGGAAGGTCCCGGGTTCGAGTCGCCGTCTCCTCGCATTGCACAGGCGAGGGTAAGGCTTGCCACTGACACCCTTCCCCAGACCCCACACAGAGCGGGAGCTCTCTGCACTGGGTACGCCCTTTATTGTTTCTTTAAATTTCAACATTGTCACGTCATGTTAGAGTATGGCAGGGGCCTATTGGGCCTAGGCTGGATGTATAGCCCATTAGTGTTAGGGTTAATTAGAGATAAGGATCGCTTGCTTAGGAGTCAAGTAAACCTCTCTATATAAGAGAGGAGATGTATCAATCTAATCAAGCAAGAATTAAGAAGGAAATCCCTTCCCTCTTGCCCGGCCGTGGGCAAACACCCCGCGGCCGGCTCTCTCTCACCCTCACAGCCATAGGCGTGAACAGTACCCGCGGTACTACTGTAGTGCGTCAGCCGCCGTCGCTCCCCTCGACTCTCTCCTCTCAATCCTAGCAACCACATAACAATCTGGTATCAGAGATCTCTAGTTCGATCATGTGGTTTGATCATGTCCACCACGCCCATCAGTCGTCTTCGCCGGCTTCTTACACATATCGATCTCTGCGCCGCATTAGGCGCTACGTCGTCGTCGGGGCGATCGCGCCCTCTTCCCGCGCGCCGTCGTCTCCGCCGCCTCGTCCTCACCCCGGAGCGAGATGACGGCCGCAATCTCGAATTACGGCGGTAGCCGTGGCGGGCATCAAGGCCTTCCTCGCCCGACCACGGCGCGGCCATCTCGCATCAAGATGGGATGCCCTACGACGGATCACGCGACGACCTCGTTCCCGCCGCCGCCCGACGCCGTCGTTCCAGGACGTCAGTGCAACCGCCCGATTCCCATCCACTAGCCGTGGATGCCGCCTCTCTTCCGCCGATCCCGTCTTATGCTATGGCATCGACGATGGGGCGGTGTACACGATGGCGAACCACCACGGCGGCCACGACGACGGTCGCTCCAAATACCCACCACCGGCGTTGTTGTCCTTTCCGGTGGGCGAGCCTCCAAAGACCCATTCACCGATGGCATCTTCTATAGGGCGCCAAGGCGTCCGCCAGATCCAAGACGCGGCGAGAAGTCGCGGCAGATCAAGCAAACGACGGACATCGCGATGGAGCCGGGAAAGATGCTTACACACCGTGTGTCGGGTTTCCCCACGGGTGACGGGCATCTTTGTTTTTCTCACGGGCGGCGAACTCAAACTCTGCGGTGGGCGGCGGTTGGGGCGCGCCCCCTCGTCGTTCTCCGTCGAAAGCCATCCGCTTTTCTTTGTGCGGTGCAGACTAGCATCCGTCCGTGCGGGAGAAGGCATGGTGTCACCGGCGGGGGCGCGCATCGCCTAGCATCGCCGCTTTCCGCCACCGACCACACCGCGAGGGCGCCTTTCACGCCGTTGTTGCGACTACTTCTAGGTGGCCATATACATGCACCCCTTTCGTCAAGATGGTGTCCATGGGATCCAGGTGGTTGTCTACGTGCAACTTATGCGTCGGGCTGGTGTCCGCCATCAATTGAAGAAGCTGCAAAAATAAAGAGTTCACATCTATTTTCGGTTGATAATAATAAAATAAGCCGAGATGTAAAAGGCTTTGTTTTTAAGTGATAGGTTTGTGTTGAGACATCATTATAAGTTGGTTAGGTTGCAGCTCGAGGACGAGCTGCATGTCCAGGTGGGGTGTAGTGTTAGAGTATGGCAGGGGCCTATTAGGCTTGGGCTGGATATATAGCCCATTAGTGTTAGGGTTAATTAGAGATAAGGGTAGCTTGCTTAGGAGTCAAGTAAACCTTTCTATATAAGGAGAGAAGATGTATCAATCTAATCAAGCAAGAATTAAGAAGTAAATCCCTTCTCTCTTGCCCGGCCGTGGGCAAACGCCCCGCGGCCGGCTCTCTCTCACCCTCGCTGCCATAGACGTGAACAGTACCTGCGGTACTGTAGCACCACGGGTACTGTAGTGCGTCAACCGCCGTCGCTCCCTCGACTCTCTCCTCTCAATCCTAGCAGCCACATAACACGTCATCTAAAAGGTATGCATCCAACAGTGACAATGGGGACAAAATGGGAGAAAATGAGTTTATTGAATCACATGGAGAATCCATTTGTAATTGTTTGGGTAACCTTATTCATTGAGAATAAATTAATCGATGAGAGTGGTATTGATATCGGTGACTTTGCATATAGGAATGACAGAAAGCAGCAAGAAAATATCATTAAATTATTTTATATAAGTATTGCTTTTTGATGCATTTTAGGTGTTTGTTGATAGCATTATATTATTTCCTACTCCTAGGGAGTAGTTACTCCCATGTGTATATCTCTAGATTTAGGGCGTATATAGGCCGACGAAGTGTATGTATATATATATATATATATATATATATATATATATAAATAATTATGTTTATTTTAAGGGCCTCGGTTTAAGTTTTGCTCCAGGCCCCATAAGTCTCAGGAATCAGGACCAGCCCCGTGTATAGTTGCTAGTTCCATATCAATTTTCATCACGCACGCAGGAGAGTAGACTCACAATTGTTCCATGAACTCAGGTCTCTTCACACGCTTGACGCGTCCATCTTGTCCTTGAAGCATTGACAGCAGATATCTGCAACGCCAAATTCAATGATCAGCTGTAAATCAGGACTGCAAAAAGAATATACTAGTACAATTCTAAGAGTCGGCATCACGGGCTATAAAAAACAAACCTCCGTTTCTCAACGACCAAGGATTCATTTCGATGCACAAGCTCGCAGACTGTGTTGGCGTCCTCGACTGTGAAGTCCCGCGCCGCCTCCCAGCCTGTTAAATGAAAGAAAAAGGGAAAATATAAATAATCAGGAAGTTAGGAGAGAAGCAGCAGGCGGCAGGCGGCAAGTGATTCTTACCCCCCATTTCTCGAAACCCACGAATCCATGGGCCTGCAGCACCAAGCAGAAGCTGCGACCTGGCATCCATGGTTGCAGGAGAGGAATATTGCCGGCGCTATTGTGGACTGCTGAAACTGGAACTGGAAATCGCAGCTGCAGTTAGTTACCGATCTCTGCGTTATATAAGAAGCCTAAGTCGGAGCGCACAAGCAAAGCACCGGATGGTCATTTAGCTCAGGATAGGGAGTTGGGGACAAATCGATATTCTACTGCAACCACGCGCAAATCCAGCGAGCAATCTGGCAAGCAATTGATTGTCTCATTGTTTGGTGGATGGAGAAGCAGACAGGGACTAGAAACGAACCCGCGAGGTCAGCAGCAGAAGGACAGCCGGCGGCCGGTGACCGGCGCTCCGCTGAGCTTGACGGCGGCCGCCGCCGCCTCCTCGCGCACGGGGGAAGGTCGGTCCCTACTCCCTGAAGACCGAGCCGGCAAGCTTTGGTTAACGTGGTTTTAGTTTTTTTTTAGGGGATACCGTGGTTTTAGTTGGGCAACTTGGACCAAACAGGCGCAATATTTCAGGAGCCTGCTTGGTTTACGAAAAAATTAACATGCCAAAGTTAGGTGAAAAAAATTATCAAGTTGCTAAGTTTTAACAACAAATTAAATAATAGTCTAAAATAATAAAAAAACTGCTAATCTCCAGGCTCCTGAGAATCAGCCTTCTTTCATACGACGATTTTCAACCGTTCAATTAACATGCGACGGATCGCCCCCGCCGTCACCCACCGCCCTGCCACGGCATGGTAGGTCTCACCGGGGTGGAGCTCCGGCGAGACCCTAACGCGCCAGCGGCGGCCTCTCTCTTTCCCTCACTCGCCTCTCCCCCACCGCCGTCATCTTCTCCAACTCTGACGAGACTCCCCCTGCTCCGACCTGGCCCGGCCATCGTTCCTAGCACCAGGGCCCCTAAACCGCCCCGGTCACCATCCCACCGCCTGGCCTCCCTGTCTCCCTCAGGCCGATCCCTTCTGTAGCGCCGGAGTTGGAGAAGAAAGAGGGGGAGAGGCTCGTTGGAACCCTAACCACCATCGTCGTCGTCTCCAGTGGGCATAGATCCAGAAGGAGGAGGAGGTGGTAGAGGAGGAGGAGGAGGGCCGAAGCCAGACTTACCCGATACCGGTGAGGTCGTCGTCTCCGACTCAGCGAGGTCTCGCAGGAACCCTAGCCGTGGGCGCGGGTACTGGTTGAGCGCGGGCGCGGGTGTCACGAGCGTCGCGGGCGTCGCTTGAAGTGGACGGCGACTTCAGGCGCCTATAAGTAGGAAGCGTGCCAAAATAATGGCTTGCCAAATCTTTAGCTTGGCATATTTTAGAAGCCAACCAATCAAGTCATGTCCTGTATCCAAACACCATCCAGGCTATCAGGCAACCTAAAAACACCAAAAATGCACATGTGTTAGTTGTCTCTGGCATTCATGGTCCATCACAAAGAAACTGGGCTTAGGCCTATCCTACGTACGGTATTGGGCCTCTTTTTAACATGTTGCGACCTAGACTAGCCATTTGTATCTATCTATATCTCTTATAAAAATAAACCCCTCTAGCAATTCTATATAATCCCACAATGATCCACATCATCAACTAATATAAGCCATCTGATTTGCATAGTTAGTCCATCTGTTCATCTAGCCAGACCACCATGTGACCCATGCCCACATCCGAATAGAAAGAGAAACAAAAAGCCACATGACCTCTGCACACATGCCATTTCAATCCTCTCCAATATCTCATGTAACCAATGATTACTCATGCTCAAATTGCATATGCCTCTTGTCTGAATCACTCTTACAAAGATAAACACCACTAGCAATTCTATCTAATCCCACAGTGACCCACATCATCAATTAATATAAGCCATCTGATTTGCACCATCAGTTAATCCATCCAGTCATCTAGCCAGACCCATGTCCCAACAAGCAAGCCCACATCCAAAGAGAAAGGGAAACAAACAGCCGCATGACCTCTGCACACACACCATTCAATCCTCTACAATATCTCCTGTAACCGATGATTACTCGTGCTCTAATCGCTTATGCCTCTTGGTTTGAATCACCACGTCTGCTTGCAACCAACCAATCGTCATCGCTTCTCCTTCCAATCGCCTCCCTTTAAATTCTCCTTCGGCCTCATCTATTCACCTTCACTCTCCCTCAGTCACAAATAGTAGTGTCCGGGCAACATGCAAGGTCATCCATCATCGTCGAATCAGAAAAAGTGTAGGGTTCTATCCATCAGGAGATGACAGCAAGCCACCGCATCAGCTAACGTTTTGCTGTGAGATCCCGTGCAGGCTCGTCATGCATGGTCTCTGTTCCACATGCAATGGCTGGCATGAGAACCCTGCCATGAAGCCTCACCATGACCTTCGATGGCCGCTCACCATCCACATGGATGTCGTAGGCTGAGCTTGAGCTACACCTGTTTGCTCTGGATACGAGAGGACACTACTACATAACGAGTAATCACCGCCGCCACTTTCACCATCGGTTTACTAAAAATCGGCGGTGATACTCATCAACGCCGGTTCATGTTATGAACCGTTGGTGAAAATTTGGGCGGTTATCACTGCCGGCTGGTAACACGAACCGACAATGATAAACCTATTATTACAGCCAGTTTGTGTTACCAACAGATAGTGATGGTCAACCCATTTGTACCGCCGGTTTATGGTACCAACCGGTGGTGAAAATCTTTTTACTAATGGTTCGTAATACGAACCGGCGGTGATGATTTATGCTGCAGCACAATAAAATTCATAACTTTTTCAAACAAAGTCGGATGAAAACAAACTTTATATCAAAGTACAACCTTGTAGTTGATGACTTTTTTATTTGCAATTGTTTAAAGTCCCATAATTCTATTTGTATAGGGTCGAGATGGCGGACTAGAGGGGGGGTGAATAGTCCTTTCTAAAATTAATCGCGCCAAAGACTACACCCCTCTGTTTAAGTTCACAAGCACCTTATAAAGATCCTAGTTAGGCAACAAAGGTGTCGGGCTAGCTAGATCTCACCTAATGAATTCTAGAGCAAGGTCACACAAACCGATGCAACTAGTACTTCAAGCACGGGGGAGCTCCTACACAACTAGTATGCAAAAGCACAAAGCCTAAGCTCACTAGCAATGCTCAATAACAAGGCAACTAATTCCAAATTAGAGAGCGTAAATTACTTAGCTACACAAACTAAGCAATGTGACTAACAATGTTACTCAAACCGAATTAGTCACGCAAGGGAGCTACTTCTATGGTACACAAGCAAGAAGGTAACTAGCAAGCTACTCAAGCTAACTAATTATAAGAGCAACAACACAAGCACAATATAAAGGAAGTAAATACAAGCTTGTGTAACGAGGATGCAAACCAATGGGAAGACAAGGATGACACAGTGATTTTTATCCTGAGATTCACATGCTTGCCAACATGCTAGTCCTCATTGAGACAAGCTCCAAGGTTGCCGCCGGTCCTCTTGCTAGTGGTGACCCGCAAGTCACACTCTCCCACATCGAGTGCTTACCACAAGCTCTAGCACTTGACCCGGTCGGACCACCTATCGCCCTTCGTGTCTCGCTCTACTAGAGTTGCTCTTCGCGGCTCCCGCGGGGTGAGCACAATCCTCCTCACAATCACTTCTCCGGAGCACCGCACAATCTTCTTTGCGTGCTTCGACGGAACCACCACCAAGCCATCTAGGAGGTGGCAACCACCAAGAGTAACAAGCACCACCAGCTTGCAACTCGATCACCTAGTGCCACTCGATGCAATCTCACAATGCAACGCATTAGAACCACTCACTCACAATGGATTCGCACTTCTCGCAAGCACAAGTGACTTAGAGGCTTCTGAAACTAAGCACACACAAGGGCAACACATCCCCAAGGTGCTCAACCTAAGCCAAGCCCGAGCACCACCTCTACTTATAGCCCCAAAGCCAAATAGAGCCATTGGAGCCAAGTAGCACAATTCTACGCGGTCACTGGACAGCAACGTGCGGGCATCGGACATAGGGTGGTGGTGCCCAATGATCGAATTGCAATGGCTATTTCAATCTAGCCGTTGGGACCCTGGCACTGGACATAGGGGGGCGGTGCACCGCCCTAGGGGTGGCGGTGCCCTCCGACAAAGTTCCCCCTCTCTGGAAAAAGTGGCGGTGCCTCACCACCAGAGTTACCGGACAGTCCGGTGACCAAAACTTTCTCTAAATTAATTTACAAAACTTCAAGATTGTAGAGCATTTCATTATATTTCCAAAAAGTCCTAGATCATCTAAATAGGAGTTTGGAGCCAAGAGTTATGCCCAAAATATGAAAGGGTGGCTGTGCTGATTTGGACACGTTGCACGGGGTGGCGCTGCACCTTGCCTAGGGTGGCGGTGCCACCGCCCTAGGCTGTCTGGTGCACACCAAAAAGGGTGGTACCACCCCTAGGAAGGGCTACGCATTGGGTACAAGTTTGGTTGTGTTTTTGACCCTCGGACAACCCAAACTTGGTCTTTTCTTCTCCTTTTCCTCTCCAACTTGATCCAAATCAACTTCTTCAACTTCTCCTTTGCAAATATGCCAACACCACCATGTGTTCACCATCTTGTGCATGTGTGTTAGCTTTTCACAAATGTTTTCCAAAGGATTAGTCACTCAAATCACCACGCCACTCGATCCTAGTAACGATGCAAAGTTAGATCACTCGAGTGGCACTAGATGATCGACATGCAAACAAGTTTGCCCCTCTTGATAGTACGGCCATCTATCCTAATTCTGGTCATAAACTTCTCTACGTACCTATGACTAGTGAAATAAAATGCCCTATAGGTTATACCTTTGCCTTGCGCATTCCATTTCATCTCCTCTGAAGTTGATGCAACACATGCACCAATCATATCACAAATAATATAATCCACTTTATATCATCACGTGACCTTGTTGGTTCATTGATCTTGACCTCACTTGCTTTTCACCATTGTCTTCATCCATTGGCGCCAAGTCTTGCTCAAGCTTCACCGCCACGCGGTCCATCGCTCCAAAAGCCTCCAACTTTCCCTTCACGCTTGCAACCGGTCCTTCAAGCCAAGTCTTGTCTTGATCTTCTCCACCTTAGTCACATGACTCCATGTCATGTCTCATATGCAATAATGAGCTCCTTCATCACATGTGTGAGCCTTGCAACATATTCAAACCATTTCACCTCCATGGCATAGGTTGATCACACATGATGTACTTGTGGATGAATCACCTGTGTATCTCACTCAAACCATATTAGTTCACCTAAGGTTGTCACTCAATTACCAAAACCAAACAAGGACCTTTCAATTTGTGGAATCACCATTTGATGTGCTAGATACCACTCGTATGAATGAATGCTTGAGTTAAGTGATCAATTGCAACATGTGACTAACTCTTGTGATGTAGGGAAGAAGCATGTATCCACCTCTTGTGATGATTTATTAGATATGCCATGTTCTTCACATATAGATGCTTGTTCTACTTCTGTCTTGTGAAACTAACATTTTGAAGGAGAACAATGAGCTCAAAAGAGAAGTGAAGAAATTGAGCAACAAGTTAGAGAGGTGCTACAACTCAAAAAATCACCTTTGAGCATATGTTAAAGACTCAAAGAAACTTTGGTGATAAGAGTGGTCTTGGCTTCAACAAGAAGATGACAAAGCAAAAGAAAAGAGAAAAGAAAATGAAGAAGGAAACACAAGAGAAGCTCTCTTATTTCATGTGGTATCGTTGCCATGAAGTAGGTCATGTTCATGATCAATGCCCTAACATAGAGAAGCTCAAGAAGAAGAAAGAAGAAGAGAGGCTCAAGCACATCAAGTGCTTCAAGTGCCGGACATGGGGTCATCTCACCTCTATGTGCCCAACCAAGTAATTGGTGAAGCAACAAGAAGAGCCACAGCCAAAGCCACAAGTTGAGCAAGAAAAGACACCCCAAGAGCAAATCAAGATTAACCATGAAGATGGTGGTGACTTGATGATGAAGAAGTAAACAAGAAGGGGTGGAAGAACAAGGCATCCAATGCTTATTCAAGATGCCAAGATGATGAGCAAGACTCTAGATGAGAAGAAGGTGTATGCTCACATCAAGTGCTTCAAGTGTGAAGATATGAGACACTTTGCCTCGAAGTGTCCTACCAAGCTTGAGAAGAAGGCTTAAGCAACTCATGAGGGGCAAGGCAATGAGAAGTGTAAGGAAAATGGACCCTAGGCCCATTTACTTTGGATTTTGGTGTTTGATGACCAACACAACCAAATTGGACTAATGAATTTGCAAGTAATTGTTTTGTAGTTCAATAGGGTGCAAGACGTGACTTGGATGAAGGCAACATGATGATCCCATGATCAACACCATAAGCAAGACCCTAGAAGCACAAGAGAAGACCAAAGATATCAAGTATAGTCCAAGCACGAAGATGGGAACCATGGCGAACGCACGATCACGAAGAAACGAGCTCGGTAGAGGTGACTGGACGCGTCCGATCAGTTGCTCAGCAACAACAGGCGTCAGCAGCTATGACCGGACGCTAAGCGAAGTAGTGACCGGATGCAACGATGACACTGTTCTTCGTCACGGCAATGTTCTAAGCGTGACCGGACGCAGTGGCACTAGACGACTGAACTCACAAAGTACAACGTCCGATCAAGTCAAGAGAGGTTCTAGAGTGACGCCAGCGTGACTGGACGTGTTTGATTGAGTGAGACCGAACTCAGCCCAGAGTCCGATCAATGCACGCGCTCTAACTGTCGGGACGACCGGACACGTCCGATCAGGGCGACAACAATATCTGGTCAGTAGCAGAAAGCTGGGTTTCGCCCCCAACGGCTACTTTCTCGGTGGGGCTTATAAATAGACCCTCCAACTAGCCATTTGAGATATGGAGAGCTAAGGAAACATACCAAAGGTGTCGATACACCATTTTAGTGATCTCCACTTGCATAGTACTTAGTGATTCATTAGATGATTAGCGTAGGTGCTTTTGCGAAGTGCTTAGGTTGATTAGACCACTGCTTATGCGCTTGTTCTAGGTTTAAGCCTAGTGTTTAGTGAGGTTTGAATACCTCTTACCACTCAGTGCTTGCGTGCACCATTGTTGTACATCGGAGGGACTTGTAGTCTTACGAGATCACACCTACTGTGTTTGTGGTGTGGCCGCCACCGTGTACCGAAGGGAACAAGGCCCATGGCGTTTCAGCCAGAAGCTTGATAGTGAAGATGGCGGGGAGCGGTCCGGAGAGGCTTTGCCACGAGTAGGTTAACTAGAGACTCGCTTGTGCATGGGGAAGGCCCGGAGCTATCCATGGAGTTACCCGACGGGAGCTTGGCCCTTGAGAGGGTTTCCTTGCGAGGGGCTCCAACGAGGACTAGGGGGAAGCTTGCGCGCTTCTTGATACCTCGGTAAAAATATTGGAGTCGTCGACGGGAGTTTGCATATTTCTACCTTACTCTTTAGCTTCCGCATTTACCTTGTTTGCATAAATCCTTTTGTGGTAGAGATAGCAACACACTAGCAAAACCGTAGTTGCACATTTAGATAGTTTATCTTTTTGCATATGTTTTGCTAAGGATAGAAAAAGAGGCCATAGTTTAGAGTTTGAGTTTTAAGTTGCCTAATTCACCCCCCCCCTCTTAGGCGTCATAGTCCCTTTCAATTGGTATTGGAGCCGGTTGGCTCAGTTTGGACCTTTGGCTTCACCGCCGTTGAGCCGACGCTATTTAGAGTGGTTGGGATGGATACCTCTAGGCCTCCACACTTTGATGGTACTAACTTCCCCTACTACAAAGCTAGAATGGCTTGTCACCTTGAGGTGGTAGATTTGGGTGCTTGGAGAGTCACTCGTGATGGGATGAAACCCATTAAGAATCCCGATAAACCCACAAAGAGTGAAGAAAAAGAAATTCATTTCAATGCTAGAGCTAAAAATTGCTTGTTTGAATCTTTTAGCATGGATGTGTTTAACCTAGTGTTCACTTTAAATACAGCACATGAAATTTGGTTAAAACTCCAAGAGCTCCATGATGGCACAACTAATGTCCGTGAGCAAAAACATTGTCTAGCTAATCAAAATTATGATTCCTTTAAAATGAATGATGATGAGCTTGTTCATGATATGTATTCTCGTTTGAATCTAATTATTAATGAGTTCCATTCAATAGGATTAACCAAGATAGATGATGCGAACATCACGAGGAAGATCATCTCCGTGCTACCACAAAAGAAATATGCAAGCATCATCACCATCCTTCACAACATGGAGGACTTGAGCACCATGACCTCGCCCATAGTCATTGGCAAGATAGTGGCATTTGAAATGTCACGGAAGATGGGTCAAGAAGAAGCCTCATCATCAAGCAAAGGCAAAACTCTCACATGTAGTGAGAAAAAGAAGATGAAGGGCAAGCAAGTTGAGACAAGCTCAAGCTCAAGCTCCTCAAGTGAAGATGAAGATGATGATGATGATGATGATGATGATGATGATTCAAGTGATGATGATCAATCTTCCTCCTCCACCTCCGACCTTAATGAAGAATCAATCAAACTTATCAACAAAGTGGAGAAGATGATCCAAAGGCTCAATGTCAAGGGTGTGCCCATCCAAATTCAAGATCTCATCTTCACCAATCAAAGAAATGAGCAAAGAAAGAAAGGATGTTATGGATGCGGCGAGTTGGGGCACTTTGTGGAAGTTTGTCCAAACAAGTCCACACCCAAGACAAAGAAGAAGGCGTGCAAGGATAAAGTCCTCACATCAATAAGGTCATGGGATGATTCTTCAAGTGAAGAAGAAGACCATCACAAGAGGCGAGATCACAAGCACTCATCATCAAGCTCTTCTCATGTGTGCCTTATGGCATGAGGTAACAAAAGCTCATCCTCTAGTAAGAGTGATAGTGATCATGAAATGCCTTCTCTTAATGAACTTGTGCAAGAAAATCTTAAATATGCTAAGGCTTGCACTAGCCATCAAAAGAAGCTAAAAATGTTGCAAGAAAAGCTAGATAGTTCACAAGAAGCATATAAAACCTTGTTTGAACAATATAAGACATTTGCTAATCTCAATATTGAACTATCTACTAAAATTGAGCAACTTGAGGCTAATGCAACAACAAATGCATGCACAATCAATGATGAGCAACTTGTAATGAAAAATGAAAAATTAAAAGAAAAGTTAGCTAGCTCACAAGATGCTTATAAAAGTTTGCTTGCTAAAATGGAAACCATGTGCAAACATTATGATGAGCTAACTAATAAAGTTGCTAATCTTAAAGCCGTCAGTATAACCCCCACCGAGGCACCTAAAAAGAAAGGTTCAATCTTTGACATGCCTAAAAAGGATGCCTCTACTTCTTGTAATGATTTATGTTTAGACTCACCCTTGTGCAACCAAGTTTGTGTGTGAGAAAGTTGTTGTAGAAACATGCGCATAAGAGGTCGCAATGGAGAATGAGCAACTCAAGCAAGAAGTGGCTCGCCTTAGCAAGGACTTGACTCAAGTGAAAGGCAAGACGGAGCAAGCCCAACTTCATCAAGATAACACCATCAAGAGAGTAAAGAAGCTTGATGAAGGACAAACCATGGTTTGCTACGTATGCCACAAGGAAGGCCACAAGTCCTATGAGTGTAAGGTGAAGAATGGGGGAGGAGCTAAGAAGAAAGAGAAAAACAAAAAGGAAACAAGCAAGCTCTCCAACACCTACACCAACAAGGTGGTCAAAAAGGCCTCCACACCTTATCTCTTGAAGAAGAATAAAAATGACAAGGTGGTGGCCATCAAGGTGAACAAGCAAGCCAATGGTGGGGCCAAACGCATTTGGGTGCCAAAGGAGATTATTTCTAACATGAAGAGCACTAAGAAGGTTTGGATCCCAAAAGGGAAGTGAGAAGTCCGATGGACTTCGGGGAATTTGGAGACTTGGCAAAGTATGGGTGCATTTCATGGGGCGCATCATTATAGACAAGGTAATTGCCAAGTGGGTTAGTGAATACTATGGACCCAAATTCCTCTTCCCATGTTAGGTAACTAGATTTAATTTCTTGCAATCTCAATTAGCATCTAGTTCCTTTTCATGCCTAGGTTTGCATTTGCATGTTTAATCTTTTATCTTGCATACACTAGGTATATCTTATGGTAGGCTTGCTCGGTCTCACTCTTAACCCTTGGAGCAAACCTACATGGTTTAAATTGTTTAGGAGCATGGCACATAGCTTGTTTTATAATTGTTCATCTAATATGTGCCAAAGTCCAAATTGTAGATAATTTCTCCCGAATATCACTTTCGAAAATGATTCTCACATTCATGTGATGTCATCTTTCAAGTGGTATTTTTTATTCTAAAATCAATGTGCATGTCTCCTACAAGTATTCCATACTTGTGTGCACAAATTTAGGGGGAGGTTACTCTACAAGTTGGATGCTTTGAGACTAACACCTTTTCAAGCTTATCATGTGTGTAGTAGTCTCATTGTAAGGAAACTGGAGTCCTCGGAGTTAAGCATCATACTTCAAATATCCACCACCTATTGCAAGTGGTATAAATCAAATTGGTTTCCACATATGTATTTCTAAACCAATATCATCATGTTGATTTCACTTTGGTATTTATATGCTTTCTCCATGCATTAATTTGCCAATTATGCATAAACTACATTCTCCATCATATGTATGCATATATTTAGGGGGAGCTTAGTCTATGTAATGTGAGAGTCAAATTTTGTGACCTATTCCAACTTCACATACAAAGGATCATAAAGTTTGACCCTCCCTTGTGCTACTAATGTCTTCCTTTTCGGTGTTTGATTCTAAAGGGGGAGAATTTGTAGGACCAAAAGCAAGCCCGATCATAATAATTTACAAGTGGTAATGGTCCGAGAAAGAGAGGATAGTGGATTATAGAGTTAGGAGGAGGCTTAAATCCATAATGGCACATGGGGACATTTGCATGAGCAAGATAAGTTCCCAAAGATGTTTACATGTGGTATCTTTTAGCATCATATAACCTTGCCCTTTGCATTGCATCCTAGCAAGGAAATAGTTTTTAAATTCCAAAATTTTTATTATTTGCTTGCTTTGGTCATGTTGTCATCAATCACCAAAAAGGGGGAGATTGTAAGGAAAATGGACTCTAGGCCCATTTACTTTGGATTTTGGTGTTTGATGACCAACACAACCAAATTGGACTAATAAATTTGCAAGTAATTGTTTTGTAGTTTAATTGGGTGCAAGACGTGACTTGGACGAATGTGACATGATGATCCCACGATCAACACCATAAGCAAGGCCCTAGAAGCAGAAGAGAATACCCAAGATATCAAGTATAGTCCAAGCACGAAGATGGGAACCAAGTTGGACGTAAGATCACGAAGAAACGAGCTTAGCCGAGGTGACCGAACGCGGCCCTTATAGGGACCGGACGCATCTGATCAGTTGCTCGGCAACAGCAGGCGTCAGCAGCTATGACCGAACATTGAGTGAAGCAGTGACCAGACACACCGATGACACTATTCTTCGTCACGACAATGTTTTCAGCGTGACCGGACGTAGTGGCACTAGACGACCGGACGCATAAAGTACAGCGTCCGATCAAGTCCAGAGAGGTTCCAAAGCGGCGCCAGCTATAGTGCAACAGTTTTTAGCATGTAGCAGTGGTGGAAGAATTGAAATCTGGTAGCAATTTAGAAGTCAAATGAAGCCCAAATTTTTACATCTGGTAGATGACTTAATGAATCACATCTCCACCAAATTTCGTGGTATTTGGATCTATACATTGGGAGTTATAGGTATTTCTTTGAAGGGTATAGAATATGCCAGAAAAGTTATAATTATTGTATTAATCAAGAGTCACTTGGAATGAAAGGTCCACAAGTTGGAATCATGTTTATAAGTGTTTGAGGTACCTAAGTTTGATTTTGGACTGAGCTTGAAGCATGACAAGCAAATAATACAAGGTAATTTGATTGTAGAGTGTACTTGGCACACATTTGGCACTCAAATTGGAAGGTCAAGATCAAACTCAAGATGAAGTTAAAGTTTCAGTTCAAGTGACATTTGGAGATCATTTGGTAGAAAGCAAAGGACTTAAGAAGGATTCATGGTTACTCATTAAATTAAGTTCATCACTTGGATCAATCAATCAAGTCATTTCAAGTGAGTGTCAAGAATGATTCTTTGGAGAGATGTCACTTCTCCTTAGTGTAGGGGCTTGCCGCCTTTTGTAGGTAAACCAAGTGTGGTACTTGGAAGGCTAACATAGAAGTGGTGATCTAAGGAACATTTGAGATGCTTAGTTGAAGGAATCAAAAGGGTTGATCTAGAGAGCAAGCAACACCCAAAAGAGAGCTAAGCATTGGAATTCAAGTGGTTACTCACATTTAGTGCTCTCATGCAAGCATTGATAGATGATGAAGCAAGCCAACTACAACTTAAGATAGTGCACTTGATCATTAGTGGTTCTCTAATCATATGGGTGAAGAATAAATTTCTCTATTGATGATTGGTCTTCACCGAGCTTATAAATTAGACTTCACATTGCTATTGGAGAAATGAATTGGAATCTATGTGGCTATCCTCTTCTCCAACATAGCAAATGTATCATTGTAATGTGCATGATCATTTTCATCCCTTACTAGTATGCGATTAGTGCTTAAGTACATGCTTATTATGATCATGCATGTCAAATAAAAATCTTTAAAATTCTTAGCCTACCACTATTGCTTGAATGATTAGTTGAATCTAGTGGTAGTGTATGAGTTTGTTCATGAGCTAGTGAACCCAAGTACTTGATTTAATTTGGATTGCTAACAAGTGACAAGTACAACATTGGCAAGATAACCCTTACAAGAGGTGTGAATAAGCTTGTCATTGGTTCAAACCGGACTTGAAAACTTAGGCAAATCAATTTGGTTCAAGTCAAGAATAGAAGCTCATGATAGTGACAAGAGTAAATGAACAAGACAACAATGCAAATGTATATCTAGTTTGTATGTTTTAAGAGGTATCTGGACTCAAATAATTTTTCAAGAAGAATTCACAAGTGGTGTCTAGATCAACTTGCAAGTGATATCCTACAAGTGATACTTATGAAGATAGAAAATGTTCAAGAAATATTTTTTATTGACAAAACCAACAAGTGGTTCCATGCTAGAAAATTCTTCCACATGGTATCACATTTCTACACATGGTATCAATCATACAAGACGGTGGTTTCACAAGTGATCCCCAACTTTAAGTGATCATCAAGTGAAGCAAGTTCCCTCACATACAAGAGCTCAAGTATATCAAATGGATGACCCATGCTATGACATAGGGGAGGTGCCCCATCGATTGGTATCAGAGCTAGGTCTCATTTGTGGTCTTCACCGACCCGAGAGGATGGTGACTTATGGGCTAGATGTTGAGTGTCCACACATTTTTGATGGCACACACTTTACACGATGGAAAAATTGGATGATATGCAATTTCAAGTTTATTTGTCCTTAAATGTGGTGGATGGTAGATGTAGGCTTTTCTCATGTGTTGGATGAAAATAATCTAACTCAAGCACAAGAGAAATGCCTAGATCTTGACACCCAAGCTATTGACATCATGTATAGATCTTTGGATGATAGCATATTTGGAGAGATCATTGACATGAAAACTGCCCATGAGATTTGGAGTTATTTCAACAAGAAATATGGGATGGTCTCCAATGATAAAATGATAACTAGCATGCATAGGATGGTAGCTAGACTTGTGTTTCTCAAGCAAAAACTAGAACCTTACTTATAATGTTGATCTTATAGGGTTTCTAGTGTTTTTGTTGTCTAGCTACTCATGATGCTAAGGATGGTGTTAAAAGTGCAACTCCAATTGGTATCACGCTTCAATGGTTATTCTATACACCTTAGCATCACTTAGTAGTGGTAACACTCCCACAAATTTCATATTTATGCATGTGTGCAAGCTTGAAACCAAACCATTTGAGCACACATGCTGGGGGAGTTATCACTACCAAATTGGGTTTTATGGTGCTTATCCAAATCTTGAAATAGAGCATAAATATTGGATAAGTAGCATAAATCCATATCAAGTTAGCAATTTACAGTTATGTGAAGTGCTAGCTTGAAATGAGCTTAATTTTCATATCTTTGTAGAGTTGTCATCAATTACCAAAAGGGGGGAGATTGAAAGGTCCTTGTTTGGTTTTGGTAATTGAGTGACAACCTTAGGTGGACTAATATGTGTTTGAGTGAGATACATAGGAGATTAATCCACAAGTACATCATGTGTGAGCAACCTATGCCATGGAGGTGAAATGGTTTGGATATGTTGCAAGGCTCACACATGTGATGAAGGAGCTCATTATTGGATATGAGTCATGACATGGAGTCATGTGACTAAGGTGGAGAAGATCAAGACAAGACTTGGCATGAAGGACCGGTTGCAAGCGTGAAGGGCAAGTTGGAGGCTTTGGAGCGATGGACTACGTGGCGGTGAAGCTTGAGCAAGACTTGGCGTCGATGGATGAAGACAACGGTGAAAAGCAAGTGAGGTCAAGATCAATGAACCAACAAGGTCACGTGATGATATGAAGTGGATCATATTATTTGTGATATGATTGGTGCATGTGTTGCATCAACTTTGAAGGAGATGAAATGGAATGCACAAGGCAAAGGTATAACCTATAGGGCATTTCATTTCACCGGTCATAGGTACGTAGAGAAGTTTATGACCAGATTTAGGATAGATGGCCGTACTATCAAGAGGGGTAAACTTGTTTGCATATCGATCATCTAGTGCCACTCGAGTGATCTAACTTTGCATCATTGCTAGGATCGAGTGGCATGGTGATTTGAGTGACTAATCCTTTGGAAAACATTTGTGAAAAGCTAACACACATGCACAAGATGGTGATCACATGGTGGTGTTGGCATATTTGCAAAGGAGAAGTTGAAGAAGCTGATTTGGATCAAGTTGGAGAGGAAAAGGAGAAGAAAAGACCAAGTTTGGGTTGTCCGAGGGTCAGAAAACGCAACCAAACTTATACCCAATGCGTAGCCCTTCTTGGGGGTGGTACCGCCCTTTCTGGTGTGCACCCGACAGCTTAGGGTGGTGGCACCGCCACCCTAGGCAAGGTGCACCGCCACCCCTGTAGCGTGTCCAAATCAGCACAACCACCGTTTCGTATTTTGGGCATAACTCTTGGCTCCGAACTCCGATTTGGATGATCTAGTACTTTTTAGAAAGCTAATGAAATGCTCTACAAGCTTGAAGTTTTGGAAATTGATTTGGAGAAAGTTTGGTCACTGTACTGTCTGGTAACCATGGCAGTGTGGCATCGCCACTTTTTCCAAAGCGGGGGAACTTCGTCGGAGGGCACCGCCACCCCTAGGGTGGTGCACCGCCCCCCTATGTCTGGTGCTAGGGTCCCAAAAGCTAGATTGAAATAGCCATTGTAATTCGATCATTGGGCACCGCCACCCTATGTCCGGTGCCCCCACGTTGCTATCTGGTGATCACATAGAATTGTGCTACTTGGCTCCAATGTTACTATTTGGCTTGGGGGCTGTAAGTAGAGGTGGAGCTCAGGCTTGGCTTAGGTGGAGCACCTTGGGGATGTGTTTCCCTTGTGTGTGCTTGGTTTGAGAAGCCTCTAACTCACTTGTGCTTGTGAGAAGTGCGAATTCATTGCGAGTGAGTGGTTCTAATGCGTTGCATTGTGAGATTGCATCGAGTGGCACTAGGTGATCGAGTTGCAAGCTGGTGGTGCTTGTTACTCTTGGAGGTTGCCATCTCCTAGATAGCTTGGTGGTGGTCTCTATCGAAGCATGCAAAGAAGATTGTGCGGTGATCCGGAGAAGTGATTGTGAGGGGGATTGTGCTCACCCCGCGGGAGCCGTGAAGAGCAACTCTAGTAGAGCGAGATGCGAAGGGCAACAAGTGGTCCGACCGGGTCAAGTGCTAGAGCTTGTGGGAAGCACTCCATGTGGGAGAGTGTGACTTGCGGGTCACCACTAGCAAGAGGACCAGCGGTAACCTTGGAGCTTGTCTCAACGAGGACTAGCGTGTTGTCAAGCATGTGAATCTCGGGATAAAAATCACTGTGTCATCCTTGTCTTCCCATTGGTTTGCATCCTCGTTACACAAGCTTGTATTTACTTCATTTACATTGTGCTTGTGTTGTTGCTCTTGTAATTAGTTAGCTTGAGTAGCTTGCTAGTTACCTTCTTGCTTGTGTAGCATAGAAGTAGCTCCCTTGCGTGACTAATTCGGTTTGAGTAATCTTGTTAGTCACATTGCTTAGTTTGTGTAGCTAAGTGTTGATGGTAGTTAACAAACATTATAAACCTCAATATAACATGTATAAGGTATGAAAGTAATCACCAACATAGGTTTAGGGGTTTAAACTAACAAATTCCACAAGTTTTGGTGAATCTGTGTTTTCTGTAGGGTTTATCTAGAAATCCGGCAAGGTGGACCTATATGTCGGAATTAATCTCGCTTAATTACGGCATAAACAACTCTAAAAGGTTCCAAAGGACAAAAGAAGACACCACACCACGGCGGAGGGTGAGAGGCCACCAAGTGGGGCTGGCCGACCCCACTTGCAGGGCGGCAAGCCCCTAGGGTCCACCTGTCATTCCCCTATTGTTATATTGGTTCTTCGCAGCCTCCTACATTGCATCTACGCCATCCATTCAAGTCGGTTTGATCCAAGGGCTCAGGATTGATGCTCTGGCCTATATATACCAGCCCCTGCCACCCCCAAGAGATATCAAACCCTGATCAAGTCAGTTGAGAAGACAAAAACCCTAATCATCCTTAGAGCTCCACCATATTCTAGGGCATAGCTAGCTAGGCTAGGTCTAGGGCTAGGGAAGCTTCATTTGGATTTTTGATCTTGCCAAGAGCGTGGCTTGTTATAGTCTTTGTACCTCACTCTCTTTTGTATCTCTCATTACTTTTATATGTTTGCTACAATTGTTATGACAATGTTCTCCATATCAGTAATGTTCCTAGTTATAATGTTCATTGCTTACTTTGATTATACGCTTAGTATAGTTAGATTAGCATTATGTTTAAGCATAAGTTCGTATAGCGCTCGCTCCAAAGTATAAGGGGTGAGTGGTCGATATTGTGTAAGCGTGGTGCTTATATGTTGTTTACCTATGGATGCACCCTATATTTCGGGCCATGTGGTAGATTACGGATGTGACACTCCCGTTGAGTCCTTTGTAGTACACTCCCCGAATATAGGACAAGTAGGATCTAGTTACGAAGGAAGACAAGCTCTGTTCTTAATCTTCCTTAGTAATATCCCTTATGTGTAGATATGAAGTTGATCTTAACCATGATTACTAAGTGTAATTGCACTAATTAACATATGCTTGATCTTAACCATGATTACTAAGTGTAATTACACTAATCAACGTATGCTTTGACTTATAATTAAGAATGACTTAGGAATTATTCCTCTAATATTATACTTAGCCATGCTAATACCATACAAAGGAGTACTCTAAATGATTATCATTTATCATTACCATTCATATATTTGTATCTCTTGACTTACCCCTGTTGTTAGTAGAAGTTTGGTTATGTTTTATTTCTCCATCATGTGTATAAGTTGTCAATATATTCCAACTGTCCATGCTTCCCTGTGGTAAAAATATAAATAACGATACCTGTAATACTCCCTGGTGAAATGCTACAATGGTAAATTATTTGTGCGTTTGCAGATCCCTTCATATATATATAGTCTTTCTAGTCACAATGAAATACTTAAGTACTTTTTAGTGTCATTCTAGTAATGATATTAGGTAGTACCAACAAGCATTTTTGGCATCATAGCTAGGGATGACAACTTAGCAAAAGTGATGTTAAGAAAGGTCAACAAACATTAGGTGGCTACTTAAACAAGTGACAAGTTAATAAATACCAACAAGCATTTCTAGTGTTGTTGCCGGGGAAGGTAGCTAGGCAGTAAGGAAATATTGATAAACTTGTACTTATTGATGTGATCGAGATAACCATTAACCTTTGCTCAAATAGGCTTACCCTTGTTCTATCTACTTTTGTATCTTATGTAGGGTAATGTATGACCGGTTTTGACCTTCTGACAAACTACGTTGAAGATCCAAAAGCATTAATCAGGAGAACTAGAGCCAAACTCAAGAAAGTCTCAGCTTTAGAATCGGAAGACAACCAGACAAGGCGTAGCTTAACACTAGTTTTTGAAGCCATGGTTGACAAGATTCTCCATGAATTCTCCGCTCCAACTATGACCAACATCCGTACTAGACCGACAGTCAATGTGGGAGACAATGGATTTGGGCTCAAGCCAGCTCTCATAAATACGGTCCACGCCAACTAGTTTTGTGGAAAGGCACATGAAGATGCGAGTGCTCATCTCCAACACTTCCTAGAGATCTGTAGCACTTTCACCATCAAGGGAGTTTCTAAAGATGCCATACTACTTCGCCTCTTCCCATTCTCACTTTTGGGGAAGGCAAAACAATGGTTCTACTCTAACAAAGATAGAAATACTATATGGGATAACTGCTCCACTGTCTTCCTAGCAAAGTTCTTTCCCACTGGCAAGACCAATGCTCTATGTGGGAGAATTTCAAGCTTCCAACAACAATATGATGAATCTGTCCCTGAGGCATGGGAATGCTTTTGAGACTATATATCAGAATGTCCTCATAATAGGATGGAGAATTGGCTACTCATACAGACTTTCTACCACAGGTTGACCAATAGTACCCATGAGAACATGGATGCTACTGCTGGAGGTGACTTCCTATCACTCACAATCCTAGGGGCAATAGCTCTCGTGGAGAAGATGGTCTCCAACCAAGGATGGAATGAAGAACGTCTTCAGACTCGCAAGAGAGGTGGAGGAATGCATCAACTCAAGGAGGTAGACGTGTAGTCTGGCAAGATGGATCTGCTCATGAAGAAGCTCGAAAATCAAGCTAATGAGAAGCAAGAAGTCATGCACATTCATGATTCCCACATGACATGTGAAGAATGTGGTGTAGGGTCGAGATGACGGACTAGAGGGGGTGAATAGTCCTTTCTAAAAATTAAACGCACCGGCTAACCGAAACAAATTAGGAATTTAAACTATCGGTCTAGCCAAGACTACACCCCTCTATCTATGTTCTCAAGCACCTTAAAAAGATCCTAAACTAGCAATTAAGGTGTCGGGCTAGTTATAGCTCACCTAACCAATTATAGGAGCAAGGTCACACAAACCTATGCCACTAGTACTTCAAGCAACGGGGGAGCTCCTACACATGCTAGTAAGCAAAAGCACAAAGGCACCTAAGCTCACTAGCAATGCTCAGTAACAAGGCTACACAAGCCAAATTATAGAGCACAAATTACTTAGCTACACAAACTAAGCAATGTGAGTAACAAGGTTGCTAAAACCAAATTAGCCACGCAAGGGAGCTACTTCTATGCTACACAAGTAAGAAGGCAACTAGCAAGCTACAAAAGCTAATTAATTACAAAAGCAACTACACAAGCATAAAGTATATGAAAGTAAATACAAGCTTGTGTAAAGGGGATGCAAACCAACGGGAAGACAATGATGACACAATGATTTTATCTTGAGGTTCACGTCCTTGCCAACACGCTAGTCCCCATTGCGTCGACCACTCACTTGATGGTTCGGTGGCTAATTGGCATCACTCGCCAAGCCCACACGTCGGGCACCACAAGAACCTACCCCAAAAGTGAGGGTAGCTCAATGACATGCTCTACTAAAGTTACTCTTCATGGCTCCCGCGGGGCGAGCACAATACCCCTCACAATCACTTCTTCAGAGCACCGCACAATCTTCTTTGCGTGCTTCGATGGAGACCATCACCAAGCCATTTAGGAGGTGGCAACCTCCAAGAGTAACAAGCACCACTGGCTTGCAACTCGATCATCTAGTGCCACTCGATGCAATCACGCAATGCAACGCACTAGAAATTGCTCACTTCGCAATTGGATCGCACTCTTACAAGCACAAGTGAGTTAGAGGACTCTCAAACCAAGAACACACAAGGGTAACACATCCCCAAGGTGCTCAACCTCAGCGAAGCCCGAGCTCCACCTCTATTTGTAGCCTCCAAGCCAAATAGAGCCATTGGAGCCTTGAAACACATTTCTGCGCGGTCATCGGACAGCAACGTGCGGGCACCGGACAAGGGGTGGCGGTGCCCAATGGTTGAATTGCAATAGCTATTTCAAACTAGCCGTTGGAACCCTAGCACCAGACATAGGAGGTGGTGCACTACCCTAGGGGTGGCGGTGCCCCCCGACGAGTTTCCCCTCTCTAGAAAAAGGGGAAGTGCCACACCATCATGGTCACCAGACAGTACGGTGACCCAAAGTTTCTCCAAATCAATTTCCACCACTTCAAGCTTGTATAGCTACTCATTAGCTTCCAAAAAGTACTAGATCATTGAAATCGGAGTTCGGAGCTAAGAGTTATGTCCAAAATACGAAAGAGTGATCGTGCTGATTTGGGCACGTTGTAGGGGGTGGCGGTGCCCCATGCAAGGGGTGGTGGTGCCACAGCCCTAGGCTGTACGGTGCACATCGGAAAGGGTGGTGCCACACCCTAGGAAGGGCTGCGCATTGGGTACAAGTTTTGTTGTGTTTTTCGACCCTCGGACAACCCAAACTTGGTCTTTTCTTCTCCTTTTCATCTCTAAGTTGATCCAAATCAACTCAAACAACTTCTCCTTTGCAAATGTGCCAACACCACCAAGTGTTCACCATCTTATGTATGTGTGTTAGCTTTTCATAAATATTTTCCAAAGGATTATTCACTCAATTCACCACGCCACTTGATCCTAGTAACGATGCAAAGTTAGATCACTCGAGTGGCACTAGATGACCGATATGCAAACAAGTTTGCCCCTCTTGATAGTACGGCTATCTATCCTAAACTCGGTCATAAACTTTTCTACATACCTATGACCGGTGAAATAAAATGCCCTACAAATATACCTTTACCTTGCGCATTCCATTCCATCTCCTCCAATGTCGATGCAACACAAGCACCAACATGGTCACAAATGATATGATCCACTTCATATCATCACATGACCATATTGGTTCATCGATCTTGACTTCACTTGCTCTTCACCGTTGCTTCGGTCCATCGGCGCCAAGTCATCACTCAACTTGCCCTTCACACACTTGCAACCGGTCCATCAAGGCATGCCTTGTCCTGATCTTCTCTACCTTGGTCACATGACTCAATGTCATGTCTCATATGCAATGAGCTCCTTCATCACATGTGTGAGCTTTGCAACATCTCCAAGCCATTTTTACCTTCATGGCATATGTTGCTCACACATATGTACCTATGGACTAATCACCTATGTATCTCACATTTAACATAATTAGTCCACCTAGGTTGTCGCTCAATTATCAAAACCAAACAAGGACCTTTCATGTGGAAAAACTAGGCATTCAAGGAACAACTGCTCAAAAACCCATGAGGATGTGAACTTTGTCAACAACAACTACTTTTGTCCTCAATAGAATCAAGGATGGAATCAGCAACAAAGGCTAAACTACCAAGGTAACTATCAAGGTAATAATAATTTCAATAATCAACCACCCTTGAGAGAATTAATATTTGGCCAAGCTAAAATAATGGAGGGCTTATCTAGAAAACTAGCCTCCAATGATAAAATTTTAGAAAACATAAATAATAAAATGGATAGCTTCTCCTCAACCATTAAGAACCAGCATAGCTTTAACAAAATGATAGAATCATAAATAGCTTAGCTAGCGGCTGTTGTTCCTCCAACCGATAAAGGTAAGATTCTTGGGCAACCAGAAGATCTAGAAACTACAAATCTTATTGATATTCACAATGCAGCATACTACTGTATACAACCATCAATGGGAAGGTGGATAGACTATTACTTGCCTTACAAGAAAGGTGATTCAGGAAGACTTATCATCCCCATCGCCATTGGACCTCATATTTTCCAAGAAGCTATTTGTGACTTCGGAGCAAGTGTCAACATCATGCCAAAGGTAATTTATGATCAAATTAATGGAGATACTTTGTTGTACACAAATATGCATTTGCAGTTTGTAGATCAGTCACTCTGCTACCCCAAGGGAGTTATTGAAGATGCCATTGTTCGAGTGGGATAATCCTATCTTCTCACAGATTTTATGGTTTTGGAAACAAGTAGAGATGTAAGGGCACACATTATCTTGAGCCGACCTTTCCTAAGCACCTCAAAAGCCATCATCTACATGGACAATGCCAAGATCTATTTCACAATCAAGGATAGAAAGAAGAAGTTTTCTTTCAAGAATCGTATCTTGCAATCTCTTGGTCATCCACAAACACCATGCTCGCCCAAAGAGACAAAAGTGACTAAGAAGAAAAACAATAGGAGAAGGAGGAAGATCAAGGCTAGGCAGCCACAAGAAGAATCGGTCAACATGATCAACACACTCCGATCGGAGTATGACCACCTCCTCACTTCACCATACCCTACCAAGAAGGACAACCCTGATGTGCCGACGATCGAGTGTACCATTGGACAAAGAATCTTCCACAAGACCTTCTACGACATTGGGTCGGGTGTTAACATAATGTCCAAGGTAATGTATGAATATTTATTTGGTGATGAACCTTTGTTCCCTACATACATGCAATTGTAGATGGCGGACCAATTGATTCGATTTTCGGAGGGAATAGCTAAAGATGTCATAGTGAGAATACATTATCACTATGCCCCTGCTGACTTCATGGTTCTGGACATAGGTGAAGAAGAAGATGATACACCCATCATCCTTGGAAGACCGTTCCTCAACACTACTAATGCGATCATCTACGTCGGATCTGGACAAGTCCACTTCTAATTTCCTGGAGAAAAGGTACGCTGCTATTTCAATAGTTATACCACTTATGAGTAGCCCAAGAAGTCCCGCTCTAGGAGGAGACATCGATCATCCCAACGCTAAAGGAATCAACTCCCCAAGAGTGAAGAAGATGAGGAAGCTATGAAATATGAACCTACTCCGCCAAAGTCAAGTCCATAGATCAAGCAAGTATGAAAAGAAAATGTGACATCATTAGAGTCACCATCACAAGAGGTGCAACCATCAAGGTCTCCATCTCTGGGACCGGATGATGCACCCAAAGAATAAAGGACTTTTCTCCAGTCAAGTCCAATCTAGAGGACTTAAAAATCCAAACCCTCGTTGGGAGGTAACATCGGTAGTTATCCATATTTACTTTTAGCATTGCATGAATTATCTTTCCTTTAGCATAGTTACTTTTCTTCATTCGCATTGCATTTAGAAAAGAAAAGAAATTTTTCATTACTGCATTATAAACCCTAAGCCCCATGTGAATACTTCCTATGGTGTGTAAAAACCCGCAAGGAATATTTACTGTGGTGGCATAAAAATAAAAATACCATGCATACATTATATTCGGAAAATCCAAAAAAATTAGATAAACATCTTGCTAAAATTCTGCCATTCCAAAGAAAAATATTCCCAACTTCAAGAACAACTAGTCTCCGGACGGTTGACCGCTAACCCCTTATCCTAATCCGTTCCACAAGTTTGTTGTCCTTGTTGAAGTTTTTGCAGGATGGTCATGAGCAAGTTCACTCGGTCATCTTCATCTCGTCCCACCAGGAGTGCATCCTCTAGAGAAACTCAATTTGCTGATGAATGAGAAGGACATCCACTGGGGAACCCGCTTTGAAATGTATAAGTCAAACAACCACGCCAACAACTAGCTTAGGGGAAGGGCATCCCCTGTGTATCTAGATAAGTATTTCTTTCCCTTTTGATTTACTATTCCTAAGTCATAAAAAGATGCATAACTAGAAACAAAATAAAAATTTATCTTTGTGTTAGATATATATATTAGTAAAGTGTGATCTAAAAAATGAAAACAAAATAAAAAGTGTGTCTAGTTTTCTTTAAGTTTAATTTTAAGAGTTGAATAAATAAAAAGGACTATGAAGGTAATCTCTTGAATAGAAATGATGAATAGTTGCTCTGTTGTAATTCCTTTCAAGTACCTAGTTTTCAGCCTTGAATTCTCCCGAGTTTTGGATAAAACTATTTTGATATAAGAATTTACTCTAAATTTGAAACTCGTGGGTAGCATATGCTGGATCTAAGTCTAGGCAATTAACGGATATGATATGAGAAGTCTAAGCTGTTGTTTATCTTGTTTCAAGTGATACTAAAGTTCTGGAGATTTCTTTTGAAAAACATAAAAATTATGTATGATGAGTTCCTGTATGATAAATCTTGAATTCATACCAAAGCCATATAGGATATTTAGAATAGAAAATTTTCACTCATATATGCTGCTTGTTTGCATTGAGTTTAGTCAAGCTTTGTTGACCCTTATGAGAGGTTTGTCATGCTCTGAAAATCAAGATCACGTACACACCACCCACATATGCACTACTCCTACACTGGGGGTAGGCACAAAAACATGTCATTCCATCTAGATCCACCCAAAATATTTTACTCCTACACTGGGAGTGAGCATAAAAATATACTTGATAGGATATCCACCAAATAAATGCTCCAAGTTCTTGTTGCTATCTCTCAAAAGTTTATTACAGAAAAGAGACATGTGCTATGCAAAAGTTATTCATAAAAAAAGAGTTGAGAAAAAATGGACAAGTGTCCAAGATATTGAAGCCAATGGGTACTCAGATGCTCGCCTAAAAAAAGAGAGAAAAAGAAATGAATAAGATAGCCCATGTTTTCTTGCAAAGTTATTTCTCAGTTCCAAAAGAGAGATAAGTTTTCAAGGAGCATAGTAGAATTAGGTTAGCCATCATATATATCCACCATACATACATACACATGCACATCTTGATTTGATTGTATGACTCAACTCTATTTGGATCCAGGTTTGACTTTGCAATATATTTATTACAAGTATGCTTTTTCATGCTTTCTCCACTCCTATGAGCTCCACATAAGCCTTAGTTGTAGGAAGAAAGGCATAACATCATTATTGCCTTGGAGAGAATCCACAAATACCACATATATTGAGAGACTTGAGAGTGTCATACAAAGGAAGCTCTGAGTTTTATTTTAAAAACTTATAAAAATTCTGGAATATTGGTTGAGCAAAGAACTTGAGACATAGTTCCTGACTTAATCGTTCTGCCTTTCAATTGCTCAAGACCCAAGTAAAGGCTAAGAAGCCCCATGGTTGAAGGTAATATGGGTAAGTCTGAAAGTCAGATAGGTTTATTCTAATCCGGAGAAGAATTCTTGTTTGAACGCATGTATACTTGTTTACACCAAAATTTGGAAGAAGAATTGCAGGGACTCGAAAGCTCCCAAGATCATGTCATCAAGGAATCGATTGCATGAAGGTCGGTATCAGCTGATTCGAATGCAGCACTAGAATCGGCTTTCTTCAGATAGCGCCAGCAGATAACGACAAAAGCTACGATCGGTGCCGGGAAAATCATGTTGGACTCTACAAAAAGGGAAAGATTAGAGTCCAAGTTATCTTAAATTAGGAAAGTTTTCTCTTAGGCCAAAAATTTGTAATGAATCGTGCTTAAGTAGGATTCATGCGTAGGTTCCGGGTATAAATATTGGACCCCGGCTATTGTAAACGACACACACAATCAACCCAATACAAGTTACTTACTTTTTTCGGCTCCGGCCACCCCTTAGGAGTAGGAGTAGAGTAGATCTCGGCGACCTCCACTGCGACTCTGGTATAAGCTAGTTATCGACTCTTGTTTAGTTCAAGTACGGCTTCATCGATCCGGTCGACCTCCACTGCTCGAACTAGATTAAGGTCAAGTTATTGGTTCTGTCTAAGGGTGGTGTCCTTCGGATAGATTCATTAAGTTACCGATATTGCTTATTGCTTCCATTATTTATTTAATTACAGCAATATCACTTTGCCCGATTGGGATTGATCTAGATCGGTCATATATCCTATTTAACCCATCGTTTACTAATCTAAAATTGATATAATCTGCACCTTAAATGATGAGTTATATTTTATCGGCTGTTTTATGTCAATCTTGATCGTGCATAGTGTGCGGTTAAGGCGTGTTTGGTCTTGAATAGGTCTACTGGCTAGTGAGAACCGTTCCATGGCCCATTATCACGGCCTATGTGATTCTGCCTCACACCCCACTGTTAGCACCGTGGAGTAGGGATCGTTATTTGGTAGATCTGTTCCTGATAGGGCATGACCTTAACTATGCGCTATGCCTGAATCGGCTGTTTTAGCCGATATCGAGTGCTTTCACATATGCAGTTCACATCACGAGATCGTTAAAGTAAAGATAGGTTGAAAGATGTGTTAGCCCCATGATCTTATTATTGTATTACGTTCTACATGATTTTGCCTCATGCCCCGCTGATATTAGAAATAAGTTAGGGTCGTTGAATCTATTGTTATTTCTACGGCCTGCATGATTCTGCCTCATGCCCCACTAATCATAGCGATAGATGAGATCTAATATGTTCATTAGATTTATCTTTATTAAATGATTAAATGGTGATGAGTTGATTCTTTATATAAAAGGGATTCGGTTACTGGCAGTCATTGGCTTAGCATAAACTGATTATTGTTGACATCTTATTGCCATTGATTAATATTTGTCTAAATAACGAGATTCATCCTGAACGATAATTGATTTTCCTTCCATAACTCCATGAGCTTTAACTGATTTATTCTTATGAGTATGCTGGAATTGACTATTTAGTCGATCTCCTTCCACATCGGCTCTCAGAGCCACACATTCGGGGCTGTCTGGCAACACCGGCATGTTCCGCCTTAAATTACTGATTTGCTTTCTCTCCTTGTCAATTGCAGAGTCAAATTGACTGGCACGTCTCGGAAGGAGTACGCAGGATCGACCACCCCTGCATTGAAGCCAGGTGGATCTATAGCTCCATCGAGCAGACCCTTCTGGCTTGCTCATGTGCCCTCGGCATGGGACAAAATTTCGTGCCGACAATACTTTTGAGGAGTGAAAACATTGAAACAACTCCTAATCCGTTTACTGAGTTTAGCATTGCTCAGGGATGAGCAAAGGTTAAACTTGGGGGAGTTTGTTAACGGTAGTTAACAAACATTATAAACCATCAATATAACATGTATAAGGTATGAAAGTAATCACCAACATAGGTTTAGGGGTTTAAACTAACAAATTCCACAAGTTTTGGTGAATTTGTGTTTTCTGCAGGGTTTATCCAAAAAACTGGCAAGGTAGACCTATATGTCAGAATTAATCTTGCTTAATTACGGCATAAACAACTCTAAAAGCTTCTAGAGGACACTAGAAGACACCACACCATGGTGGAGGGCGAGAGGCCGCCAGGTGGGGCCGGCCGGCCCCACTTGCAGGGCAGTAGGCCCCTAGGGTCCACCTGTCAGCCCCCTATTGTTATGTCAGTTCTCCGCTGCCTCCTAGACTGCATCTACGCCATTCATTCAAGTTGGTTTGATCTGAGGGCTTAGGATTGACGCTTCGGCCTATATATACCAGCCCCTGCCACCCTAGAGATATCAAACCCTAATCAAGTCAGTTGAGAAGATAGAAACCCTAATCATTCTTTGAGCTCCACCATATTTTAGGGCATAGCTAGCTAGGCTAGGTCTAGAGGTAGGCAAGCTTCGCTTGGATTCTCGATCTTGTCAAGAGCGTGGCTTGTTATAGTCTTTGTACCCCTCTCTCTTTTATATCTCTCATTACTTTTATATGTTTGCTACAATTGTTTTGATAATGTTCTCCATATCATTCATGTTCCTAGTTATAATGTTCATCGTTTACTTTGATTATATGCTTAGTATAGTTAGATTAGCATTATGTTTGTGTGACCTTGCTCTAGAATTCATTAGGTGAGCTCTAGCTAGCCCGGCACCTTTGTTGCCTAACTGGGATCTTTATAAGGTGCTTCTACCCCTCTGAACTTAAATAGAGGGGTGTAGTTTTGGCTAGATCGATAGTTATAATTCTATTTTTATTTCGGTTAGCCGGCGCGATTAATTTTAGAAAGGACTATTCACCCCTCTAGTCCGCCATCTTGACCCTATAGTTTGAAGCTCTTATATCTTAAAATTCAATTTTTTGAATTATACAAACAATCTCAGATGAAAAAATGATTAAAAGTAATGTTATAGATCTTGTTATGATCTACAACTTTGTAGTTGACCACTTTTTCATTAGAAACCATTTAGGGTCTTAAATTTGTATCTAAATGTTGGTGTTTTGAGTTGTCACCGACAAGTAAATTTCTAATATTGCGTGTCTAGCTCGGATGGTGTGCTTAGAGGACACGAGGTTTATACTGGTTCAGGCAGAATGTCCCTACATCTAGTTCGTTGCTGCTGCTCATGTTACAAGCACTAAAAGTTCATAGTAGGGGTTACAAACGGGCAAGAGAGGGACAAGTCCCTCTAGTGAAAGGAGTGAAAGGGTGCTAAGAGAGCTCGGTTGCTACTTAGGCATGTGTTCAGGGTTCGATGGGTTCGTGATGGCTCAATCGGATCTAGCCTGAATCGATGTGATGTGTTGTGATGCCCCTTATGGGATGCCCTGCTTTCCCTTTTATAGGCCAAGGGAAAGCATGGGTTACAGTGGAGGAAAAAGAAGAACCAGAGAGAGAGTCGAAGGCCTTTGAGATCGCCGGGTCCCTCTTCTCCTTCATGCAGGTCCGCTGACCCTGTAGATGTCAACAGGGATGGCTTCACATAGCGGTCCTATCCATCAGTAGCGCCATGCGCAGGCGCCATATGCCAGTCATGGCACTCCACTCCGTCCTGGCGAACGTCGTGGTGAACTGACGCGCCCGTTAGTGTTCGTACGGGGGTTAGGCAGAACAGCACCGGTACGCCCGACGCTGTTCTTGATGTGAATCCTCTGGTATGGCTCGTCAAGGCCATGGGTTACATCGGGGCGTGTTGGTCTCTTCCCTGGTGTTAGAGCTTTGAATCAGGCCCATACGCTTGGACTTAGAGTGGTTGGCGGTGGTATGGGTCTCCGTCGGGCAAGGCGGAGCCCGCGGCCTCGGGGTCATGCGAGGCGGAGTCCTCCCCCAGAGGCTAGGTGAGGCAGAGCGCAAACCCAAGGGTCAGGCAAGGCGGAGCATAGACCTAAGGGTCGGGCAAGGCGGAGTCCTCCCCTAGAGGCCGGGTGAGGCGGAGAGCAAACCCGAGGGTCGGGCGAGGCAGAGCCCATGGCCTTGGGGTCGGGCGAGGCAGAGCGCAAACCCTAGGGTCAGGCGAGGCGGAGCCCATGGCCTCAGGGTCAGGCAAGGTAGAGCCCGCGGCCTCAGGGTCGAGGCTCTCTGGGGGTGGCACCGTCGGACACTCTGCCGGTGAAGTTTCAAACCCTTGCTCCCAAGTGCTAAACACAATGTGTATCACCTTTGTGCATGTGTGTTAGCATATTTTCACAAACATTTTCAAGGGTGTTAGCTTTCCACTAGATTCTAAATGCATATGCAATGAGTTAGAGCATCTAGTGGCACTTTGATAACCGCATTTCGATATGAGTTTCACCCCTCTTAATAGTATAGCTATTGAACCTAAATGTGATCACACTTGCTAAGTTTCTTGATCACTGAAACAAAATGGCTCCTACCACTTATACCTTTTCCTTGAGCCTTTTGTTTTTCTCTTTCTTCTTTTCAAGTCCAAGCACTTGATCATCACCATGGCAACACCATCATCATGTCATGATCTTCATTTGCTTCACCACTTGGAATGTGCTACCTATCTCATGACCACTTTTATAAACTAGGTTAGCACTTAGGGTTTCATCAATTCACCAAAACCAAACTAGAGCTTTCAGTGGGTGAACAAATTCTGATCATGCTAGTGAGCAAAGACGCCATAGCCATCGGGGCGTAGGTTTCTCACTGTCCAACCAGTTTTACTCAGAGTTTGTTTCCATATCCCTAGCTTCTAGGTCTCAACGTGTGAGGGGGTCGGGCATGGAGAATGCTTGCCAAGCAGATAGACTCTTAAACACATACCGACTCTTTCCATAGCTAAGGCCAAAAAGCCTAGGGTGCGGAAAAAAAACTCTAATCACGCTGGTGAGCAAAGACGCCATAGCCGCCGAGGCGTAGGTTTCTCGCAATCCAACCAGTTTTACTCAGTGTTTGTTTATGCAAACTTCGCTTCTGGGTCTTAACGTGAGAAAGGGTCGGGCGTAGAGAATGTCTTCCTGATAGATACGCTCTTACTAGCCCCCGAGCAAGGCCTGACCCCTCGCTGTTGCTGGAGTCGGGTGTCACTAAAGATCGGGGAGTTTGAAAGCGAAACTGAAAAGAGAAAGTGTGCATTTATTAAGGGTAAAAGTGGCATAGCTGCTCGATGTTCCAGGCATTGTCGAAGACTTCACCGTCGATGGTCTTGAGTTGATGCGCCCGGTCAAAGCACCTCCACCATGATGTACGGTCCCACCCATGGCAGAGAGAGCTTGTGGCAGGAAGGCAGTGTTGAGGATGTGCCGGCTGAAGGCCTGAGGTCCTGGTAGGCCATGGCTCGGGCTTCGGTCCTCGCCGCTGTCGTAGCGATGAGGGTGGTAGCCGTGGCTAGTTCCCTCCCTCACATTGTTGCAGGCATGCCTACGGGCATCGAGGGTGTCGCGCATGTCAAGGTGGCGGCCGAGACGCTGAAGCACTAGGACCACAGCGCGTGGCCTGCCGCCTTGTAGCACCAGGTGGACTAACACGTCCTTATTAGGTCACTCTGAGGGCATGCGCTGTTTGGCGTCGAGCTCGCATCGTCAAGACAACGAGCTCTCGGCCTATTGTGCCACTGCATGCTCAAGTAGCATGTGAATCTCATGATGGGCCCAACAGTCTTCGGGTGTCGCAGGCCCCAAAAGCCCCCAGAGCAAGGCGGCCACAACAGCAATGTTCTGGCTTGCCTGGGCGAAGTGCGAGAGTGCTTCATTATCCTCGATGATCCTCTGGTTCACGTCGCGGGCCATGGCGCACGTGCCCACCATCTCCATGGCGCTCGATCTCTCGCTCGAGCTCCATGTGTTCCTACTTGAGCTAGAGTCGTGCTTCCTTGAGCTCTTGGTGCTAGGACTTCAGCTGCTCCACCTGTAGGCATGGTGGGGCCCCTGCATCTCTCTCGACCTCGTCGTCGAGGTCATTCATTGGGGTAGCCTCTTCCTCGTGGATGCTTTTGATGTGTCCCTTGGGGGTACCTGCCATGAAACACTCATGAGAGGGGTGATGGCTCCCCCTGCTGGAGTTAGAGGTGGAGGGCGACTCCGTTTCTCTCACTAGGAGGTCGTAAAAAGATTCCGCGACATATTCGATCGTCCCCATGAACCCGTCGTTTGTGGGGGATGGAGACGTGCATTGTGCCACAAGGTGGCCATCGGTCTCTATGGCATTGCGGAGACTGAACGGCAGCCCTGTCGAGGCACTCCGGATGAGGTATTCTAGAGAGAGCGGCTCCCCTCCGGCAAGCTACGCCATGACGTTGGTGAACTAGAAGGTGAGGTGGCGCAAGTCCTCCTGGGACGGTCGGTGTGGCAGAACCACCTAATCTAATGCCTCCCAAGGGTACTTGTCTCCCATTAGACGCTAAGTACTCAAGGGAGGACATCAAATTACGCAGTTCCGTCGAGCACACCCCAAGGGAGAACCCGAAAATCCACATTTTTCCATCAGGATCACAAATAAGAGAATAAAGCTTACAACATTTTAGCCATTTCTTACATCACTTTTCATGCAACATCAGAGTATAATATCTATTGTTTATAATAGTGGAATATGATCATGTTATCAGAGTTATGAATAATTTAATTTAACAGCGGAATATAAACATGTTATCAGAGTTACAGCGGAAATAACATCTATTCATGACATGATGAAGTATTGGTATATAAACTATGACAACAGATTAAAAAACTTCCATTTATAAAAACATTTAGTGAGAGTTATACATAAAAACTATGATCGCAGCGCAAAAGAATCCCCACTGAGCCCACCAGGAGGAATCCACACACAAGAGTCAGCTCTAGCATCCTCCTATCACCTACAACAGGGGGAATAAAACCCTGAGTACTCAATTATACTTAGCAAGACTTACCTGACAGGAGAAAAGAAAAAGACTCCAAGGATATGCAAGGCTATCTGGCTTGTGGGTTTATTGCATCTGTAGGAGCATTACTAAATGTGTGTCCTTATATTTGATTTTATTAGCAGTCATCATAGTTCATTAACTAACCATTCTATGTAAGCACCTATGCTACTTTCAAGCAGGTGGTAAGCAATCAGATTTCCTTTTACCATCTTTCATCTTCCAGTTCTTACTACGTTGCTAGACTGTAGACAAGTCGTACCGACACGGCGGTGATTTGCAAATCAATGAGCCCAGCTGGGTACCCCGAAACACACGCCCCGCTTGTACCCCAGGCACAAGCAGGACCAAGACACTACCCTCCTGTCATGGGGTCCAGGTCCCTATCCAAACTTGGACTCCAAGCCCCGCCCCTAAGTCCCATACTCAGTGCGGTGCAAGGACCTCCACACAAAAATCACCCTAAAAGTCGGTCCAGAAAGAGCCAGAACTCATGATAAGAGAGTAACAAGTCTTACCTGCGCCCATGCCTAAGTATGTGCTCGGGGCTTGCCTGGGTAAGATTTAATCATAAGTTAGCTTTCCATCATGGCAACACGATCTCCAAAAGTATCATTTCTCTAGTAACTCCCGATGACTCCGTGATCCATTGACGTCCCTATTATGATATGCAATGCGATGCAATGTAAAGACATAATTAATCAACTGCAACCGTGACTCGTAAAATACGATTTACGCCTTTCAAGTTAACAACCTAGTTCTAATGACTAACGTACTAATCTACATATCAACATCATCGAGAAAGGTGTCATCTCCCAACAAGTGTTTTAGTTATATAATTCCAAGGTATTTCTTTATTTCATTCTATCGATTTAATCTTTATTCGAAATAGGGCATCATTATCTATCTAGCAAACTAATTATCCTGCTGCTACAAGAATTACATTGAGCAGCTAATAATATTAGTAATTTACTGTAAAATTTTTAGCGTCAACACTATCACCATTTCCCCACAAAAATTCCCACAAGTTCACATTTTAACAATATTAAACATTTTAAAATAATTAGAGCAACCCTAAAAACAACACCAACTAGATGAACCAATTATGCTAATAGATAGATCATGATTTTAGAAACTCAACGAAATTTGTTCCACAATTTTTGGACTCCTAAATGATTTTATATTTAAATAACAAAATCAGCTCAGAATTTATATTAGGAAATCTTCACTAATTCATTGGAAAAAGAAAAGAACACCACGTCCCAAATGGCCCACGGTGAGCATGGCCTCAGCGTGGCCCACGACCGGCGAGTTGGCCTAGCAATGTGGCCCAGGCGGAGGAGCCCAGCACGCGAGAGCAGGGCAGCCCAAGAGGGGCGTGCGCCCACGCGAGTGGCCCAGGCGCGACGGCGACAGGCCGACCTAGTGTGCGGGCGTGAACGGCCCAGCAAGCCCCCCCACGCGGCCAGGGCAAGGCGGCGACTATACTTTAGCGATGAGGCCCCTATACTTTTCTTAAATAAACCCGCAGGACACAAAAACTATTTACGTGAGTCACTGATTTTGCATCGAGAACTCTAGAAAGATTCTATTCTTACCCCGCGGTCCCTCTCGTCTTCTTCACAAGTAGAGCATGGCAGGGGAACCGGCCGGCGGCCAATTCGGCGCGGAGGGTGGCACGGCGGTGGTGGAGAACCGGCCGCGGGGTAGCGGCGGACCTAGACGCGCACGGGTGTGGCTAAGGCACTCCCTGCCGCGGCCCGCATAGACGTGGCCACACGCAGCGATGGGCATGATGGCCAGCGGCTGGCGGCAGTGGCGGTGGCGTTGCTGCGGGGCACGGTGGCTGGCGAGGGCAGGCTCCTCGGCACCGGGCAAACATGGCGTGCCCCCGGCTAGACCCCGCATGTGTTGGGGCAGGGCGCAGCGGCCTGGCCACATCCATAGCACGGCAAAGGCCCGAGCAGGGGCCACGGCGGCTCCCGGTGACACGGTGGCTCGAGCGATGGTGACGACGTGATGGTGAGGCTACGGCATCCATGACGTCCGTAGCACAAAGGCGAGGCGGCAGCTGCACAATGGCTGGAGCTCACACGACAGTCGGGCAATGAGGCTGTGCGAAGCTCGGCGCGGAAGACGGCGGACGGGCGGTGCGCCATTATACCACTGCTCTGTTGGTTATCAACCACGCAAACGCGATTGACCTCGCCGAGAAGGCTATCCTGTAGGCGAATCGAGAACACAAGCAAGAATGGGATGAATGCAATATGAAATTGCAAATAAATATGAGGCTTATGATAACGAGAAGGAGTTTAGGTCTTTATTCAAAAGGACTAATCGCCATAGCCGAACAAGATCAAGAACTGGGGCCCTGGTTCACAGCAAGCGGCCTTGGCGTCATAGTTGCAGCAAAATGATGTCTATTTCACAAGGAAATCAAGAACAAAATAAAATCCAAACCCTAAGAAGAGTGATGGCTGCTAATTATAGAGCCCTGAACGTCACCCCCCTAGACGTGCCCCTAATGGGCCCAAACACGATATACGGTCCAACAGACCAAAAGACGGTGTCGCAGCACCTTGGCAGATTCTAGATGCTAACTTGTTTTGACCATTCCTGTTGATTCCGAAGGGCTTTTGATGTGAGACCACTTGCATTGGCTTCCTTATCTAATTAGCTTTCCATCCATATGTGCATCATCAAAAACGGATCCCGTACGTGTCCATGTGACCAGTTTTATGACAGACTGGTCCTAGAACCCGAGATGAGCTCAAACTTGATTTGGGCCTCCACCTTGGTGACTCGAACCGGATGAGCTTTAGGCCTCCTTCTTAGTTAGGACACCCTCACTGATCTCCTCATCCTTTATCTCCAAGCATGGTCATATGTTTGGAGCTCATGTCCTTATCATCCTCCCTTTCTTGATGAAAAGCCGTCCTCGGTGTCGATTTTGCTTGAAGTCGTTCTGGCACAACATGAAGACAAACGAGGTTTCTGAAATAATGGGAATTGATAATGTTGTGAGAAAGAATATGACCACATGTCTAGGTTTGTAGCATGTCTTGTCCTAAAGACATGTAGTCTGCTCGATTGAAATACACACGATCTTTGCCAATACTATCCTGCAAAAGATTAGTACTAACAAGAAACATATGCTCCCTTTCTTTGGATTCGACTTGTGTTCGAAAAGCAAAACTAGAGAAATATGGCATAACAACAGTGTTGATTTTACTGTCCTATAGTTGATCATTACTTTGCACAACAAAAGGAAAATTCGAATTTGTACAAATATAAACTCGTTGTATCAAATATTGTCCTTGGTTGTTATATTTGCCAAAAACATGATATGTATGTCTAGAGAACCATGGCAAATTAGCATATGCATAAAGTTTCTCCTCTAAAGAACTAAGATTATACAGAACATCAAATTCAATGTAACCCAAAGTATTTAAAGAAGACAACAATTTTAGCTCATCAACTTCACTCGCATTTTGAATAACTAGTCTATTTTCAGCACAAGTGTTCTATTTTAGCACACATATAGCATGATCATTCTCCAATGATTGCATGGGAATAACATAAATATCATCATGCAAGTCATCTTCGTCACAAGGAACATCAAGCAAATTATCTTGTGACAAAGGTAAATCAAGCGAAGGCTCCACTAAAATTTGCTCTATCATAGCATGATTGGTGGAAAAAATCAGCACATCAAGAGAACTCCCACCTTCTATGAGTTTAGCATCATGGGCATTACCTTTGCTCTCATGTTCAGTAGGAGTAATAGTTGATGGTTCTGAATTTTCACATGAGGCTGTGAGCATCTCATTTTCTGTCTCATCATCCTCGCTCTTTTGTACATTGTCATGCAAAAGGTTAGGCATAGCAGGAGGAATAATAAGAGATTGATCTAGTTGATGCACCTCATCATTTGAATTAATTACAAGAGATGGATTAACAAAATTTTCTCTCATAAGATCTTTCATATCATTCTATGTGTGAGGTTTATCTGAAAAACTTAAAGACTCCCACCAAGTTGATGCAAATTATCTCAAAACACCAGTTGCATTTTTAATTTTCCTCCGTTCGCGCATATAAATTTGTGCAAAAATATTATCTATTTTAGTTTCCCATTCAATATACTCATCAGCACCAATACCATCATAAGTAGGCGGAGAAGAAAGAATAGATTGACCTATGGGAGGAGGTGTAGCAGCAATAGTGAGTGGCTCATGTATCATTGATGTCTCATATCGGTACATGTTGTAATCTATCATTGTTAGCATCAAATAAGAAAAACACATAAATATGTATTTTCCTATCAGCTACTATAGGATGTGGTCAAGGAGTAAAGTCACACACGCTCAAGCGTCTTACCACGATCTTACAAGTGTTCTTACCAAAGCAACAGGCGGTGCAATTGGTCGGTGACTGTGATACCGTTGTAGCTCGAGTGTAAAAGTTGTAAGGCGAACCTGTACTTGGTTAGAAGAAAGTGGAGCTTGGATAGGCATAATATAGTAGCAAGGAATAAAAATATTCACAACTGAATAGCAAAGCTGAATAAGTATCCTGAGTACTTATCTTAGTTGCTGGCCTATTCACGTTCCAAGTACCAGATGTATCAAGTGATGTGAATAGCAGGAATATGATTAGGAATAAGGCGGAAATCAGCACATGCAAACACAACTCAAATGACGCTCTCTATGTGCGCCTCTAGATATTGTTCCACTTTTGCCCCTCTTTTTTCTCTATTTTTGGGTTATCGTTGTTTTTTTGGATTCTTCGACTTTTTCTTTTTATTTATTTTTTGATATTTTTTCTTCACTTCGGAGCACAAAAGAAGTAATCATAGAAAATATGAGCTTAAACAAGTAAAAGGCGTGGCCTGTGAAAAATTTAGAAGACATGCTCAAAATTAACAAAAAGCTTGTGACCACGAAAAGAGGATCTTGTGACCAGTTTTTTTGCCAAAATAAAATTTTCCGAACCCTACAAGGTGGGGGACAAATGGATCTGAAATTTTTTTTGATCGATTTTGATATATAAAACGTCGAAATCTGAGTTCATAAGTGAAAACTAGACCAATTTTGAAAACTGACTCCGAATTAGAGGACAAAACGGGAACAATACACGTAAAAGTTATCGCGGCAGCTATGGATAGATGCAGATAGTGCAACAAATTAGATGGCGTGGACTAAGGTTTGATAGATACAAAGGAAACACAGCAAGACTTGAAGGTGTTCACAGATTATGATTAAAAACAAAGGGAAAGACACAAACTGGACTAAAAAATGATCTAAAACCAGCAACCAAAACTTGCCCTAGGACACAAACTCAACAACACGAAACAGAAATGAAATTGCACGGCACAACGAGGCTATCACTAGTAGAGAACAGACCTTTGATCCTCGGCCAAAATGGGCTCTAGTCCCGGATTTTTATGCCCGGACTAGAAATACCTTTAGTCCCGGTTGGTGTCTCCAACCGGGACTAAAGGTCCCTGCCCCAACGGCTACTGCACCAGACAGAGGTGGCAGGGACCTTTAGTCCCGGTTGGAGCCACCAACCGGGACTAAAGGTATACTTTTACTCCCGGTTGGTGGCTCCAACCGGGAGTAAAGGTCTACTCCCGGGCCATGGCTGCACCCGGGGTTGGAAAGTTACTTTTAGTCCCGATTGGAGCCACCAACCGGGACTAAAGGTCCCCCTTTATATCCCGGCCATCTCCTTCTTCCTCCCCGAGCCCGAGCTCAAGCACATTTTGAAGCTCATCGCACTAGTGTTCTTGCTTCCTCCCTCCTCTCATTGTTCCTCCATCCATTATTCGATTCCTCCGTCGATTTCTTCGATTCCTCCGTCGATTCTTCAGTTGTAAAGGTTACCAATCTCATACTCTCATTTTTCACCATTGTCTTATCTCATTTTGTTCACTATATATATATATGGTTCTTTATTGTGGTTTTTTTTCATTTGTAAGCAATTTGAGCTCAAAATCACTTCAAGCTTGCATATTTACATGAAATAAGGTTAAAGTAGCTAGTTGAACTTGCGGACCGTGTTCATCTCGGCAAGCATGTTCTCTGTCGAGCGGTAACAGACGTCAAGGAGGAGCTTTGATTCTATGAGGGAGAGCGGCAACGGTCGTGGAAGACCGTGTTCCCTTCCTCGTAGAATTGGAGCTCTTCCGTGGCCAAGTACGGTGCCGTCCGGTGGAGAAATGCTCGCCGAGATGATCACGTAAGCAAGGTCAACTAGTACGGATGGTTATTTATTCACATGTCCTGATATCATCGCAGTAGTCTATCAATCACCGTACCCAAACGTAGTATATATATAAATATAAACTTAGAAAATAGTTAGAAAATTATAGAAAATCCATACTAGTTGAACTTACGGACCGTGTTCATCTCGGCGAGCACGTTCTCTGTCGAGCGGTAACGGACGTCAAGGAGGAGCTTTGATTCTACGAGGGAGAGCGGCAACGGTCGTGGAAGACCGTGTTCCCTTCCTCGTAGAATTGGAGCTCTTCCGTGGCCAAGTACGGTGCCGTCCGGTGGAGAAATACTCGCCGAGATGATCACGTAAGCAAGGTCAACTAGTATGGATGGTTATTTATTCACACGTCCCAATATCGTCGCAGTAGTCTGTTATGTGTGTACACTCCCATTCTTCTATTAATTTGCGGAAATATCATGTGAATTACTTACTTGCCGTAGTAAAAGATGAGAACACAATGACCATTAAAAATATCATTGTTTAGAGATCTAGATAATTTTATAGTTTCTTAATTTTATTTGTTTATAAAAGGAGAAATTTATAGTGTATTAAAAAATGAGTATAGAGAGTAGATGGCAACTGCTTTCGGGTCCTCGGCCTCTCATGGGTTTCCAAAGCGACTTAGGCCGGGCCTCCCTCTCATTCCATGCGGCAAGTGTCGTGATGAGACGAAGATTGTGATGGAGTACCGAGTGAAGAAGGAGGGTCTCAACAAGGATCATATCTTCTACAAGTGTTCAGATCGCAATGTGAGTTATTTTATCGTATTTAATGATTATGGTTAGTTTATACCTATTTTCATGATGGTTGTGATTAAAGTTCTAATTTTTGTTTTAATTTTAGTGGGATGGCAATGGGCGATGTTCGTGCTTCTCTTTGGGAGGAAGAGTATGTTGAACTCGTGCAAAAATATCTTGCACAACAAAAGATCTGGGCGCTAATGAGGCGTTGATCCAGCCAAAGAAGCCCAAAGATGTTGCACAATCGGGGGATCTGTATGTTTTAGTTGAGATTGGTTGTGAAATCCTAGTGCTACCAAATGTATTTTAGCTTTTGTTCTTTTAGTGGTAGTTGGGATTGTCTACATTGTAGCGATGCTTTCATAAATTTGTATCTTTGTGGTGGCACACATGTTGTATAAATAATTAATTATGATCTAGGTTTTAATATGGTATTTATGTCATGTAATGCGATGATCCATCATTGGATGTATAATGCTGATCACCGCTCCCAAGAGTTCATTGACGGCGTGCATTCTTTTGTTACGTCTGCGTCGAGGCAAACAAACGCGACAGTTTCATGTGCTGCCCATGTGCCATATGTAAGAATACGGTGGAATATCCTTGCTCAAGGACTCTTCATTCACACTTGTTCAAGTCGGGTTTCATGCCAAACTATATTTGTTGGACAAAGCACGGAGAAACCGGTGTTGTAATGGAAGAAGGTGAAGAAGAACAATGGGACGACAATGGTATTATTCCCGATGGTGCGTGCTTCAATGATACTGCAATGGGAGAAACTAAAGAAGAGGTAGCCGCAGAAGATGAGCCGGCTGATGATCTTTCTCAGGTCATTCGTGACGCACAAAGAGAATGTGAAAGTGAAAAGGAGAAGATCAAGTTCGAGCAGATGCTAGAACACAAGAAATTGTTGTACCCAACTTGTGATGCAGGGCAAAAAAAGTTGGGAACCACACTAGAATTGCTGCAATGGAAGGCAAAGAATGGTGTATCTGACAAGGGATTTGGAGAGTTACTAAAAATTCAAAAGAAGATGCTTCCGAAGGACAATGAATTGCCCGCCACTACCTACGAAGCAAAACAAGTTGTCTGTCCTATGGGGCTAGAAATAGAGAAGATACATGCATATCCTAATGATCGCATCCTCGCACTCATGGCAAAGAGTATGAGAAATTAGATGCATGCCCGGTATGCCATGCGTCATGCAGTATATAAGATCAAAGTGAGATGACCCTAGTGATGTTGAGGGCGAACGTCCGCGGAAGAAAATCCTCGCTAAGGTTATGTGGTATGCTCCTATAATACCACGCTTGAAACGTCTGTTCGTAAACAAAGAACATGCAAAATTATTGCGATGGCACAAAGAAGACCGTAAGGTTGACAATATGTTGAGACACCCCGCCGATGGGTCCCAAGTGGAGAGCAATCGACGAGAGAATTCCCGAGTTTGCAAATGACGCAAGAAACTTAAGGTTTGCTTTAAGTATGTATGGTATCAATCCTTTTGGAGAGCGTAACAGTAGTCATAGCACTTGGCACATTACTCTAAGTATCTACAACATTCCTCCTTGGTTATGCATGAAGCGGAAGTTCATTATGATGCCTATGCTCATCCAAGGCCCAAAGCAACCCGGCAATGACATCGATGTGTACCGAGACCACTTATTGATGAACTTCTCATTTTGTGGAATAAAGAAGGTGTACGCGTGTGTGGGATGAGTACAAACAGAACACTTTGATATGCGAGCATTGTTGTTCATAACAATCAATGATTGGCCTGCTCTAAGTAATCTTTTAGGACACCAAATAAGGGATATAATGCATGCACACACTGCTTCGGTGATATTAGAGGTGTATTCTTGAAAAAATGTCGAAAGGTCATGTACCTTGGCCATCGCCGATTTCTTCCCGCAAATCACCCCATAAGAAAGAAAGGCAAGCATTTTAAAGGGAAGGCGGACCACCGACCAAGCCTCATAATCCAAACCGTGAGGATGTACTCGATATGGTCAATGATGTGAAAGTCGTCTTTGAAAAAGGACATGGAAGCCAACATGTTCAACGACGCTTAACGGTCACGCACCCATGTGGAAGAAGAAGTCCATATTTTGGGACCTACCCTATTGGCAAGTCCTAGAGGTCCGTAGCTTGATCGACGTGATGCACCTGACGAAGAATCTTTGTGTGAACCTGCTAGGCTTTATGAGTGTGTATGGAAAGCCTAAGGACACATTTGAAGCACGACAGACTCGTTGTTTGAGAGAAAGAGACAACTCAGCATCCGGAGAGAAGATAGATGATGGACACCATTACTTACATCCTGCTAGCTACACCCTAAGCAAAGAGGAGAAGGAAATCATGTTTGAATGCTTAAACAACATCAAGGTACCATCTGGATTCTCCTTGAATATAAAGGGTATTATAAATGTTGCAGAGAAGAAATTCTGTAACTTAAAGTCCCATGACTATCATGTTCTCATGACGCAATTACTTCCAGTTGCATTAAGAGGAATTCTACCTCCAAATGTACGTCTAGCCACCGTGAAGCTATGTGCATTCCTTAATGCAATTTCTCAGAAGGCAATTGATCCAACTGATCTAGCTAAACTACAGAATGATGTGGTTCAATGTCTCGTCAGCTTTGAGTTGGTGTTCCCTCCTTCCTTCTTTGATATTATGACACACCTCCTAGTTCACCTAGTCAAGGAGATTTTCACTCTCGGTCCTATGTTCCTACACAACATGTTCCCCTTAGAGAGATTCATGGGAGTCCTGAAGAAATATGTTCACAACCGTGCTCACCCAGAAGGAAGCATCACCAAGGGCTATGGAACAGAAGAGGTCATTGAGTTCTGTGTTGACTTTATTCCCGACCTTGACTCGATTGGTGTTCCTGAATCGAGACATGAAGGGAGACTAAGCGGAAAGGGGACACTAGGGAGGAAAACATATATTGGTATGGATGATGATTATTTCAATAAAGCGCACTACACAGCT